>CM037792.1:35999841-36049841 GCA_021229015.1 Solen grandis
ATCTGATGAAATGGATGGTTTAAGTTGCATTAATTCTAAAACAGACTCAATAACAAGTAAATTGAAAGCCAAAGAAAAGCATGGGAAGAAACAATGGAAAAGTGGATTCAGTCTAAGGAGTGTTTTGGACAGTCCAGGACATGATGGCGTGAATACAGTAGATATTGATGGTAGTGATCATGATAAACAGAGGGGAGTGATGGGTAAAGAGGAAGTTGGTAAGAGTTTTGTTCATGATTCAGATGAAGATGAGGAGACACTGTCACAGACATTCCAGAGATCAAGCCCTAATGGACAGAACAAGGGAGTGTTGAAGAAAGACAAACACTATGTGTCTCCTGTTAAATCAATAGAAGTGATTGACTCTACAGGAACAGGAGAAACTACTGGAAGGAAACCTCTGTTCCGGAAGAATAAAGTAAAAGTAGATGATAATCAGGAATTGATCCTAAGGCGATCTCCAAGAAAGCACAAAAGTAGTGCATTACAAGATGCAAATTACAGTCCTGGTAAATATGATTCAAAACTTGGAAAGAAAAACATTCCACAGGCAAGAAGGAGGATAAATGAAAACGAAGATCTGGATGAGGTTGAAGATCTAGATGCAACAGTTGCCCCAGAGAGTGTTAAAGGTAATACCAGCGGATCTGTACCATTGGGTGAAGCTGGAACTCAGTCATTAGATTGTTATAACATTGTTCCAATCAGAAATGGGGAACCAGTTTCAGATAAACTTTTTCAGGTCAAGGTTGCTAGATCTCACAAATTCGCGAAAAAAAAGGACATAGATAAAACCAGTAAAACTGATCAAGGTAACTATGATTTTGTTGAGAATGAGATGACCTCACCTTCAGTTTTAGGCAGTAAACCAAGAACTTGTAAAATGACACCTAAAGGGTCAGGGGTCAAGGATGTTGTGTTAGTCAGCAGTCCTAGTGTAGGGTCAGTATCTGACCCCGAATCCCCACTTCTCTTGCAACAAAGCCCCAAAGGGTCAAAGTTCAGAGGTGAGAGAAATAGTAAAAATACAAAGAAATCAGGGTCTAGAATTTCTCCTTTAAGAAGTTCTCAGTCAGGACGTGCTCAAAGTAGTTCTAAGACAAGAATGGGAAAAAGTGGGAAAAATAAGTTGTCAAAAAATCTGTACCAAACCACCCTTACACAAGGGTTTTTCGGTAATGGAGACCCAAATGAATCATCAGAAACTATTGACCTTGACTGTGAAAGTGACCCTGAAGGTGATGATATACAAAAGGCAATCAGTCTGTCTTTAGAAGACAAAACTCATGTAACAGAAAAGGGTGAGAAACGAAAGCTGATACTGAGAAAGACATTGATACTTTTAAGAAGCCACAGCATTCAGTCAGAGATCATCTGAAGAATGTGAAAAGAAGGCAGTTACCAAATGAAGATTTAGATGAAACCATTGCTCCTGCATCAACTGTTGATCCTACAGGTTCACATGTTCTCAAAGAGGTCAGAGACACTAGGGTCAATGGTCCTGATGTGTGTCAAAGGTTAAACGGAAGTCTTGATCCAGCTGCTGATTTGTCAGAGTGGTGCCAGGAACCAGAATCATATCAAGGAAACCTGGAGTTAGTTCCCTCCATTCCAAGCATGGATTTAGGTCAGTGATAATTTTATTTTCCATTTTCCCACAGTTACTTTCTCATCCCATGTCAGTGAGTCATAGTCAGTATGTCTTGTCACTTCCTGTAATACATCATCTAGTTACTTAACTTATACATGTATTTTGTATATACATCATGTTAAAGTCCTTAAATAAATAACGCACTTTCATTAACTTTTTTTTGTAATATTATTTTCAATTAAGACTTCTGATTGTTCATACACTTATTCAACAACTTTGCCAATTAGTCATTGAACTGTACTTGAAACTGCTTGTAGTGAGATTGAAGTGTATGGTTGCACCTTGTTTATAAAGTTTTCTCTGGATGTACTCATTAAATTGACAAGTGTATTTGACGTATAGGAAGTAAAAGACGAAATATTGAGGGTTGAATTCTGTCTCCTAGAATATTAAGTATACACTTCCAGGTCTCTGACAGTGCAGTCCTACAAATCTATTTTACAAAGAGAACAAGCTGATGTTTGTGTCAGATTTGGCGCCGTTATGAAACATCATAATGTATACAGAGTATTATGGTTATTCAGTAACCAGTCAGTAGTTGTTGTGTCGCCTGCGTATCATGGCAGACACATAGGGATCACTTTGTCTGGTGTTGGCATCACACTTTCTTGCCCGGAGCATAACTTTAACACTATTGTATGGATTTAGTCCAAATTTGGTACAAGGATACCTCATGAGGTGTAGAAGTGCAGTGTGCAAGAACCATAGCTCTAGCTCATCTCATTCTTGAATTATCCACCGTAGTTATTTTATTATTTTTTTAATTTGACCAGAACATAACTTCATCACTATTGTATGGAATCACTCCAAAGTTAGATCCTGGATACCTTATGATATGTAGAAGTGCAGTACACAGGAACCGTAACTCTTGCCCATCTAATTCTTGAATTATCCATCTAAGTTACTTTTGTTTTAAAAAATCATTATATTTTGATATTGTTTGATGTGATTTGTAGCAACCCCTGCTACTGTTAAATCATCATTTTCATTCAGTGACATTAAATTTTGAGGAATCTGTAATGAGTACATTTCATTGATTTATGCCCTAGTAAGCGTGAGGTCTACTTAATGAACAGTTTTCATGGAGATTCATTTTTGTGAATAAAGCAATTCAAGAAATCTACAAAAATTAGTCTACCATGATCAATACAAAGGAGACCGGGTTATATAGGAATCAAGCTTGTCATGTTCCATCCTACACTCACATTACATGAAGACAAGGTGAGACGCGGGGATATTGATCACCGTTAGTGATAGTTCTTGTTGATTACATAACAGATTTCTACGAGGAGGATCTACAGGGTACCAGCCAGCCGCGTACCTCTACATTGGCCATGGACCATACTCAAGATGACATCCCATGTAGCTCCACTAGTGTCAAGTTTGGACTGAGGAAGAATAAGAAGAAACAATATATGGAGGGGCCAGCAGACTCAATAGGTATGCTTGCAAACCTCCCTGTCTCTGACTAGGGTTCACACACTACTTTCTGTCTGATCTGGGTCTACTCTGTTTGCAAATGCATTAAAATAAGAAAATAAATACCATACTTAAGTAGGATTTCCATGCTTAGGCTCAAAGTATTGCTATCAGGATTTCAGTAGGATGTTTGAGTTGAAATCTGAGAACTTGCGACCTGAACTTCAAACATTATACAAATCTAGGTATATTAACCCTTTTCCTCATAGAGGAAACCATGAAAAGACCTATGTGAACAACATAAAACCAGATCAGCCTGCGAGTAACTCGCAGGCTGATCAGGTTTTATGTTGTTCGCTGCTCCTCAGTGGTCTGGAAATGAGGATTTTATAATCAAATTTGGTAAGGTTTAACTGTGGTTTTCTGCAGATCAGGCTTTATGTGGTACCTACTGAGTGCGTCAAAAGGAGTCTATATGAGGGAAAGGGTTAAAAATGCTTTATGACTAAAATACTGTCGTCATAAAAAAAATTAAATCTGTAGTCTGCAATATCAGGTAGTATATCTTAGTGCTAAGTATTAATAATGAAAATCAAGCTTGTTTTGGATAATCTGGCTATGTGATTTTATATTTGATTATTTCTCTACAATGGAAATGCCACGTGAGCTTAGTATAATGTTTTGAATTTCTGTTGTTACAGGGATTGAAAATGAGAAACCTGGGGAGATAAGTTTTAATGACAGTTTTGACAGGTAAGTTTTTTTTGTTTTTTTTAGCTAAACTTTGATACCAATATTGCATTATTACAAGTAGATTGAGCTGTGAGTCTGAGACCAATCTTACCAAGCAGGGTTCTGATGAACTGTTCTGTCACTTCTACATTTACCTGAAATATTTCAACTAAGAATTTTCTTAACTCAAGTTTTTAAGATCTTAAACATCTTCATTGAATTGAATCCTCATTTATATTAAATGTTTTCAGAACTCCTTTAACCATTAAACACTTAGATGCATCAGCTTACTCTAAAATAGATTAACTCTCATTCTCATGAATTCATGATTTAATGAATATTCATTTACTTAACTACAAATGGAGTATATAAGTAAAAATATTAATTTAATACGAAATTAAATATTTCGGGGATTTTTTTATTGAATATTTAAAAAAATAAAATTTGTCCAAAATTACTTAGTGCTCAGTATGAATGAATTCAAGCCAGGTCTTATATCTACATTGATTAGTGTCAGGATAATGTGACTGAGTGTAGCAACTTGTCAACAAGGTTGTATCACAGTAAGACAGCACTGTTTCTGTCTCCTGTAAACAAAACCCCTAAATGACTGATATAAGTTTGTGAGACAATAATTACAAGCAAATAATTACATGGGATGACAGGCCACCTAAGAAACAGGAGTCCAAGGTGGCCCATGTGACGGTGGTGAGGAAGCGAGATGAGAGACAGAAGCTGCAGGGACACGGCTGTAAACAGTGCCTAGAAGTACACTTTAGTTCCTTTTTCATCATCTTCTCCTTTATGATCATCATTTTTCTTTGAATGATCCTTAAGCGCTTTAATGTCTCGTTCTTGACCATGACCATCATTGCTCTTCATACACCTCATCATCTTCTACATCGTTTTTTTATTCTCCTTTTTGTTTATCATCATCTTCGTCTCTTTTTACTGCATAAGCAAAGTATTTGATATAATGCGCTTCCTTGCCGAGGGGATTGTTTTCCAGCCCTGATTAATGTCAGTTACGAGTATTACAATACTGCAGATTGAAACTTTGACAATTTTGACAGAGTAATTACCTTCAGACTTAGATATTTTCCTGCCGTTTTTAAAAGAGAAAAGATTGAGGTATTGTTATAACTGATGTTGTCGGCAACAGCATTGGCATTTTGAAAAACTTTAACCTTGACCATAACTTCTAAACCTTCTGTCATCAAACTTCATATACTTGTTCACTATCTCAAGGGCTACATTCGCAATAATGGCCATACCTCTTGGGTCTATTGGCCCAAATTTATCTCCCCTTAAAAAAAAAAACAAAGCAAAAAAACAGACAAGCATTTGCATCCACATGCGGTGCTCGTGTTGTGATGTAGATGTACTTAGATATCAGTTTGTGTTTTCATTTGACTTCTTTTCACATATTTTGACAAAATTATGGCCCTTGGTCATGACATATTTTGCTACTAAATTTATATGTGTGCAGAAATATTTATTTTTCAACAACACACCTTGTTTTTTATGACTTTTCAGATAAAAAGTGTAAATAATGCATCATTATTAAGAACATTTCTCATTTTGTCAAGACCTCTCGTCACTTCCTGTTCTACACTGACTTTACATGAAGACAAGGGGGTATGTGGAGTTATAAATCACCTTAATGATAGTTCTAGTTATTTCTACCATTTTAAATCAATATTTACAATTTATAACAAAAAGTATGAAACATCCAGTACAGCTGTAATGGTGCTCTCAATTTTATCTCCAGTACTACAAGTCGGCAGGGCGCTCGGATGAGGAAGCTCGTGAACACATGCAGAAGTGTTCTCGTCACCGAGCCGAGTACGTTCCCCCGGACACCCCACCCCACTTCTGGTCAGTGGGTTTCCTTGACACCCAGGAGTGTGTGGACAGAGGTATGAAACCTGGCTCTGAATTTCAGTGTCTATTATTCATGTGAAGCTGACATTAAAGGGCATAAATATCGTCAAAAATATTTCAGTTTTAAGACTCAGTCATGATCGGAGTTGAGGTACATTCAGACTGGAGGTGGGGGTGTTGCCATCAGCAAGAATGGATTACACATGTTCATGTGTTCACAGTAATTATGAAGATGATCAGATTTGCTTTTATAAAACATCTAAAATTGAGATTTTCCTGAACTCAAAAGTATTTTAAAGTCGAGAACCCCATTATTGCCATAAAGACTTGAAAGGGCAAATTCGCTTCATTTTGGCATTCTTTGATGTGTTCTTTCATTTCTTCAAATTCAATGTCAGTGATGATGCAAAATTTTTGACTAATTTTAAGATATTTCATAATACAGTCGACATTGTATTAAGAGACCGCTCAAGGGACTGCCAAAAAGTGGTCGCTTAATGAAATGGTCTCCTAATAGATATTTTTGTATATCCGAGCATTGAATCATTGGCTGATGTTTGTATTTGGTGTTCGTCGGAAAAAACACAACATTTGACGTCAAATTCATGGATGGATTCGGACTATTTCAAGAAAAAATATTATTTATCAATGAGCTTTCTTTATGTCTCTGTAACAGAAATCCAGAAACCCCCGATAAATTAATTTCAACCGTGCGCCCTTTTCGCGTATCATAAGATGCAATGTACATACTTATAGGTACGAATTATCAATGGTACGCATTGCACCCGGAAGTATTAATTTACCTTATTCCCAAATATCCTTTTACCAAAATCCAAAGCATTCGGCATTTGGAGGGATGGTTTCACCTATGTTATGCTTAGTAACTGTTGAAAGGGGAACCAAGAACTATATTTAGCGTTTAGTTGCACATGGTGCAGTCATGCGTGGTCAAAACAAATTGGTTTCAGGTGAGCACTTATGATCGGGATAATTGTTTGTTTGATCGGATGTGTTAAAAATGAATATACACATGCTCCAGCGTACACGATGATTAGCAACAGAATCAAACACGGTCGCTCAAAAAAGTTGATTTTGTGCATAATCCTACGTGCTGGGACTTGGTTTGTGTGGTCGCTGGTCGCATAATAAAAAAGTCGCTTAATGGGATAAATTGATATAGTAAATAGGTTCGGGCGGGATTTATAACGGTCGTTAAATAAAAAAGTTGTTTAATACAGGTGGTCGCATGTACAATGTTGACTGTACACAGACCTGGTATACTTGTAATCTTACATTTCAACACAAAGCAAACACAGATATTACATACATTAGCATGTGTTCCAATATCTTTGATTATACTCCCGACTGGGGCGATACAGAAGTCACTAGTCACGTCTCTTTATGTCCTTCACTCACAATACATGAACTTTGATACTGCTTTCACACTATCAGGATACAACCATTCAGCAGACAAGTGCAGATAACTGTGTCAGGTATTTTGTAAAAATTGTTGCCCCTTTCCTTTGTCAAAGGGATATATGGGGGTATTAATCGCCTTCATTTATAATTCTAGTTTTCCATAAAGTACTGTCTTGGTATATTCAAGGTTACCTGAACATTGAGACGACTCCAAAGAAAGAACCAGATGGGGTGGGCACCCGCAGGAGACGGAAATATAACAAGTATTTCAGGTCAAAGAACGAGGCTTCAAACCTGGAACCCTTGTCTCAGGAACAAGAAGGCTAACCAAGCTGTGATATAGAAATTTGCTGTATACCTCAATAGACATAGAATATATTTAACATAGCAAGTTTGAGTTTGCGTATTGCTTAATTCTCCCCCCATTATACCTATTTATATGCCTGCTTCACAGTAGTGTGGGGAATTGAGGGACCACACTTGCCCTGTCCTGTCCTGTCCTGTCCTGCACTACATGAAGACAAGGTGGGATTAGTAATTCCAGCTTATCTTCACTTCCTTCAGTCTTCACCTCATGAATATTCATATGAAAATTTATGACTTGATGATGAATATTAATGACTGAACTTTAAATGGCATATGAGTGGATGGACTTCCTTTGCTATGTTAACTGTAGAATCCGATCTACAATATTGTTTACCCTGCCCTGTTTACCAAGGCATCAAAACATCTTTATGAGACAAGGGTTAAAGTAATTTTACATTTTTGTTGATATTATGCAAGAGAAGTTTTTCTGTTCCATGTACTGTAAACTCATTTTCCATTTCCAAATAATTGAAATAGTGTCAGTGATGGTAAACTCCCAGCTCGACAACACAGCTGACACATTGTTTAAAGTTCAAACATTAAAATAATATACAAGAAACTTATTGTTGTACTTGTCAAAAATTTAGTGTATGTACCAAGGAAATTTTCACAGATGATGTTTTTTATGGCTCAAAAGCTTTGCTGTTTAAAGGAAAATTCGCCAGTTTTGACTTGTTTATGGGATAGTCTCAACAGATGCACTTGTTCCAACGATCAATAGAACTTGTACAACCTCTCAGCAAGTAGGAAATTTTTGTCTTAACAGCAGGAAGAAGGAAACTTTAAATACCACATTGATTTTTTTTTTTTTGGCATTGTTTTTCCAAACACTATTTAAAGGGAGTTTAAGGATCACCATGGTCAGGTGGTTATGGTCACTGACTTAGTATCACCAAGACCTTCCCCTGTGGGTTCGAGTCCCGGCAGGGTCACTCAGATTTTTCATGTGAGGGAGTATTCTAGCTAGCTTGCGGTAGGTCAGTGATTCTACCTGATTCTTGCTCCCCTGAACACAATATCTGCATTTAACGTGTAATTAGCTGGACATCGTTATTTGACTGAAATATTGAAGTTCTCATTCTTGGAAAGCGCAATGTTATAAACAGTATGTACTCTTGAATTTCGAACATCACGATATCCCAAGTTTTTTATTCCCCCATCTATCCTCAGAATATTGCTTTTTTTTATTGAAACAAACCTCCGTTCAGAAAGGGTGCGTGGGAGATAATATAACATATTTCCTTTGTCGTAGAGTATTTGGCCTCCCGTCCATTCAGTAAAAGGATATTTGAAAAAAAAGCACATTTCTAGCTTTTGTGTCACCTGCTGAAAGCAGAGATGACACATAGGGATCACTTCTCCGTCGTCCGTCTGTCTGTCCGTCACATTTTTCCATCACGCTTCAGTAGGTGACACACGTGTCCCAGAGAACACACTTGTTAGAAATTAAAAAATTAAACCAGCTTCCCGTGCATACATGGCTAGGTCAATATTAAACTTATTTATTTAACGTCGATTGGGAAACAATTTCTTACAACTTATACTAATCCCTCTCGACGGTTCCTGGGTTGGACCAGTACTTTGCACCTGGGAAGGTCATGAAAGGTCCTGGCCCCCGACAGGGTTCGAAACCACAACTTTCGGATCCATAATCGAGTAAGTTACCCCTGGACCACGCCACCCTCTAATAGGCTAGGTCACTTTCTCAAAAACAGCACCATAAACAAAACCATGTGTTCTTTTGAGTAAAGCAGGTCAACCATTGACTACATGCTATCTGAGTGTAGCTACTGGATAGCATGTATGTCAATTTGAATACATTTAGAAACAGGAAAGGTTGAGATTTGTTATGTCAGCAGGAAAAAATATGTGTGACTTCCAAAATAAGATTATGAATAAATTTTAGATTGATCATGATTGAAGCCAGCGCTGGATAACAGGCCTCTAAGTCTCTCTCACACGTCCCCGACCCCAACATTTCAGTTAGAAATTCCTACGCGAATTCGATCTACTCACTCGACTTAATTATTCCCGTAGACTCTAACCTACACTTATTTCTGGTATTCATTACTAATAGGTTTGTTTCTCTAATTATATGAAATAAGCACCCCAAACACTTGCTGTAAGGGCTTCAAGTGTTAAACCCGTCGTCACCAGCGCCAGCAAAAAGCCCGATTTGTAAACGTTAGGATTACGGGAGATTTAAAAACCTTGGCAAATTTAAAGGTACACGAGTGCGTCTTTCCTTCAATGCCCTTACCAACCTACATCTAAAGGTAGACAAACTGAGTTTATTATTCAAATGTGTGCTGTTTAAAATTTTCATTTTTTATCAATAGGCATATTATTATTTTTATTATTATTATTATTTTATTATTATTATTATAAATGTTTAGATCCAAGTTTCTTGTGGATTTTGTTTTTTGTGTTAAAGAACTTCGCCTCTGTTATTGTTGTTGTTGTATTGGGGTTTACCCTCGCTGCGATAGTATTTCAATCATATAGCGACGTCCAGCTAATTACAGGTGGAGGAAGACCCCGAGTACACAGAGGTACCCGGGTAGAACCACCGACCCACCGGAAGACAGCTGGAAGGCTTCCTCACATGAAAAATCCGAAGTCCCTACCGGGATTCGAATCCACAGCGGTGAGGGGCCTCTGTTATGGTGTAAGTTACTTTAGAAATAGTTTTGAAATAAATGCGTACCTAGTGTCAAAATGCTTCTTGATGAATCATGGTGATGAGTTTTGCGGTAAATTTATCAAATGCTTTTCGGTGGAATATTGGAAAATATCTGAATTAAAAATAGTGATATTCAAATGTATGATGAACTCAGTTACAATGTGTAAAGCATGGCAGAAAAGCATTGAATAAGAAGAAAAACGTGTTGGTTTCAGTGGAATATCATTTTTAATTCAGCGCCACTCGCAAAAATAATGATTCTTCTTCTCGTTTGATGAATTAATCAAAGCGCTCAATGCGCTGAGAGACGACAGCCGGATTAACAGGAAAAAAGCTGTGATTCTTAATTATTATAGCAAGACAATCGAATACGCACTCTGTTTGTTACAAAACAATCCGGAATTGGGGTCATGAACCTGACTGTATAATCTTCAGAAGTAGGTCATTCCCTAGGACCCGAATTATATACACTATATACTGTTACTTAAGTGTAGAACTTGACAAGGTACTTGATATTTTAGATACTTGAATGTTTGTTTCTGTTTCAAAGTTAAGAAATGTTCTGGGAGAAACCTAACTCGCTTTCATGCAAAATTACGCGGGAACTTCTTTAGTTTAAATACAGACATTCGAAGCGCTACTTTTTTTTCTTTTTACAAGGGTGGATCTTCAAGTATGTAAAATGGGTTGCTGTTCAGATTTATAAGTGTCACGGATATATTGTTAACGCTTAAAATGGATGTTTACAGAGCAAAATAACACGTTTACAAACAACAGCACATTTATAGCGGTTACGGTTATGAATAAAAGGTCTGCGTAACATATTCCATTCGTATTCGTAAGTGCAAAATCGCATTGCGTGGATCCGCACTAAGCGCGGAGAGGTAGTTAAACTTGTCATGGAAAAAATGCAAATTAGCAAGGTCAGCGATGCCTGCTAAGCGTTTCTATGGCTACTAAAGACGACAGCAAGCTGCCGTCTAAAAATGATTTTCCACTGAAACCAACAATGATCCCCTGTATCTGTAAGACATCTGCTTTTGATTGAGATACTGAGTAATATACACATTATATAAAGGATGAGGGCGCCGTGGTCCAGCGGTAACAACTGCGTTTCCGAAGTTTGTAGGTTCGATCCTCCATTAGGGGGCATTTTTCATGACCTCAGGCGAAAAGACTGGTCCAATCCGGGAACTGCTGTGAGGGTTTAATATAAGTTGTAAGGATTTATTTCCCAATTCGACGTAAAATAAATTCAAACTAAATTACAGTTATCAGTATGCTAGTTTGATCAAGCACGATTTCACTTTTAAAACGTAACACCGATACGTTCACGTACCTTTAATGTCTCTTTTCCAAACTTTATCAAAACCCTCTTTCCTTTCATACATTTCCTAATATTATTGAACGGTTAATTTCTTTTGCGACATCATACTAGCAGAATTAAATGCGATTATATTTGCTAAATACTACAAAAGGGATTGACCTTGTCGAAAGAATTCAAATATGTTTATTAAAGTTTACACACAGTAGCACAAAAAAGGAGTATTCCGCAGTGAGGAATTCTTTCAAATGGACTGATTATTTGTTCAGCACACAATCGTATGAACAACATTTTGATATAGTAATTATACACGTTCAATGGTTTGACTGCACAATAAAAAGACCCGACTCTGTTGGAAGACATGCTGTGCTTGTGCTCTACATATTTTGAGACATTTGGAATGTTTGCGTAGCTGAAAAACTCTCGGAGTAGATCGGTAATTATGTAAGTACATGTGTATTTGTTTTTTCATTTAAAATACTTCTGTACGAGTGATGTTCTCTCGCCCATAATCAGTTTACAGGAAAGAAAATGTTAGTTACAAGAAAAGGTTACACGCTATTTTTGCTCTGTTTATAAAAGGCAGATTAAAAACAGAACGTCCATGTTGTGGTACATTTTCATGTTTATATACATGTTTTTATTATATTGTATCTATTACACCAGCTACATACAACAAATTCTCCGTGGGGCGATTTCTACAAGCATCATGCGTTATTCGAGGTATATCCCAATACCTGATCGGATAAATAAAAAATGAAAAAGTAATAAACGTAACAGGACAAATACTCTCGGTTATCCGATCCCTGAGACTTTCGATTCCAAGCCTTGAGATTATCCGAGACTTACGATATGCGAGGCTTGCGATATCCAAGCCTTGAGATTATCCGAGATTTGCTATTGCCCAGACTTTATTATCCTAGACCTTCGATTATCCAAGCATTTCGCAATCCGAACCTTGCGATTTTCCAAACCGTGTTATTTTCGATACATTTGTATTTCCGAGGGTCTCGATTATCCAGAACTTGCGATTATCCGACTATTTTGATTTTTCCCATCAGTCCTCGAGTTTCGCAATTTTACTGCATATTATTTGTAGAGATTACTAACATGTTTACTTACGAGATAGACTTCATAACCTCATAATGACTAAATTTCTGTGGATGGGACGTATACCCAATAAAACAAACACTACTTAAAATTGCCAGTGTAAATAATACTGCTTATTCTGCTTTATTTCGGTTGATGTTCATTTCAATTAAGTCTTGAAATCGCGATTCATGTACATGCATATGAATTTACTGCTTATGAATATTTGAATATACCGTCAACGCCGAGTATATCCAAAGTTTACCTAATGTATTGTTTACAACGCCCCCAGGTGGTCGATTCTGAAGATCGTCAAGTGGCAGGCGCTCACTGGTTCCAATGATGATGACTGGGTAGACCGGATGAGTCACAAATGGACGGTCACCATCCTTATTCTCTTCACAGTAGTAGTGTCATCGGGACAATTTGGTGGAGAACCAATCACGTGCTGGTGCCCAGGAGAGTTTGAGAGTAAGTACATGTGTTCTCTATCGAGCCTAAGATGGTTCCTACTTTAGTTTGCACGATAAGGGCTTAGATCCAAACATGTCTCCAGTTTTTTTTTTTTTTTTTTTTTCGCGGATGGGGTGGGGTCACTTGATCATTCAAAATTCAACCCAGTTTAGTCCAAATAAGTAGACAAGCTCCTGTTTTCAGATAACTGTGAAAATGACAAGCTAAACAAGGTAAAATAGTCTTGTTTATCATTTCATATTCCCCGCTAGTCATGTTTATCGCTATTTTTCTGTTTATTCAAATGAGACCGTCTTTGGTATGCCGAAAGCGTGATATTGCAGTGAGGATAATGAAAACAATGCCTTATTGTTGTTAAATCAAAACAGAGAACAAATTATCATTTTGTCGGTGACTACTATAAAACTATTCCCAGTGGCGGATCAACGAATTCATAACTGGGGGGAAGGGCAGAGTTTGGGCGCCGAGGTCACTAAACTACTATATCCGAGCTAAAACCCCATCCCCCTAACCCCGCCACCGCCTTCGCTACTTTTTAATAATTACTTCAAAGTTATTCAATATACATGTACATGTGTTTCCCAAATATTATCGGTGGAATGTTAAACTTAAACATGATGTTGAATTTTACAAAAATGCAAATCAATAAAAGTGAGCCAAATGAGCTCCACTCGTGTCGGTAAGCTTTAGGGGTAGGGGATGTCTAGTGCCCCAAGCCTTGGTAGATCCCCTACTGTTCACGTGTTTGTTGTGAGCAATTCGGTCAAAGTGTAGGATAAGAGCCGGAAATCTTCTGAATATGACTTAAAATTTAATTTATATTAAATTTTTACCTTAATAACACTTATCATATTTTACAATGTATATAGCAGAAACATAAATATCATGAGGTATTTATAGTAAAAAATGACAATGTATAGAGGGCATTTGTTCATTTTAATGTAAGATTTTATATTATTTAACGAATGATGATGAAGGATATATTCAGTGTTTGTACTATTGTGTTAGTAAATTTGCTCCCCCACCCCCACGCACACACACACACACAACACATCTATCCATTCTCCAACTAAGTAGATCTAGAACGCATTAAATAACAACAACAGAAACAATAATTTAAAACATCTGTCATTATATTCACATGATAATAAAGTGATACATGTCTTAGAAATAAAAATATGAATTTCGGGAAAGTCTTATATGTCACCTTTCTCTTGATCTGTAGAACAATTTATCGAATACACGAAGAACTACTGCTGGATCGCCAACACGTACCGCGTGCCCATGCTGGAGTCCCTGCCACGTGACCTGCACGTGCGGCGAGACCGCGAGATCACGTATTACCAGTTCGTGCCCCTGATCCTCCTGCTGCAGGCGCTGTTGTTTAAGCTGCCTAACATCGCTTGGCACATGTTCAACACCCGGACTGGTATTGATATGGGCCGTATATGTACCTTGATAGACTCTCTGCAGGTTAGTGTCTTGGCCCAGGTATTGTCTGTCTGCCTGCCCGCTTGTCTGTCTGTATGTCTGTCTGTCCGCTTGTCTGTCTGTCCGCTTGTCCGACCGTCTGTGTGTTTGCCTTTCTGTCTTAAAGTCTGTTATTGTTTGTGTCTTACTGTCCAACAATGTTTTTGAAATGGACCTTTATCAGGGGCGTATTTTGGCTAAACTGAATGTAGACATGTAAAGAATGAAACATATAGTGGAAGAAGTGTAATAAATTTTATTTTATACAGCTTGGTGGTTTTGGTACATGCATTATTCGACACAATTTTGTAAATTGTGAACATAATAGAAATCAGTTTTACAAATCTCTGTGTTACATTTTCTCCGTTTATAGCAAGTTTATATTTTTCGTCTTAGAGAAAATACATGTATGTGAATAGGCACGTGGCTACTGTGCCGAAAGGAAGCTACGCCAGTGCTTATACTGTCCCCGCAGTACAGGTACACTGTCCATTTATAATTCCAACTTTTTCAGAGTAAATTAACACTGAGGTTATCTTATATCCAGAGTTTTGACAAGGATTTATCGTAATAAACTCAAGGAGTATAGCGTAGCTTGTTCACTTTTTGTAAGTAAGTAAATGTTTTATTAAAGTGACCTGTGTTATACAATATACTCAACAATGAAAATAAACATTAAAACACCCGGCTCCATGGGCCTATAATTCACTGTTGAGAGAGACATACATAAAATAATTTAAACATATTAAGTGTGCGAGTTTGCCCAGTACCTCAAAGCTCAGTAAAAAAAAAACGAAAAAAAAAGAAGTGTGCTTAGGCAAATATTGGTCGACTGGTTTCAAAGTTACACGATAAAGACCATGCACACTTATTTTCAGACTGAGCACTATTTTCTCTCTTTTTTTTCTTTACTGAGCACTATGTTTGTATTTGGATTTGAAGGTCGTGAGTTGGAAACAAAAGAAAACAAAATCATGATCTTCTCTCGGTGAAATGTTGGACAGCTTGAGGCGTTTTTAATACTTTAAACATGTTTCCTTTATCAGAATATTAGAAACCGTAGAATAAGCACATGAGGACTTCTCTTTTGTTGAAAGTAATTTGGAGTACCTAAGAAACATGAGCAACTGAACATCTGCATGATTGTCTGGGTTACGTTAAAAGGATTACGTAACAAACATCTTTCAATTTCAGGGTGCGTCTCCGGAAGAAAGGTCGAACAAAATCAACGCCCTGGCGATCTACATTCACAGATGGGTGCTGGACAACCAAATATACCAAGGAAATATTCTGGTCAAAATTAAACAAAAATGTTTCAGTGTCGTTCGGTTCTGCTTCGGACGTCGCAACGGTCATTTTCTTACCGGATTCTACATTTTTGCGAAAATTTTATACTGTTTTAATACTATTTTTCAATTTTTTTTGTTGAATTCCTTTCTTTCAACGGATTTTTGGATGTTTGGTTGGAAAAACTTAATATGCCTGTTTAGTGAATGTGAAAGAACATTCGAGAGCCCTCGATTTCCACGTGTTACTTACTGTGATTTTGAAATACGACAGATGGAGAATATACATCGCTATACGGTACAATGTGTTTTGCCTATCAATTTATTAAACGAAAAGATTTTTATATTTTTGTGGTACTGGTTATTCGGAGTATTAGTGTGTACATTTATCAGTCTGTTGACATGGTTATGGTACGTGCTGTTCACGCAGACACAATTCAGATTTGTGAGGATGTACTTGAGGAACGCCATCAAAACTGCAGCAGACAAAAAAACCTGCAGACAATTTGCGCGCCATTATTTGCGCCATGACGGTTGCTTTCTGCTGAAAATTGTCAAAACCAACACAACGGATATTATACTAGCAGACGTAACAGAAGAATTATTTAAAATGTATAAGAAATCTTTGACTCATGACGAGTCTAGTTATCAGACTATGGACCCGTGGGTTATGGGTTTGAACATCGGTGCGCAGATGATTCTTGTAAAAATTCTCTATGACATCCATAGAGGCAGTGTACTGATGACATTCGATCAACGTCGAGCGAAATATCATATAACTTGCAAAAAATTGTTTCCCGTCAAAATTTAATATAAATAACGTCAAGCATTTCAAATAAAAACATTCCATTTTATTACTTGTATTACTTTGGTTAGCAAATAAATAATCTATTTTTTATCAATCTCATTGTCATGCTACAAATTTATAACATCACTGAGTATGGCATTGAAAACTGCCTCTAAATGTTTTAGTTTTGATTTTCACTACAAATGCTAATTTAAGTCCACAAGATCTTAAACACTTGTATATATAGACATTGCTTGCAAAAATTTGAAATATCTACTGAATATAAGCTATATTCAAACTTAAAAAGACCGTTATTAAACATTCAAAAGAATTGTCGAATGGAATTAATTCAGTCGATTCTTCCATCGGCAATCTGCAGAACATCTCCATGGGACTTCAATACTGTCAAAACGACGGTAAATTCTAAAAGAATAATGACACATATACCGCCAAATATGTTTATCCTATTGATTTAACAATATTTTAATTTTCATATAATCAGATTTTCTCCATATCATTTTGCTCATATTCATACTAACATTAAGAACTATTGAGACCCCCCACGGACCCTAATTAGGACCCTGTTCTGTACCCATCAGGGTCCCAAGCGGCCTCGGGACCCCCAGTCATAAAGTGTGTAACATCAGAAAGCCCCTTGGGCCCGTTTCACTAAACATCGTACTAACAAATTTGATCTTAGTCGTAAGTCTCCTGTTCAACATGGTGTCCAGCTGGCTTGCGGTAGGACGGTGGTTCTACCTGGATGCCTCCTTGCATTCGGGGTCTTCCTCCACGTGTAATTAGCTGGACGTCGCTATATGACTGAAATACTGTCACATCGACGGTAAACTCAAATAGTCAAGTCAATTCAAGTCAAGACTACTAATGTCTTATTTTCACAATTAAACATGAAGAAAGATGGCCCAATATATTGCATTTTACAATCACAACAATTTTTGTGGAGAAAAAAATACTATTATTCGTCTGTGAATTTACACTTGCGAAGTTTTTTTCGTACGTATTTGTTCATTTCAAAAAAATATAAACACACAATTCTTTTCAAATTGAGAGGGGTAAAAAAAGTCTGGGGGACTCAAATAATTAAGTATGGTTTGCGTAACATTACTTACGTTCTGACAGGAACCACTACGTCTTGGACCAGTTAAACTCTACCAAAATATCCAAGATATCCTAATGAAACATTCGGAAACTTTGGTTATCTCCGTGAAGGACTTTACGTAAAATATGATATGCCCTATCGAGAAGAATTATAATTTAAATGCATGTAGTATACATATAGTGACACACTCATTTTGTTGCTTGTTCTTTGCTATCCATATGATTACCATATAAAGATATCAAGAATAGGAAATCTCTCATTGCTCAGGAAATAAATTACGCAAAATTTAGCAACAGTGTGTGTGCACGCATTTAAATGATTGCGCTGCAAAAGATACATATCTTTACATGCATACTTATTAAGGCCTAAGTTTAGTGTCATCTTCTAGAAAAAAAATGTTTTGCTTATGATACTGTTTGTTGTCTTCATTTACTTTATACTGATGAATGTGATTACATGACCCCCACCCCGTCTTCAGATTGGATGTAGATTATATTTACTAAAATTACTTTCTAATTACTTATTCATTTAATTTTCCTGGGGGTCTAATTTTCGTCAATTTCGTAGACGGCTATATTCTCAAGCAATAATCCCCACGAAATATAATTTATTACGGATGCCACATTTTTTTTTATCAACGAAAAAATAATGATTTTACAGTCCATTTCTTTCTTAAGTTTCTCAGTATTGATGTGATCGCTATCTGCCTCCATTTTTCTGTGTGATGTCATAGACACTGATAAGACACTTTTTGGCAGCCATCTTTAAGAGCATAAATGCAGGCCAAAAATTGAGAAAACTTGCTGTTTTTAAATCACAACTGTATTTTTATTTTTCAGTCTATCTTTCTTAAATTTATGTCAAATTGAACATCATTAATTGATCATTTTTTAATATGAAAATAATATTTTGATGAATTTTAAGATAAAAACTTTATTCCCTAAAAAGTTACACTGTTTATTTTGTTGAAGAATAAACCCATACTTTTATGTTTTCTTTACTTTGCACTTGAAAATTTCTGCTTCTATGTAATTCATATAAAAATCCCCTTAATTTGCCATTCAAGATGGCCGCCAAGAGTAGGGATATTCACTGATGTGGACATTATGTATTGTTGAATAGTCTGAACAACGTAACTTATGTCTTGTCGTATCAATATCGACGCTTTTGCAAAAGGAAGGAATTCTTTAATAAAAACATGTCAACTACATCTAGCATCGAATTACACAGGATATCTGGGTTCCAGTCGTCAGCCATTTTTAGCTCGACTATTCGTAGAATATGAGAGCTATTGTAGTCACCCTGGTGTCGGCGTTGGCGTTGCAGCTTTTGGTTAAAGTTTTGCGTGCAAGTTACTATCAACCTTATATCTCAATAACCATTTATGGTATTGACTTGAAAGTTTATAAATATGTTCAGGGGCATCAGACAACCAAGGTAGATAACTCTTGATGGAATATATTGCAATGTATGGCCCCTTTTTAACTTAGAAATTTTGGTTAAAGTTTTGCATGCAAGATACTCTCATGCTTATATCTCAGTATCAAGCATGCGATTGACTTGAAACATCTTTAATAGTTTAGGGTATCATACTTCATGGTAGATAACTTTGATGAATTTTTACAAATCTTTTTAACTAAATTTTGGTTCAAGTTTTGCATGCAAGGTACTTTCATGCTAATATCTCAGTATCCACGCATGGGATTGATTTGAAACATCTTTAATACGTTTGGAGTATCATACTATCAAGGTTGATAACTTTTGATGGAATATATTACAAGTTATGGCCCCCTTTTTAACTTTTTTGGTTAAAGTTTTGCATGCAAGGTACTTTCATGCTTATATCTCAGAGTCCAGGCATGGAATTGATTTGAAATATTTTTAATATGTTTAGGGGTATCATACTTTAAAGGAAGATACCACTTGATGGAATAAATTAAAAATTATGACCCCCTTTAACTTAGAATTATGGTTAAATTTTTGCATTCAAGCTACTATCCAGCTTATATCTCAGAAATTGCTTGTGGAATTGACTAGAAAGTTAAGGTGTGTCTTCAAGGGCATCAGAAAACAGGAGGATAACTTTTGGACAGATGCAAATTATGGCCCTTTTCTAACTTGGATTTTTGGTTTAAGTTTTGCATGCACAGTGTTATTGTGCTTATGTCTCAGTAACTAGGCATGGGATTGATTTTAGACATCATAAATATATTAAGGGGTATCAGACTATCAAGGTATATCATTTTTTACTATTACTATGAAGGGCAAGAATTTAAATAGATTTCATTTGATTTACCAACAAGCATTTTGAATAGTCGAGCCTGCTGTCCTCTGACAGCTCTTGTTGTTTATACACGTGACGCGATATCAGGGCAGCGATATGATTGGTCAATTTATTCAATTTAAATAATCAGTTCTGGAATTGCGAGTTTAGCAATATATGCAAAAGGCCTGCGCAAAACAAGTCTCAGCACAAAATTTTGAAGTCTTCAACCTCTTTATTTAAGGTACTCCACCCATTAATTAAATTATAATCACGGTCTTTCAAATGTTTTAAAAGACTTTAGTGCAGATGCAAGCATCAGCTGACTTGGGGTTATAGGTTCTTTTGCTCAATGTCTATAAAGGCTTGCATTTTTTTTTTTATAAAATTCCCACGATCACTTGATGGACCATCACAATTTAATGTTGGATGGATTACCTTAACTAGAGATTGTGGCATGATATAGCAGAATTTTCAGATTTTCATTCTATATTTGTGGTTATAAAAGAATCTGAGATTTCTGAGATGAGGAAGTTGCTTGTACTGTTTATATATAACCTAATTTGGAAATGATTGTGAATAAAGATTACTGGCGATTACACATTTCCAAGCACGGGGGACCTCGAGTGGCTGTGTATGTGGCCCGTACAGAGGCGATGTATCATGTAGCTGACGAGTGTTTCCGGTGAGGAAAAAATCACCCAACGTTTATTTTAAGGATGAATGGACTTTATGCTTGGTTAAAGGCATACCCTGCATATCATCTATCTCCTCTATATTTGCGTGCCAGACATGCTGGCATTTGTGACCTAATAACGGCTTCTGTTCTTATGTAATATTTTATGAATTATAAATGTATTTAGGATTAAGCAATACAACGAAGTGATATGAAATCTGACTAAACTACGTATATTAATAATCTAACTGGGCTAAACATTCACTAACATTCGGATTACTCGAGAAATTATTGGAGGGAGGGGGATATAATGTTCGAAAAATCGCAATGTTCGAAAAACCGAGAACATTTTCTTTCTTGAGCATTTCATTTTTACCAGTCGTGATCTGCATAATAGTTCGAGTTATACATGATGCTCGGAGGAGCGTTCCTCAACCTATTGCAGAGTCGCTGTGTGTTTATTCGTACAATGCAGAAACAGTCCCTTTAACCATAAGGTGGGTATAATTAGTACATCTAACCCACAACTTGACCTCCGGATCAAAACGCACTCACTCTGATTGGTACGATCTTCCTTTACTTGCGTCTCGTCCTTTGTCATATCGAGAAAAACACTTGAAACACTCATTGCTTCACTGTAGATATTCACTTTTATAGTCGATGCATTGGAGACTTCAGCATTGTGGTGACATTAGAATTTTTAATTTTCAAAACTCTGGGCTGAAAATGATGTTCTAGATGAAGTTTGAAAATTGGAAAATTGTTTGTGGATCTAAAGATGATTTTGTATGACATTCTGTGCTGTGAAGTGGAATTCTGACAAGGAATATCTTTCCTTTAGTACAGTAGGCCAGGCGCATTGCATTAGTAAACAGGTTTCAACGACTGATCGACGATATAGTTTGTGTGTCTGTAATATTATTTTTGATTTTTGCTTTATGTTGAAAATAGATATAGTGAAAGGACTCAAAAACAGAAATTACGATGCATTGTGACATTGGTGTAAGCAAACTGTAGGATTATTTCTATGATTTGACGTCAAGATGATTAAATGACGTCAATGAATCATACCACAGGATAAAATTGCCTCTTTTAAATAAAAATAATAATAAAAAAAATAATAAACGACAACATATCAACAAAAAGAGAAATCTATACAGAAAAAATAAAGTTAAAAACATGGAGCATCTGGTGGGCAAGTTTAAAATCATGATGGGTGAAAATCGTACAATGACCGCAGACGAAATCATAGAGGAGCTTAACACCCAAGAGGTAAAGCGTCAGGTGCCCTTGATGTCTATCTGTGTATCATAGCAATTGCAGGTCTCTTTGGAAACGGACTTGTCTGTCATATTTACAGGTCAAATACAACATGTCAAGTTCACGCTGGTTTATATTTTTCTTGGCTGTAGTGGACATCATCATTTGCGCCGTATTTATCCCTATGGAAATCGCCACAAGTTTCTTTCAGTACACGTTCAAAAGTGATATTTTGTGTAAAGTGACAGTGTTCTTCAACTTGTGGTCCCTGCTTTCACTGGGTTTCACGCTTCTGACTGTGTCGGTAGACCGATATCGTAAAGTATGCAAACCCTTAGGCTGGCAAATCAACTTCGACAAATCAAGGCTCCTTTGCGCAGTCGCAATGCTGCTTGGATTCATAATCGCACTTCCGGTTTTCGAAGTCTATGAAATCTACACGTTTAAGATCGGGGATTTCAATGCATCGGCAAGTGAGTGCTCCTTTCGGAGAAGCGTTGAACAGTCGAACTTCGCTTTTGTTTATGTTTTGTTTGGAATGGCCATGTTCACTGGGGCTCTTATAGTCATTTGTGTATTATACTGTTTTATAGGTAAAAATATTAAGCAACACATAAAAAAAGAAAACATCAAAGGGAGATTCAGTCTCACGGCTTCCATGGCCAGAAAGAACTGGATACGCAGAGATGAAAACAATGTCAGCGTTATTGGTGCTAAAAGTGTGAAATTTGCGACAAGTCCTGTGCAGTCCCCGAAATGCTTAAAATTTACTAATATAAGCAGCTCAACGGACGACAGGGAATTTAGTGATAACGTTCGATCGGACAGCGCGTCTAATGACGCAGACGACATTTCAACAAACAATCTCTCAGACGAAGACACGGCTGATTTCGAGGTACCTGTGTATCCTATACGCAGTAGAAAAGCGGAGAAAACCAAATCACGCCGCATGAGACGTGCGCGTGCTCGGAAGGCGACATTTAGTATGTTTCTTATCTCTATTGCCTTCGTGTTGAGTTACTTCCCCTTTCTGTGTCTGTTAATGGCAAGGAGCCTTGACGCAAGATTTGACGAATCCTTATCAGATGCGGGAAGAGCTTTCTATAAATTCTTTTTAAGGTCATATTTCCTTAACTGTGCCATCAATCCATTTATATATGGAATATCGGACTCGAGATTCAGGCAAAGTGTGAAAGACTTTATTTGCCCTTTGTATGAAGCCATTACGTCATTTTTTCAACGTCCAGCATCTGAAAAATAAAGCATGGAATAGTTATATTTTGTTTGCTTTGGGGAGCAATCGAAAACTTGTCCGGACTAATGCTTTACAAACACACATTCGAATTCAACGAAACTTCATGAGACTAGGAAGAGGTGTACATTTTATAAGTATAATCCGATTTGACGGGTTATGTCCCTTTGATGTTTTACTTGCTATTTCTTGTCCGGAATATATCTCAGCAACCACTCTTTAGAATTCAGTGAAACATCACGCGAAGCTTCTCCACAAATTACTTTGAAGAAAGAATGAAAAAGGAAACAATTAGTTACTGCTTTATCTTGTATTTGTGTTCCTTAATATATTCATCTGTCTCGATTCTAACCAAAACTTTTGACATTTGTTCCCCTTTCTCACGTCGGGGAGCATCCGCATGTTTACTAGGGCTCCGTATCAGTCATAAATAACGACACAATATATATGTAACGATACAAAGTTATCAATATTCTATATATCATATGACAGTTTAATTAGCTATATTTATGACCAGTATACAATCTCTTCGACTCATTCACTTTAATAACATGCAAAACTAAATGAATTAAGTTAGAAACGAATCTGCGACCAATGGATAAGGCATGCATTCAATATTGCGTGCTCTACGCAAGTGAACAGCAAGATTTGTTGTATTGCCCCCTTTTGCTGACAACCGTTTTTCGGCAAATTTGCACTCGCCTCAAACAACTTTTAGAAAAACAACGCAAACACTGTTGGGCTCAATTGAAAGTACGCGAATAAATCGGAATGTAAGAAAAGAGTAAACAACACATAATCGATGTTTTTATTATTATTATTATTATTATTATTTTCACTCCACGCAGTAACTTAAGCTATGGCTGTTATCGATAGAAACAATATCGATTTATCGACGATATTTTTGTCGATCTATTTTCGATACGCTCACAAGTAAGCTGTCATGATAGGGATGGTCTAAATCTCGACTTGTATGACAGTTGCTGGTACTTTAACCACATTAATTTCTTCCAGTTAAACACGAATCAAGATATACTTTTACCTTTAAGTTATGAGGTAAAAGTCTAATGAGAAATATTGACAAAACATCGATATAACGTCGGTATTTGTCTCCGATAATTATTCGATATCGTTGATATCTGCCTTCCTGAAGTATCGAATACCTGAATACATCGATACCGTCTATATATGTCTCTAGATATATCGATATCTGTCTTTCGATATATCGATACCATCGCTGTCTGTTTTCCGATATATCTATATCGTTGATACTCAATAATGAGAATCAACGACAGCCCTGCTTAAAATTTCAATGCTTTCCTTTCTTTTTAAGTATTATATCATTGGAGATTGTATTTTATTTGTATACTCAACGGTCCATAAAAAAACACATTATTTTTTTTGTTTTGTGTATTATTGATTCTAAAAATATTTCAATTCGCATTTATTACTATTTGTTACTGAAACTTATATGAAACATAAAACTGTCATTCTAGAAAAAAAAATCCGAAGTCTTATACATATCGGCTAACAAGCTTTTAAATGATTTCAAGTACATGTGTAATAAGTATAGCTCTTGATTTCCTGCCAACTGGCGATCTGCCACAGTTAAAACAGACATGAATACATTAATTTAGCAGTCTTATAACCGAAATCATGTAAGTCAGACGTAACTTTTTTTAAACTTTTTTATGTGTGTGTGTGTGTGTGTGTGTGTGTGTGTGTGTGTAAACTATGGCGAATCGCTTGTCGACTGCTGATACTCAGATCTTTATCCAAACGAAGGGTACCTTTAATAATGTTTTTATTTGTTTCGGTATGCTGTCATTTATCATGATTTTACTACTTTAATGTATTTACTTTTCTTACTATCCTGACGGAATGCTCTCGCGAGTTTCAAATCTATTGAGGTATAGGTGTATATTAGTATGAACTGACCGCTTTCTGTTGAACATTTTAATTAAATTAAATTAAATTAAATTATTTAAATTATTATTGTCTTTCTGTATCTGTATCAGGAGAAACCTAATTTGTTAGCACAAAGATAAGCTACTCGGCGAAATATCGTATGTTCTCGGCGCGAATTCTCGGAGTGTGCACCAAAACGAGAGTTCAGTGTAAAGCGATAGCTCAACAACGATAAATATAATTTAATACGTTTGAATGGAATATATTGGTGCATTCAGGCATATATCTAATATAAATGTCACAGGGTGAGAAAATGTGCAGCCTGGCCGGGGCCCGAACCCGGGGCCTTTCACTTACAGGGTGAATGCGCTACCGACTCAGCTACCCGGCCGCATACACTCCATAATGGATAAAAATAGCCAGAAAGTTGTGGATCAGTTTACACAACTTCGTGCAGTAGTTACTTCCCTTATTCGAAAGTACAAGAGCAACTTTTTTTTTCTCTCACAATATTGCGGTCGCGCCGAGATTAGACGAGATTTCCTTCAAATGATTATTTGAGTAGCAAATCTGTTGGTTTAGGTCTGGGTTAGCATTTATCAAGAGTTTCAAATTTCATTTTATTTTTTTGTTGTTGTTTGTTTCTTAAAGTATAAAATTGTCGTCCACTTGTAATACAGCTGTACAAATGTCATGTATATGTAAATGGAACAGCGGTTCACATTTTTGTTTAATTTAAAAATGCTAAATTCAAATTGCTGTCTGGGGAAGTCATGTCATGTAATGTGATACTTGTGTTACGTGCTGTGTAGTGTAACCATGACAACTTGGTGCAATAAGATGATTATGACAGGTGATGATATCCATGACAACTTTAGATAATGTGAGATTGTGTATTTAATGATGTTTTGAACTAATAAACTTATGAATTTATTTGAATATTTTTGATAATTGACATACCGCCCCAGGTCATATTATTATGTGAAATGGTGGAATACTTCGATCGGGAAACAAGTTCTTAAAAATGATATTAATAATTCTTAACAGTTCTTAGGTTGTTCCTGGGTTGAACCAGTACTCGGAAGGCCATGGAAAATCCTTGCCCCCAACAGGGTTTGAACCCCCACCGCCGGATCCGCAACCCGGTGCAATGCCACTGGACCACGGAGCCACCAGTAGAGGGTTCAAACAAGCTGCCAAGAGGTTCCCAGCAAGTCAGTCTTATTCCATGTTTTGGAGAAAAGACAAATACAAATTATTCAGAAATATAGAACAAAAAAGTACAGAAAATACTATAATTATAGAAGACACATTATATAATGATGATTTGAGATGCCATAATTTACATATCTATATATCAATAAAGATACAGCAGGTAATTCCTTTCTTATGTAATTATTGGAAGAGTTAGAGTCTGCAAGATGCATGAAATATCCAGACAGTGTCAATGTAAAATTCTTAATCATCATCATCAGCAGCAGCAACAGCAGCAGCGGCGGCAACAAGGACAAAGATAACGAAACAATTTAGCACAGATAAGTTTTTATTTGGTACAGGATTTAGATACAGGTCGCGGTATTTACAATCTTCCCGATAGTTATTACTTCCCTTTATTACGTAGCGTGACGTAGGTTTGTATTGATGATATGTATAAAATCAATTATATATTTACAAGGCTTTACAATATACGCTACAATGTTCAGTAAAGTTTACCCATACATACTGGGACCGCAGTATGTACGGCCTGGGGCCGTTAATTTGACATGTCCTATACGGCCATATATATAGCATTTGTGTGTTTTTGTTTGTTTGTTACGTCCCACCGACAGTATTTCAGTCATTTGGAGACGATGTCTACTTAAGACAGATATAGTGCTGCGACACTGCAGTATCATGCCGTAGACATGTGGCATGATACCACACTCAGTCACATTAATCCTGACACCGGGCCAACCAGTCCTGCAACTACCCTTATATGCTGAGCGCCAAGCAAGGGAGCTATAACAGTACCTTGTGTTGTTGTTTTTTTAAAATACGGTTTCATTTTTTTTAAGTTGACGGTATGTATCTAAAATTCGAATATTTTAAGATCTCAAAACATCTTCCAAAAACTTTTTTTCTGAGCTTAAAAGAACCAGGTTGCTTGCAAGGTCCGTTAACCGTGTTTTAAAACCCGTTGCCTACGAGTTTAAGGAGAAGTCTTCAGATACACATTAAATGTGTTGAGTTTCTTTTTAATAACGATAGAAAACTTATATATTATGATTTTTTCATCAGTCAATACAAGTAATTGATTCATAAAGTGTTGTTTTTTTTTGTTTTGTTTTTTTTGTTGTTGTTGTTTTTTTAAAACATATTTCATGTTTTTATTTTATAATAATAACAGTGGTTGCTCCCTTTTTCGATTATGTGGCTCCATGGCCAAATTTAAATTTTATTCCATACTGACGCCTCCTCACGACGTCAATGAATGTAAACGGAGGATACAAATTAAACTAAGTCAAAGCTGTGATCTCCTTAAGGTGATATTTTATCTAGTTTTTGTTGTATACATGTTGTCTATGGCTTATCTTCTTGATTTTCATATAATACTATACTTACTGTTTTTGGAGAGAGAAGTTTGTTTGGATATTGACTGATTATATAAAAAAAGTTTAAACTTTCTTTATATTTCATCGGTTACGAAACAAGTTATCACAACTTATATTAATCACTCTCGATGACTCTAGTGGCGGCGTATGTGGTCATTATTTTGATCCTACAAAAGCAAAACCCACAAATGTCATATTATTTGCCCTTTGTCTTAACACTTTCCCTCATATAGACTCATTTTGACGCACTCAATAGGTACTACATAAAGCCTGATCTGCAGAAAACCACAGTTAAGCCTTGCCAAATTTAATTACAAAATCCTCATTTCCAGACCACTGAGGAGCAGCGAACAGCATAAAACCTGATCAGCCTGCGAGTTACTCGCAGGCTGATCTGGTTTTATGCTGTTCGCATAGGTCTTTTCATGGTGTCCTCTATGAGGGAAAGGCTTAAAGACTAGGACAAATGGGGATTTTTCACAACAATTTGAAGACTATTAAAAGCATTTTATGTAACAGTTCACTTACAATAGTGTGTATAAAAAAGAGATATTTTTCTAGGACAATAAGTAAGTGGATTCTAGATATTATTTAGGATTAGGGAAATGGACAACAACATTGCTTATACGTGTATGTATTGCATGTTTGCAAAATGAAAATCATCGTTTAGAAATTCTCTTTGCTTATAAGCTTGCTTTGAAAATCCATGAAATATTTTCACAATCAGTCATAATTGAATAAACACGGAAGAACTAATCAACAAAGGACCATCCAAGTAAAAGATTTTATTTAGACGTGTTGTTATTGACTTTTAAGCGTTTGATATTTCTTTTCACTTGAAATACTAAGTGTAAACACATAACAATTATATGAATAATGATGCATAACAAACCTACATATGGAGCCGTTTTGTTGTCAACAAACCGGTAAGGGGATATTGCTTGTTGTCAAAGGTTTGAGTAAATTAAAAATCAGTCATATCAAATAAGGAGCAATATTTCTGCTATATCATTCCTAAAATTTTGATTATGTGTTCCCTTCATCTGGTTATTGACAGTTAAATACTTAAGTAAATAAATGTAACAAACTCGACCCGGCTAAGGTTCGAATCTGGTCCGCCGGCGTGCAAGTCCAATTCTCTAACCACTGAGCCAAAGAGTCGACTCCCTGACGCATCGTCACATAATCAAACAAGTAACTGGTGTTGCACGCAACACATGAGTCCCCTACCGGTGAGGTGCATATTTTTTCCGTTACCATAGCATTCAGAATTTTGGTCCGAGAAAAAAAAATGATGTGCAGAATCTCCATACTGCCTCTATTCATATACCAAGTTTTATAATAGTATTTTAAGTTATCGCGGGATCCAGATTTCCGGATGGACATACAGACGGACGGACAAACGGAGGGCAAACTTATAGTTCCCTCCGGTGTAAACACCAGTAAGGGACGATCATACATCACCTGTGTATGTTTGATCGTGTATAAAAGCGCATGAAATAAAATACATGCAGTGCATATTTATATTTTATTCATACAGAAAATGACATCACGAATCCAAATAAAACGAAAATGTTGCTTTTATTATGAAGCATTAGGATTATTAATTTTTTCTTGTATAATCAAAGACCTATTCAGAGATATAAAACTGTCAGAAATAACGTTTTTTCCAGTGACAGTGAACGAGATTTGAACGAGATTTCGCTGAGACCATTAACCTCTTGCAGACGCTTAACAGACAGACGCTTTACGGTATCACTTATACTGTAATCTAACGATAGACATAAATATTTGGTTTAACCGGCATTCAACTAAAGAGAAAGTTCGGTATACATATATTTATAATTGATATGAGCAATTTTACACATCTCAAGTTATCTCGCGGTCATATGATCTTGTGCGTAACTTTACGAGAGCTTCTCTTGACTTGCTCTTTACCTATATTAGAGTTGCGGATCTCTGTAAGGTTATTAGGTCTTTGGTAAAATATTCATTAATCCCGGTTAAATGCAAACAGTATCAAATGTTCATTGTGTGATATCTATATTTATCTCACATGCGACTTCTGTCAAAACTGTTCCTCGAACTCCAGCCATAAATGGTAATCGTGGTTGATTTACATAACAGGAG
Source organism: Solen grandis (assembly GCA_021229015.1). Lineage (NCBI taxonomy): Eukaryota > Metazoa > Mollusca > Bivalvia > Adapedonta > Solenidae > Solen > Solen grandis. The sequence goes on from CM037792.1 coordinate 36,029,626, forward strand.
ACCATGAAATATACCGGCCGTCACATAATAAGTCTTAACAAGCATTCAAAGTTTCATAAAAATATCTTCAGTACGTTTTGAGTTATCACAATATATTGCTTTATTTGCCATATTTCAAGTCTATTTGTTGTCATAGCAACCAGATTTTTTAACCTAGGAAGAAAAAAAAATGTATAATCTCCATACAGGCATCTATCCATATTTCAAGTTTCATAGAAATATCTTCAGTACTTTTTGAGTTATCATGGGATCCAGTTTTTGCGGACGGACGGACTGACTGACGGACAGACGGACGGAGGACAAACCTATAGTCCCCTCCGGTTACACAGATAGGGGACTAATAATGAGTTTTATAATTAAAATAAACATACATGAAAAAAAATACGTTTCAAGTAAAAACATATAAAATTGTTTTCGTTATTTAGCCTGGAAGTGTATTATATAAAAGAATCACTTTTAATACTTTGTTCATATTTACAAGCACTATTCCTTAAGGACAGCTCTCTCGTACTTTAATGTGTTCGATTCCCGACCGAGAGGAAGCACTATGTCTGTATCATGTAGACGAAAATCCATTTATAAATGACTGATGAACTAGACATTGGCATTAGCATTTTCGAATCTGTTAAGATTTAATACTTTATGGCGCTGTACTGAAGGCATGAATACACTGATCCTTTGAACAAAACGATCGGGAACAAATTGATAATGATGTTTAAGTGGTTTATATTCTTCTCTGGATGAATAAAACCCGTTATGTTTCACTGGACTGGTTTGAACCCGTATGTTTCAAGTCATACAACTGTACTGAACTATTTTTCCGAAAAAAACAACCAAAAAAAAAAACGTTTCAATTGATAAGTATCCAACTTTGATCTAAGTCGATAAAATCTCAAATGCCGTAAACGATGTCTGATATATTTAGTATCATTTAATTAAAAAGGAAACCTTAAGGCCAATTAAAGTATCAATTAAGTCACACCCACGAGCGACTGCTATGAATGCACAGCTTTTCTAACATTCGGATAGAGTCGCTTTCATATAACATTATCACGGACATACAGTTGTTAAAAAAAATTAAATGTTTTGCTACTGAACATCTCCAAAGAAAGATTCCTGAATTTTAAGACTAAATATACATAATAAGGTAAACTTTCTATTTTTCACTGGCATTCAATTTCAGTGATGGTTTCGCAATTATAGTGGAGTCCTGTTTTGGAAATGTGAGGTAATTTTTTCTCTAATATTTCAGGACATTGTGACACTTCATGACATAAAGACACACGGCAGTACTCTATGTTTATACTAATCCTTTTTTGTTGAGTGAATTTGTGAAAACAATGGAACCAAAACCTCGAAATTTGGAAAGATACAAGATAATCAAATTCATTTTTCTTATTGTTTTCGCCATATTCAATACAGCGAAAGCGCATTTTAACTACAAACTGCAACATGCTGCAAACAATGTGTCATGTACATCTTCTTCTTTCTTTATTCCTTTATTTCACTCATTCCATTTTACAGTAATGGATAAGAGAGGTTATAATAAGTACAACATATAAAGAGGCTCTAGAAGAAATAGAAGTAGTAACACAATAATTGAGATGATTTCACTAATACATTTTGTAAATATATATTCTAATATATAAATAATTCAGTTGAACAGATGGAGAGTCATTGTTTCACAATTGCCATTTAAAGAAAACAACAACAACAAAACATCAATTTAAACATGTTGTCAGAATATCTTCCAATTAATCATTAGAGTATAATATTACCTTATCTTAGTCAAAATTGATTGTACAAACTTAAATAAATTTATGTTTTGTCTTTTGTTTTTTTAGTTCATTAGTTTCTCTAATTTAAAAATATTTGGGTTTCTATAAAAATAGGGCTTTAGATATTTCTTTCTTTCATCTGTTAAATTATTGCATTCAAAGAGATAATGGAATTCGTCCCCTAATTTATTGACGCAATGTGGACAAAATCTTTCATTCACAGAAGCAGACGTCCTGTACCGGAAGAATGCCACTGGAAGGAGCGTGACGTGGTGTTCCGCCGTCTGCGGAAGATATCCTGATTCTACCAGCTTTAGTTTCGGCGGCGATTGCGTTTGTTGCAAGGCAGGGGCCAGCATAACGTCAAGGCCAGGCTTCAGACACTACGAGATCCTTCCAAGTACGTATCTATTTATTCCTTTCGACATACTTTTAAATATGAATAAATTGCGATTATCCAAGGAAACTAATTGAACGTCTAATCCAGTCCCCACTGCAGGCACCATTAATCATCTTTAGAAAAACAGACGAGGAAAATGTTAGATTTATGAGGAAAAATATTTCGAATTTCTTGGACTCGCTTTCTTTGCCTCACGAACATTTCTATTTCCGAAGTCTGTCCTCAGAACATTGCTATTTCACTATATTTTAAGATCAGCTGTGCTTCTTTTTTGGCCCAAAAGATGACGTTACAAAGAAAACTTGCCCCAAGTACATGGAATATTTTCATAGATATACATTATTTCTACATTAAAAAAGTCTCATGTAGAAGGAAAGAAAATGACTCGTAATGATCGTAGATTAGTATTCTCTAACTTGCGTGACTGGTTTCAGACAATGCACGTGGGCCACATGTCAATAATTTCATTGGGAAATTATATGAATGCAATTTGACAGCAATATCTGCAATTTGAATGTGTTCATATATTTTGATCTCGGGCTTCAGAGTCAATATCATCTGATATTTATAATATGCTCTGCGTTCTGACTTGTTGTCTTTCTTCACGGTTAAGTATTTAATCAAAATATTTTCAAATAAATCTGACCGATTTAAATAAAGATAACTAATTTTGCGAAATTTACATTCACGACGACCCACTTTGAGTATGATTTAAAAATGGAAAGGAAATTGATTGATTTAAATTTCATTCATTATCAATATATGATTTAAAAGTAGTTTGAATATCGGAGAGATTCGCTGTTAGCATCAGAGGGATGATATACAATCCTATAAAGGGATATTCATGTAGCTGATGTACATGTATGAAATAGAACTTGTTGATTATTTTTACATTTCATCCTCTGTTAAATTCACGAGATAAAAAATGTACGGTCCCAACATGATATGTATGATATATGTAATAAATTCACGATTGCAATTGAATTCTATTTAATTCTTAACCAGAAGCTGCATTTACAGAGAAACTTAAGTCAAATTTACTCACTTTAGGTGCAGTTATTTTGCACATGCTTGCAAAAGACTTCATTCAATATTTGGTCTATGACGTTGCACGTCCATAAACATAAAGTAAAATGATATTTCACGTGGTTATAAATGGCGTCCTTAAATTGAATAAATTCATGATAAAATTAGTTAAATTAAAAATTTTTAATTTAAATCCATAAACCTGTGGTGAAATTTTTTCGTGTAGTCATATATGACGTCCTTAGACACGTGGTAAAATGATGAATCGTGTGGTTTTAAATGACGTCCTTAGACACGCGGTAAAATGATGATTGGTGTGGTTTTAAATGACGTCCATAGACGCATGATAAAAACAACAAAATGTTTTTAACATAACTTTTATACAGTTCTTTCAATTACAGGTGTGTGGGGACAGACGTGTTACAATACCCTTTGTTGGGGCCACTTGCTTGACCGTATAGAAGGAAAGTGTATCTGTAAACCTGGATACAAGTTCCTCCCAGGGAACTGGACTTGTACCACTTGTAAGTTCAAAGTGACACAACTGTCTTTATTGTTATTCTATTTTGCTTTTTAGTATCATTTCAGTTTAAGGTAAAGTCCCTGTAATAGTTCCGCTACGTCTTGGACCACTTAACCTCTACCAAGATAACCAAGGTACCATTATGAAACATAAGGAAACCTGGTTATCTCCGTGAAAGTCCATGAGTCCGAAATGTAACGGAACCATTACAGGGACTTTACCTTTAACTCTGGGAAATTTTATTTCTTTTTTTTTATTTCGGAGAAAATTGATATGTCCAACTTAGAAGTTGATTAATTAGTTTGAGTTGGCATCTCTGTGAGAAACAATGGATATATCACATTCATTATGTTTACTGTGTTTGGATGACAGGACACAATGGCATTATATACATGTTTTTTTTATAATAAGTCAGCATAATGTGAGTCAATCGGTAGGCAGTCTTTGTTATGAATATACATATATATGAAATAACATACATCTCGACATATCACGTTGCAAAGTTAGGGCAAATGAAGATTATTTGTGTTTATGGTGGTCAGACCGACTGCAATGTTTGACCGCCGATTTTTTTTCTTTTCTTTATTGCTCTGAGCAAAAAGAGCTAAACGATAGACTGTGTTCTCGGAATTACGAATAAAATAGGACACATTCTACTAATTCTTAGCGCTAAGTAATACTTCTTAGATTGGGTAGACATGCATTCCAACTTTTCTATTTTATGAAATATTTAAGTGCATTATAAAATTAAATTAGATATTTTGATATTTTGATTAGGGAAACAAAAATGGTGAAATTCACCCTTAAGTATTTTAGTATTTCTTAGCGCTTAAATGATTGTTTGAATTTGAGTCTGGGATTCTGTCATACATCTGAGTTCCATCAAGCAGCACCTTTGCTGTTTGTATGAAACAGACTTTAGAATCCACAATTTACACTCATTTTTTTTCAGCTTGTTCCAGCTATGGGTCGACCTATCAAAAGTATCCGGGACATGCTATGGAGAACATGAATTTGGTATATCTTGGAAAAATACCGCGAAATGAATGCATTGAGTCATGTAATGAAAATGCTTTATGTCTTTCTATTGATTATTGTAAATTTGGGTGTTATTTGGCAAATGTGACGCCTTTGGAATACCCTGACAAGTATATTTATCATTCATGTGATTTTTATGTCAGGAATTGTGCTTAGGTTTAAATTTTTTAAAGAATGTTTAGTCAAAATAGAATTGTGAGTTAAACAGACTCTTTTAAGGAATGTGTTATTCAGTTTTGCAGCGAATGAATTTCCACGGATATGCACAAACAAAATATGTTAAACGAAATTGAAATTTGTTTTAAATACTTACAAAAGCATTAAAGCAGCACAGCGGCACAGATGGTCATTAACAAAGAATTTTAACTTTATATGTGTGTGTGTGACGTCTATATATACCCATCTAGTCACCCAATGCAACAATCCGTGAATGTAAAAAAAATGTGGTATCACAGGCAATATTGTCACAGATGATATTGAAACTATATTTAGAATTATAAAACCTATATTAAGATTTTTCTATTTTCATTTGCCGTCACATGGCTGATCACATTCGCTCTTCTACTTTAAGGGCAAGATAAAAGTCTTTTTATTATTATTTTCTTTTACCTGAATGTAGAGAGATTGCCATATTTTAGACGCCACTTCCTATCTATAACATTGTAGTTGTAATAGTTTTATTTTATGTTGATAATGAGACCACCTGCTTATTACATCACGTGACCAAATTGTCGGTCCCCAATCAGCTACTGTATCCCCCTCCCAATCTGTTTTCTATTTAGTATATGTCTTAGATACTTAACGAATGATCAAGTTTTACTATTTAACAAATATTATCAACTCATGGTCCTCTACTAAAAAGAATGTCTAAATAAATAAAGTAAAAAGATATTAACCGTCAGATGTTTTATTTGTGTAAATTATGATTTTATTCATAATCATCTTTTCAAAAAGAAGTATATTCAATAACTGAGATAAGCTTTAATAAAAACATCATTTGTGAATTTGGTGCATCATTTAATTGGTATGAATTTTTAGCTCATTTCTTCTTCTCACCATCTCTCCCTCCCTCCCACTCTCACTCTTCAACAATGGTAGCTTAATAGTTAATGGCTACATGACAAACGGACTCTGACAAATCGTTGTACAAAAATGTAACTTATCTATGCATAACAATCAATTGTATATGTTATGATTATTATTTATCACTTTGCTCCTACTGTGTAATTTGTACTTGGTCTATTTTCTAGGATGTCTAATAAATGATGCATATGCTATTAGAATAAGTTTTGTTCTTTTTGTAATACGTAAAACCGGTGAAATAAACATTTGATTGCGTCCTTACAACTGCTGTATTGCATCATGTCATCATTACAAATGTTTTATGAAAATATAAACACTAAAAAATATCAAAACTGAAATTTAATTTAAAAAATTCGTGCTTGTCAATCTCATGATTTTAGAGTAGCCCTGTATATCCGTTTTGTTTTATTTGTGTCCAATAGATTTTGTAACCAAATATTTTAAGCATGTTTTTAATTGAATATCTGTACCGTACATTTAACGTGGTGGTTATGAAAATCAATTTCTGACACACTTAATCATCCAGCTATGACCTTCAATCCCAAGGTAGAGGTCTCATTAAGAAAAAAAAACAGTTATCATTATCTATATTTTCACACACCTTGGACATGTTGTTTTTACAACATGCCCAATTTTTACAAGTGAGAAGCAGCTAGGTGAACCCATTGTTTTGTTTCTGTTTGTCCTACTTAATCGTCTATGAAATGCATGCATTTAGTTCAAAATTTGAAAAATATATGGCATAAAATGATCCATGAGGTCTTGATATGCTGCCTACGTGATCTATTGAGTGAATGGGTGGAGCTTGTTGTGGCGGTGATTGATTGCGTCATGTTTTGCATGTACCTTATAAAATGTACCCAGTGATGCTGACTCTGAACCATCACGTGCACTGTCAATCAAACGGGAGTCGGTTCCATGGCAAAGCTGTATGGCGTACGTGACAAACTGTAAATATGTTATCGTTTATATTTTAAATTTTATGGATTTATCGCTTCGCGTCGCTTACGATAAATTCCATAAAATTCAAAATATACTTACAGTGTCATAAGATACACACATGTATGCTCTCTGGTTTATATTCATTGGTGGGTTATAGCTATCGGGGAGTGAGGATGTTTGTCCACTGGATAGGGTCTTAATTGCGGACATTAATTTCTGCTAAAGCCTAATGTTCCAAAAATAGGTGGTCTTAATAGCTTGATGATCTTAATGCCTAGGTGGTCTAAAAGCGAGGTTTAACTGTAATCGGTACACAATTTTGGTAGTATCTCCTGAAAATTACTTTTTATCGTAAATCACTCGATGTCTTCGGTACTAGATTTCGGATTTTGTTCCACCTTTACCGGTTCAATTATGAAGCATCTTTATCACATCGTTGAAACTGTCATGAAACATTTAAAAAATCCAAACATAATAAATTAGGTAAAATGATCAAGTAGTTGAGTAGATGCTATTCTAAATAATGGAAAATCCAGAATCAATTATTAGTCATGTATCTAATCAAGAGGTACTACCTGTGTTGAAAACAAAAAAAAAAATACTGACCAGAAATACACTTGAGTTTTATGATAGAGAAATAACCCCTAACTTTAATTTCGAGTATAATGTCAGCGTTACCTCAATATATTGTCGTTAGATTTTACAAATTGTTTGAGTTTTAGATTGAGATCATTATTAATCATCAGCTCTAAAGACAAGTCTTCTTTCTGGTAAAAAGCTTAAAAACGACGACAAAGTCTGATTCTTTCAATTCACAACCTAACTAAAAACTACTGTCATCGTATACCACAAAAATCCATTGTTTGGAAAATTGATATTTATCAATTTTTTAATATACAAGAGATTAATGGTTCACAGATTAAATAAATCATTATACATTACCCTTAACAGAGTCAAAGTCAGAGATACTGATATTTAAAGTTTAATGATATTTCAAATTTATGATCTGGGCGGGGAGGGGGTGTATAGAAAAAAAAATACACCCCTATTCGCTTATGATTTATCTCGAACTGTGCAAATACCATAAGCTGCAATACCTTGAATTAATTACAGGACAAATACAGTTATTAACTTTCTTGAAGTTTTATTACGCAAAATATCAGGAATAAATCTCTCATTTAATTATTGTTATTTTAATCTGTGCACATTTCATCAATACATAATAATAAACATAAAATAATATCACAAATATAATTATACTACTTAAACTCACTGTAAAAGTATATATAGGATCTTACAGGTGTTGTCATATAATATAAACATCTATTAAACGAGCCTCTCACGCGTTGAATATAAAAAAAATACGTAATTGTTATATTACACGGAAAACAAGGAACGTCATGTGATAAATAATGAATGTATTTATATGCAATAACCTTTGATGTTATATCACAGCTGAGTACTAATTACAGACAGTGTCTGTAATATGTTGGATAAGAATAGTGCACAGTATTGTCCGAAAACGAGCCCACCATCCCCTGTTGAGGGATACAATCGGTAATTGAATCAAGTGATTCAGTTATATTGGAAAATTAAGGATCCTAGCCTCTATATATCGAAGCAAATCTTGAGACATTTCATCCAAGCATGGTTGAAATTCTCAAATCTAACTATGAGTCATTGTGACATGCCATTAAGCAAAATTAAAACTATGCAATCAACATAAATTATTAGCCTGTAAGTCTAATTAGAAAAAAAAAAATATCGTCGATATATATATATATATATCTATATATCGTTTATACGCAATATTAAGGATTAATTATAGCCGTATATCTAATTACAGTGATTGTATTTTTCGGCCGTTAGGCCGTTTATTTTCACCCTGACATCCTGTGAAACATACAGTAATGAAGCAGAATAAAATTCTTGTTGTTTTGTTGTTGTTGTTGTTGTTCTTTTTCGTTTATGTGTGTGTTTTTCTTGTATTAACTGGATAAAAACGCAAAGCAGCTGGTTATTCAACATTTTACCTTTTATGATCGTATCAACAAACAAAAAATATTACAATATATGTTATTGTACTGTGCTGTTGTAAATCTTCATGATTTTTTATAAAGCCATGTGGGCGATTATTCAGGAAAAGAGTTGGTTATCTGTGTGTTTATAATTCTATGTTTTAGTTTAATTGAAACAGTACTACCATTTTTCTCTTATTAACAAGTTGTCTTCATGCGAAACTATACCAACTTGATGTTGGTCAGGTCAGATAAATTTGGCACAGTAGAAGACCAAATTAAATAAAACTCCAAATATGAAAACACTTAAAACACCTTAGGTACTGCATCGAAAAGTTTGCGTTTATTTTTATATACATTTATTTGGATATAAACCTGTTCCATCATCCTTTGTGGATACTAATTTAAACATATTTATTCGACTTCATTACATTACTAAAACTATAAAAACATTACATGAAGATCAATAGAAAGAGTCAATTGCGATAACCTGAGGACTAAAGAGAGAATATGAAATGCTGGACACATGAGACGCCAAACACACATCGATACATTAACCTAAAAATCAACATTGAATATACGTAGTGTCTCTGAACATTTATCAATTGCCATGCAGCAAATGTGGTTTGGTATTGCAAGTACACAGTTTTCAACAGAGGTGGAATCAAATAAGTTTCGAAGTAGAGTTCAGTAAATCGGTCATGTTTTCAAAACAAAATTAACAAAAACACACAGGATGAAATAAATATTAAATAGTAAAGATTGTTTGCCATCTCCCGGGATATGGTATGCGTTTAAATTTATCCACAATAGGATTTTATTTTATTATTGTTGAATTTTCTTGTAAGGTCGTATTTTGTTTCATTTGTGACATAATAAACATGTTTTTTGTGACTTAGCGTGGTCTTAACAGAAAAAACGTTCCAAAAAAAAAAAAAAAAAAAAAAAAAAAAATGTTTGTAGGGTCCTTAGCACCATTATGCATCAATTTCACAAAGCATCTGAATTTCATTATCATCAAATCATTAATGTTTGCAGACAGTTGAAAACATTTTCTGTAAAAGCTTGCTCACAATAGCATCTACACAAAAATTCTATTTTCTAGGTCAAAAAATACAAGAAGGCCTTGATGGCCCCGAGATCGCTCACCTTAGAACTAGAATTAGTGGGAGGAAAAGAAACAGCAAATATCTTATGATATTATGGAAAGACATAAATAGAGTGAATACTTTTGGAAAGAAGTATTTTCAAATTTGTACCGTATACATATAAGGAAAATGGGCTTAGCCCCCTGACAGCCATATTTTTTACCAATCCAAATAATTTGAAAAATCTTGGTAGAGAGTTACCAATGGAACATCTATGCCAAAACACTTTGAAATCCAGCCAGTACTTTTAGACAAGAAGAATTTTCTATTTGAAGTATATGTATATAAGGAAAACGGGCTCCACCTTATGGCGGCCATGTTTTTATATAGATCAAAATAATAATCTTGGTAGAGAGTGGCTTAAGGAACATCTGTGCCAAATAACTTTGAAATCAAGCAAGTACTTTTTAACAAATTTTCAAATTTGTACTATATACATATACGGAAAATGGGCTTTGCCCCCTGGCGGCCATACTTTTCAACGGATCAATATAATTTGAACCCTGGCGGTCATGTTTTTCAACAAATCAAAATAATTTGAACAATCTAGGTAAAGAGTGACTTAAGGAACATCTGTGCCAAATAACTTTGAAATCCAGCCAGTACTTGAACAAATATTCAAATTTGTACTATATATATATAGGAAAATGGGTTTTGTCCCCTGGCGGCCATGTTTTTCAACGGATCAAAATAATTTGAACAATCTTAGTAGATAGTGACCAAGGAACAACTGTGCCAAATAACTTTGAAATCCAGCCAACACTTTTGAACAAAAAGACTTTTTTCAAATTTGTACTATTTACACACATAAGGAAAATTGGACTTTGCCCCCTGGAGGCAATGTTTTCCAACGAATCAAAATAATTTGAAAAATCTTGGTAGATAGTGACCTAAGGATCACTTGTGCCAAATTACTTTGAAATCCAGCCAGTAATTTTGGACAAGAAGATTTTTCAAATTTGTACCATAAACATTAAAGGAAAACGAGCTCTGCCCCCTGGCGGCCATGTTTTTCGACAGATCAAAATAATTTGAACAATCTTGGTAGATAGTGACCCAAGGAACAACTGTGCCAGAACTTTGAAATCCAGCAAGTACTTTTTGCCAAGAAAATTTTTAAATTTGTACTATATACATATAAGGAAAACGGGCTCCGCCCCCTGGCGGCCATGTTTTTCAACGAATAAAAAAAAAATGAACAATCTTGGTAGAGAGTGACCCAAGGAACGTCTGTGCCAAATAACTTTGAAATCTGGCCAGTCGTTTTGGAAGAGAAGATTTTCAAAGTTTTAATATGTTGTTGTTTTTTTCGTTGCTATGGCAACCAGAGTTATTCATGAAATCGACTTCTTTGAACAACTATGAAAGGACATTAGCCAAGAAAATATTCCAATAAAGTTTCTTTAAAATTAGCCCAGTGGTTTAAGAGGAGATTTCGTTTAAGTTAAATGCTGACGACTGACGACGGACGCCGGACATTCACCGGTCACAATAGCTCACCTTGAGCACGTTATGCTCAGGTGAGCTAAAAATGGACCTAAATGATACTGTCTAGAATTAGAGGATTCACAATAGTCTTGTTTATTTGAATTGCATCTTTGTCTTGATGCTTTAATGTTTCGGCGTCTGCATATAATCGCAGATACATGCAGTAAACTTTAAGCCGCCGTTTGTAAAATTCTATTCCCTCAAGCTTGCATTGAAAATCTCTGAATGCTTTTTGCAATCAGTCATATTTGTATAAACACGGGAGAACTTGAATAATAAAAGGCCGTGGAAATAAAAGATTTATTGAGATTTAATGCTTGTATGTATACATAATTGACTTTTAGTCTTTTATTTTTCGTTTTGTCTGAAATACTAAGTGTAAACGCATAACCAATTCATGAATAATGATGTTTGACAAATTATCAAAAAGAGTCCTTTTGTTGTCAACAACACGGTATGGGACAATGAGACACTCCGGTTTTTAGACATAGAAAATCAGGTTCATGATAGAAGAAAATATAAAGAACCATCCATATATCAAAAAAAATCGTTTTGAATATAATCTAAATATATAAAACTGTTAACCTGGAAGTGTACAATGTCCAAAAATAAATCTTTCAATGCTTTGTTCAAATTCACATGCACTGTTCCTCTTGCCAGTTAACTCATAATTTAATGTGTTCAATTCCTGACCGTGAAGCACTATATGTTTGTCTCATGTAGACGAAAGTTTTCAAATGCCTGTAGGACATTAAACAAAAAGCAGTCTCTTACCTACAGACTTAGCACTGACATCCATATGAAATTAACATTTGTTATGATTAAATGCTTCATTGCGCTGTTCTCCGTTGGCGATTGCCTTTAATGTGTGTGGCTATTTTGAACGAAACTTTTCAAAGCTGTCCATTTAATCACTGTATTTAAACATCTGAGTGTTATGTTACACATTGAGTAATTAAAAGTTATCCTTTTTGAATTTTATGTAGAACAGCGTGTTTGCCATTTAGCCCAGAACAAAATGTAAAGTAAATGCTTAGCTTTGGTAATTTCACATAAAAATTTGCATGTTTTAAATAATCATATTCAAATTTTGCTGTTTCATTTTTTTTTCAGCTGGTATGAGTATTAGATATACTCTGGTCCTTTGAAGAAGAAAAAAGGTCAGAAATCATTTTTATGGAGAAAAAAAAAATATTGTTTAAGTGCATTGTAACGCTGTCCTATTACATATTCCTTGGTGAATAAAACAAGTTATCGGTATGTTTCACTAGATTGATTTCAACCCGTACGTTTCAAATCATTCCTCTGTATTTAACTATTCTTTCGAGAACTTATTGATATTTGACTTTGATATAATATGATCAAAGCTCAAGAGACACAAATGATGTCTGATTTTAACAGCATTTAATTAATGGTTCACGACGCCGTAAAATGCATGTGCAAATTGAATGCTTAATCGTATCTGAATAAACAGCATATTTAATCCGTAAAGCGTTCGCAAATTTAATGATACTTATCTAATGAGTAAATTGTCACATTTGCGAGTGATGGCTGTGAGTGTACAGCTGGTATGACGACATTCGGATAGAGTCGATTTCATGAAACATTATAATAGATATACAATTGTTATGAAAACATGATATATTTGCTACTGGACATCACGAAATTTTAAGACATACATAAAAGGGTTAACTTCCTATGTTTCGATTTCGATGATTGTATCGCAATTATTCGTGGCAATATGTCGCATTAAATTCCTTTTTATTACTTTAAATTCGATGAAAAAAGCGTCGTTCTAGAAAATGAATCAGCCCATATCATTTTAAAATCCTGCCAAGTATTAACTAAATAACACGATTGTCTTTCCTTGCCACAAAAAGAAACCTCTACTAAGGTCTAATATATAAAAATACAAATGAAAAGGTTTTATGTTTATCCTATATTAAATTGCTCACTTATTATGTTTCATATTTTATTTTTCTTCTTTACTGGACATGAAAAAAACGCAAAGCAGCAGGTTTGGAACATTCTACTTTTTATGATCTTATCTAACACGCTGTAAACAAAATAATATTAGAGACTTTAGATCGTTCATTCGAACGACATTATATGTTAGTAAAGATACATTTTTTAAACGCATAAAACAATCATCAAAAATCATAATCATAAATTTTGTGCAATAGGAGAACAAATTAAATAAAACTCCAATTATGAAAACATTAAGGTACTGCATGGCAGAGTTGACGTTCATTTTTATATTCATTTATTTAAATAAAAACTTATTTCATCATTCTTTGAGAATACTTAGCCATGCAAATTTATTCAATAAACTATTACATAACTTTAAATGCAAAATATATATTAAGAACGACAGAAAGAGTCAAATTACGATTAGCTGAGGAAGGACGTTCAACCAAAACAACCCTCTAGACATTCATATGAAATTATCATTTATTGTGATCAAATGCCTCATGGCGCTGTTCACTGTCAGCGATTGCTTTTGATGCATTTTGCTATTTTGAACAAAACGTTTCAGAAGTAATTAAAGTGATCCATCTGAAACATCAAGTAGAATAGTGTGTTAGCCATGCAGCCCAGAACTAAGAACTAAATGTAAAGTTAACGTGTCACTTTAGTTATTTCACATAAAATGTTTGCAAATTTTGGTTGGTGTAAATATTAGACAGACTCTGATCTTTTGAAGAAAAAGAAATAGTCAGAAATCAATTTTATGATATTGTTTAAGTGCATTATACCGATGTTTTATTACATATAGTTCCTTGATGAATAAAACACATGTTTCACCAAAGTGGTTCGAACTTGTTCGTTTTATATCATACCTCTATTTTTAAAGGCATTTTCAAGTAGACAAAATAACAATATTTGATCTAAAACGATAAAATCTCAAATGTCGTAAACGATGCCTCATTTAACGATGATTTGATATTGGTGCACTACGTCGTAACATACTGGTTTAAACTGAATGCTAAATAAATATCATCTTTAATCCTCAATGCGTTCCCCACTTAAATGATACATAGCTAATAATATCGCAGAGGTTTAGAGTATAAAGTCGCACCCACGAGCGATTGCTATGAATGCACAGCTAGTCTGTCATTTGGAAAGAAAAGCTTTCATGTACCATTATCATGGATATACAGTTGTTGTGAATTTTTGCAACTGGACATCAAGAAAAACGCTGTAATTTACAGACATAATATATGTAAAATGTTAACTTCCTATTTTTTGTTTTCGATGATTGTTTCGGAATTATTTTGGGCTCGTATGTTAGAAAAAGTAAGGTTAATTTGTAATTGAATTATTTTTGTTTTATATTTCTGGAGAATAAGCTATTTACATAAAGAAACATGCAAATACTCTATATGTTTTAAACTTAGGCTTTGTTTTGTGAATTTCTGATAACAATGGGGGGAAAATCTCGAAGTTTGGATATATACAAGATAATCAAGTTCATTTTTCTTATTATTTTCGCCATATTTAAACTGGTGAACGCGCAAGCTAACTACAAACTGCAACATGTTACAAATAATAAGTCATGTGCTAAAGAAGACGTCCTGCACCGGAAGTCTTCCACCGGAAGGAGCGTGACGTGGTGTTCCGTCGTCTGCGGAGGAATTCCAGGTTCTACCAGTTTTGGATTCGACGGCAATGATTGCATTTGTTGCAAGGCAGGGCCCGACATGATTTCAAGGCCAGGCTTCCGACACTACGAGATACTCCCAAGTACGTATTTATTTATTATTTTATATACTTTCCGAGGGGAGCGATAGTCTGAACATCGCGACAAAACCGAGGTATATATCAGTCCCAGGAAGAGCTAAGTTGTACTACTCTAAAAAATCAGATGAAAAAAATATCTTTGAAGGGATATAGCTGATGTAGAAAAAAAAACTTCATTTGTTTCCTATTATATCATCCTATGTTAAAATGAAAAGATAAACAAAAGTACGTTGTCATTACGATATTATTCTTACACCCTATTTTGCTGTAAATTATAAAAGTGAAAATGTAAACTGAATTAAATAAAATTCAAAGGCAGAAATCGTATTTATAAAGCAAGAGAGCGGTATCACAATTCATTACATCAAATTGAAGAGCATCTGTTAAAAAGGCAAGACTTCTTTGAAACTTTTTTTTTCAAATCACAGTAGGTTCAACTATTCGTTTTACTAATTTCTCTTTGACAATTATTTATGTAGGTTTAGAAAGAAAAGATGTCGATTGGTCGTCATTAAAATATGTCAATGTAGCGGTATTTAGAATTTGTCTCTCTGAAAGTGGTAAAACATTTATTAGATATTTCAAATCAATCACTCCACAGGACGAATAAAGTCTTTTTATTTCCCAAATGCTATCATTTGTTTTTGATTGATCATTGATAGCAAATTATTTCCGTAAAGCAGTGAGGGGTTCAAGGGGGCGCATTCCCCGACCATACATAAACGTAAATACCCCCCCCCCCCCCAAAAAAAAAAAATAAAAACACAAGAATGCACTATTTTGCAACTTTATATTAAAAATAACGCATGGGAAATTCCCCAAATCTCTAGTCATACCGGAACTACACCCTTATCACGGCCCTGGGAAGCATTGTTACTGCCTACATTTTTTTTAATATCCCCCCCCCCCCCCCCTAACCTGAGCTCCTGAATCCGGCTCTGTAAAAAGTATATGACAAGATATTTAGTTTTCTCTTATTCTGAAGAACAGAATTTTTAATCTTGGAGTTTTATATCAGAAACAGAAAAAAATAACTGCACGTTTTGTTTAATATTTCTGGAGAATAAGCCATTTACATAAAGAAAGTTTGGATAGATACAAGATAATCAAGTTCATTTTTCTTATTATTTTCGGAAATATAACCATGTGCAACACACACATTTATCATGTGTTTATTGACGTCATTTTAAAACCATGTGCAACACACACATTTATCATGTGTTTATTGACGTCATTTTAAAACCATGTGCAACACACACATTCATCATGTGTGTCTTTAATTGAACACACTTTGTTTTCTCATTTATTATTTTTTTCATTAACCATGTGCAACACACACATTCATCATATATTTATTGAGATCATTCATAACAACATAAAGTATCATTTTACTATATGTTTATCAAAGTCATTTAAAACCACGTGAAACCTTATTTCATCTCGTGATTTACCTGCTTAGGTTTGGGATGATGAAAATGATTAAAAACAACAACAAAACGTTGTACAAAACTATTGAGTCTTTAATTTAGAAATTAAAACATATGATGATTCATGTTGTTAGAAATGACGTCCATTATCTCGTCATCAAATGATGTGCGTGGTTAAACAAAACTGGTATATCTGTATTTTTTTATACTAACATACAAGATACAACCAAATCTATTAATAAAACTTTTTATACAATTACAGGAGTGTTGGGAGAGGCATGTTACAATACGTTTTGTGGGGGTCATTTACTTGAATGCGTAGAGGGCACGTGCATTTGCGAACCTGGGTACAAGTTCTTCGAAGAGAACCGATCATGTGTCTCGTGTAAGTTCTTCGTCCTATAATTGTCTTATTTTTAATTTGCATTATTTTTATATATCTTCAAAGCATCCATTCAGTTCAAACTTTTTTCTCTCAAATAAGATAAATATGTTAATTCTTTTTGCTGTAGTTGGGATGCCAGTACACAAGATAGATTGCTTAATCATTTGATGACAGATCATCATAATGTGATACGTTCAATATGTTGATTTTGTTACTTTGACATGAAAGTTAATAACACCCATAAGGCTTTTATCCTACACTAAAGTGAGAGCATAATCTAAATATTTCTTCTAAAGGTTGTCCGACCGGCTGTAGTAAATGGACGTATTCAATTATGGACCGATTCACCTACGGCGACTGGGCGGGGTCCACTGATTCTAACTCGAACAAACTTGAATTGATCTTTACCATACTTGGTCACAATGTATATGGGCACAATATTTCGACAAGGTTTGATAACCAGTCAGATTGTCCCAAACACTCCGGAGTTATGGCCCTTGAATTGATGAAAGTTTGCTAAATTTACAGTGCCCGCTCTTTTACTCTTACAAGCTTGAACCGGGGCCGCCGTGGCCGAGCGGTTACTGTCGTGGACTACAAATCTCTCAGCCCCTCACCGCTGTGGGTTCGAATCTCGGTAAGGACTTCGGATTTTTCATGTGAGGAAGCCTTCCAGCTGGCTTGCGGTAGGTCGGTGGTTTTACCCGGGTACCTCTGTGTACTCGGGGTCTTCCTCCACCTGTAATTAGCTGGACGTCGCTATATGATTGAAATACAATCGCAGCGACAGTAAACCCCAATACAACAACAGCAACAAACTTGAACCGATCTTGTTCAAACTTAGTCACAAGATGAATGGGCACAATATCTCAACTAAAATTGATAACCAGCCAAAATGCCAAGAACACTCCAGAGTTATGGTCCTTCAATTAATTGCAAAATTGATAGTGTCTGCTCATTAACACTGACAAACGTAAACCGATCTTTACCAAACTTCGTCACAAAGTGTATTAGCACAATATCTCCAACAAGTTTGAAAATTAGTCAGAATATCCAAGACTCTCCAGAATTATGCCCTTTGAATTGATAAAATTGCAGGACGGGCGTGTTTTACGATAACCAGCGCGCTCTTGTTCTTTTTGGTTTTGAAGATAAGACTCACACTGAAATTACAAGGTGTTCTCAGAAGTCCGATTAAAATTTAATCCTTTCCCTCATATAGACTCATTTTGACGCACTCAATAGGTACCACATAAAGCCTGATCTGCAGAAAACCACAGTTAAACCTTACCAAATTTAATTACAAAATCCTCATTTCCAGACCACTGAGGAGCAGCGAACAGCATAAAACCTGATCAGCCTGCGAGTTACTCGCAGGCTGATCTGGTTTTATGTTGTTCGCATAGGTCTTTTCATGGTTTCCTCTATGAGGGAAAGGGTTAATGTATCATTTGGACAAATAATCCTGACAGTATATTTGCTTTTAAGATCCATATACCTTTATCAACTTCAGTAGAATATCATAGATTTGAACAGCATTGACCGATATCAACATATGCGAACTGATCGGCACTAAACATCGTCCTCTTTTACACATTTTGAAGACGCTTATTCGAGAGAAATAAATGGACAAAACGGCTAATGTTATGTTTTATCTGTAAGAAATTAATTCTATCTCATTTACTTCCCCTTTGTAATTGTCGTCTGTCTAAAACTTACATGGCGCGCCACGGTGAAATGTTATTGTGCCATTATCTAAGATGGGATTTTCGAAAACTCGATGAGCTAACGGGAATAAATCGTAAATTAGTCTTTAAATATCTTGAACATGAACAATGATAACTTGCCTCGAAGAAGACGTAGACATAAACGAAATTCCTTTTCGGATGGTGAATGCGTGTCGTCATCAGACTGTGTGAAGTGACAGTGACTTTTAATGCTAAAGATGCTCAAACTTGTTAACAATTGGTTCAAGGTGGTGATTTTTTTTTTAAAAGTGTAAAAGTAAATTTGTTAAAATTAAAGATGAGGTCGGCTTTTGTTGAAACTCATTTATGTCCTTTGACTGATAATTATGCATGGACATTGTAGGGCAACTTCCACAAACACCTAAACCAAAAAATGGTTATTGTTATTTATGTCATGACAAATAAATAACTTTTTTTAAACTAATGATATTTTAGTGCTATTTTTTATTTTATTTGAATACGTAATGTTAATGTAACATTTGGACAAATAATCCTGACAGTATATTTACTTTTAAGTTCCATATACCTTTATCAACTTCACTAGAACATCATAGATTTGAACAGCATTGACCGATATCATCATATGCGAAACATCGTCCTCTTTTACACATTTTGAAGATGTTTATTCGAGAGAAATAAAGGGACAAAACGGCTAGTGCATATTTTATCTGTCAGAAATTAATTTTATCGCATTTACTTCCCCTTTGTAATTGTCGTCTATCTGAAACTTACATGGCGCGCCACGGTGAAATGTTATTGTGCCATTATCTAAGATGGGATTTTCGAAAACTCGATGAGCTAACGGGAATTCATGGTAAATCAGTTTTTAAATCTCTGGAACATGAGCAATTGATAACTTGCCTCCTTTTCGGATGTTGAAAGCGTATCGTCACCAGACTGTGTGAATTGACAGTGACTTTTAATATTATAGAATGCTCAAACTTGTCAACAAATGGTTCAAGGTGGTGATTTTTTTTTTTTTTTTTAAGTGTAAAAGTAAATTTGTTAAAATTAAAGATGAGGTCGGCTTTTGTTGAAACTCATTTATGTCCTTTGACTGATAATTATGCCTGGACATTGTAGGGCAACTTCCACAAACACTAAACCAAAAAATGGTTATTGTTATTTATGTCATGACAAATAAATAACTTTTTTTAAACTAATGATATTTTAGTGCTATTTTTTATTTTATGTAAATACGTTATGTTAACCCTTTCCCTCATATAGACTCATTTTGACGCACTCAATAGGTACCACATAAAGCCTGATCTGTAGAAAACCACAGTTAAACCTTACCAAATTTAATTACAAAATCCTCATTTCCAGACCACTGAGGAGCAGGGAACAGCATAAAACCTGATCAGCCTGCGAGTTACTCGCAGGCTGATCTGGTTTTATGTTGTTCGCATATGTCTTTTTATGGTTTCCTCTATGAGGGAAAGGGTTAAATTTAACGAGATTATTACTGTCT
>CM037792.1:36049941-36099941 GCA_021229015.1 Solen grandis
TACGTCGAGAAGGTCTCACAGGTTGTTTGGCGTCCCCTGTTCTTGTTATAATGACAAGATCACCTGGTTCTTTATCTGAATCTGTAGTGACACCATTGTCCTCTTTTATCACCAGCTGGTCTTTCACTTTATCGTCCTCATTACCGTCCTCTACACATAATCCTTCTTTTTCTTCACTCTTATCTGAATCTTCTTCTTTTTCTTTATTACTATGTTTGTCAACCTGAAATAAATGAATCATGAGTAAAGTTTTAACTTTACAACTGTCTTCTCCTCCAACTGGAATATCATCGCTCACTTTCTCTATGACGTCAAATACCTCTTCTTCAAATTTATTTGCTATCTTATGACATCCTTTTTGTGCTATGAGTTTTACCAGTACCTTGACACCAATTTGTATCTTGATAGCTTTGGCTTTCCTATTATAATTTTTTTTCTGTTTATTTTTTGCCTGCCGGATATACTTTTCAAATATACCTTTCTCTCTTGTATCTTACCAATTCTACCTCCTCATGAGCTTTATCAAACCTTCCTTCTGCAGATTACTTTGGCTTTCTTCCAAACATTAATTCATAAGGGGAAAAATGAGTCGACTCCTGAGGAGTACAGTTGTAAGCAAAAGCAAGAAAATTGATGTACCTCACCCAATCATTCTTTTGGCTATTTTGTATCTAACATGTCCAAAATATGCAATTGAACCTTTCAGGACCTGAGTTGCATTGTGGGTTAAAAGGGGGTTGTATTTCTTTTTCGAATATTTGTTATCTTACAAAGCTCTCTAAAAATGTCTGACTCAAAATTAGGTCCCTGGTCCGAATGTATCTTGACGGTATACAATATTGGAAAATAAATTATGAAAATCGATTCTACTGTAGTTTTAGCAGTTTTTATTGTTGGGGACTGCCATGGCAAAAAATCTATACACGCTAACTCTAAGGGTTAGGTTGTATAAATATTCACAAATGGGTCTCTTTGATTGGTTCTATTTTTTTTCTAAGGCATCTGTCACATTTTCTAACCCAATTATTAACATCAGTTGACATGCCAGGCCAATAGAATCGTTGCTTTATCAACTTAAGTATCTTATATTTACCTGGCTGATCTACACCAGTGTCAACTGACCTTTAAAACTCTAAATCCTAAATATAATATCATTCAATCAGATATATAACTTTCTACTATGTAAGTTGATCCTTCTTCTCTGAAGTCATTTGTCCAAATGACCAGTGAACAAGGAAAGGCGGTAAAAAAATGTGGGTCAAACTAGGTAACTCCTTAACAACAATTTAAAACAACAAAGGCATGTTTGATAACTCATAACATCATAATATATACATGGACGTGATTAACGTGTGTGTAGCACTAACTCATTGACCTCTTGATCATTTTCCACTATATTTCTAAATATTATACCACTCTGTATAACAAAATGCTTATACTGTTTTTCATAATCAAATCTGCTTGATTCAAACTACCATTTTGTACCTTTTGATCAATAGTTGCTATTCGCCATCTATCGATTAACTTGTCCTCTCTTTGGCTTCTTATTTCTCTCATTTCAACCTGATCAAAGCTTGTCCATAATTATCTGTGGCATCTATGATATTGATACTCTCTTAAATCACCTCTATACAAGGACTGTAGGCAATATTACCACAAATAGCCTTCACCGTATCAGTATAAATTTTCTGTCATGTCTTGCCTAACCCTAATATTGGCCTGATGATACCTACTGAAACCACCAGCAGCATCATTTTTAACTCCACTTCTTTACTGGATTTTAAAAGTATACTGACCGAGAGCAGATGCCCATCTTTGACCAGTAGCATCTAACTTGGCTGATGTTAAAATACAAGTTAATGGGTTATTGTCAGACAAACAAAAAAAAACAACAACATTTTTTATGAGACGGTCTGAAAACATTTCTGTGATAAACCACTTAAAGCTAAAAAATCTAATTTGAAGGCAAAATAAGTTTGCTCTGATTTATTTAACGATCTATGCAATGACCTTTTTATGCTCATCTTGCTTTTGATAGAGTACTGCACCTAAGTCCTTAGAAGAAGCATCGGTGTGTAACTCAAACGGTAAACTAAATAACCTAATTTTGGGTAAGCAAGGATAGGGGGAGTGGTCAAAATTTTCTTCAAATTCAAAAATGCTTTTTCCTCAGTATCTGTCCATCTCTATCATTTCATTCTCTTTTAGTGCCACGTTTAAAAACAATATGAGGCAATAGATCATTCAAGGGTCTAGACATTTCGCTGAAATTTTTGATGAAACGCCTATAGTAACCTGCAAAGGCAAAAAAACTCCTTAATTCATCTGAATTTGATGGGGTAGGCCAACTAACAACTTTGTCTATTTTAGCAGGGTCAGTCTCAACACCTTCACAACTTACATGTCCAAGAAATGAATCTTTTGGCTGAAAAAATGACTTTTTGCAGGTGCTTATTTAAAATTGGCCTCATGCAATCTTCAAAAACCTTTTCAAAATTTTCAAGATGTTCTTCGAATGTTTTGCTAAGGATAATCAGATCATAAATGTATAAAACACATATTTTTAAATGTAAATCTCCTAAGTATTCTTGCATTTATCTTTAGTATGTAGCGGGACTGTTAAATCAAAGGGAAGCTTATTAAATTCCCATAAACCATATGCCCTAAATTAAAAGCAGTACGATCTTTATGACTTTCTTCAATTTTCACCTGATAATGACCTGATTTCATTTCAAAAGAAGAAAAGTATTTGGCACAACGTAAACAATAAAAAATAAAATATCTTCTATCCGTGGCAAAGCAAATTAATCATTAATAGTCCTCTGATTTAACTGTCTAAAATCCGCATACATTCTAAGCTTATCGTTTTTCTTTCTTACTAAAACAATAGGTGATGCCCATGGAGACTTTGATGGTCTGTTTATACCATCAGTATGCAATTGTTGTAAATGCTCTCTCACTTCATTTATTATAGCAGGGGGGTTCTACGATGACGTTGCTTAAATGGGGATTCATCCAATAATTCTATTTTATGTTTTACCCTCTTACACTGACCAATATCTTTATCACTTGTTGCAAAAATCTCTGTGCTAATACAATAGTTTTCTTAAGCTTTCCTTCTGCTCTGTTTCTAATATCAATACTGTTGACTATGATCACTTTCTCTTACCATCTGTAGCTGTTTCAGTTTCTTTTTCATCTACTTTTTGATCTAATATTTCATTTGTCACGGGTTACTGGTTGTAACTCGCACAAGACTGACTTTGGAGGTAAACAAATTGTGTTAGTAGTAATGTTAGATACAGTTACAATACACTCTTGAGTTTCCTCATAATCATTTACTAACATACTAGGAGTCAAAATCAACAAAATCTGGAAGAACAGAATCTTTGTTTTCATGTAATTTTGCATAAGTTTGTGGATAAAACATTTGTTTATCAATGTAACGCTTAATATTCTTAGTTTCATTTGGTTTCAAAAACACATTCTGTAACATACTGCTTCTCACATTCCCAATTCTTCCTTGTTCTTTTTAAGAGTTTTTGCCCGTATTACCATTATTCAGAAACTTAAATACCAAGAAGTATGTAACTTAGCCCTCTGTAAGAATTGTTCTCCAACATTTGTTTTACACTCCTCTAACAAAGTACTCAAGATATTTGTGCCTATTATAATTGGAGTTTTCTTTGAATAATTTGTATCAGGTGCTATCAGAAATATGCATGGCTGAATGGTAGAATTTTCAAGATCATAATCAATCTGTATATCAACTTCAATACACCCCAAATATGGAAGTGACTTCCCATCTGCACATTCAATATTCATCACATTGTTAAGGGATCCTAATTGTTTATGATAAAGATTGTTATGATTTTTTAGACATGAAACTTACACAGGAGCCAGTATCAAGAAGTGCTATCGTAGGTGTTTTTCTCAATTAAAATCTGAACTTCACTTAAATCACCGACCAATGAGGGATCTGTTTTCATGTGGTTGCTCGGGTACGATTCCCTTAGTCGAGCACCTGTTAGTTTTGGCAATTTGTCTGAACATGACCCTTTTGATTAGATCTGTGACATGTTGGAGTAAATGTTCTACCTGCAGTTGGTCTAACTGGCCTATACTCACCTCTATTGTTCCAACCTCCTGGACCTCTTAGGATACCTTTGACTTGAAAATCCTCTACCCCTAAATGTAGCCCCTCTCTTTCCATTGCTCCTTTGATCATAGCCGCAGCCTCTTCGCTCATCTCCGCTTTCATGTGAACTCCATCTCTCTTTTTCCTTTGGGATGGTATCCTCTCTCTGCTTTTCCAAATTATCAATCCTCTTGAGGAGGTCCTGTAGCACGTCTTTTACCTCCGACAGCTCACTCTTCCTGGTTCCCTGGCTTTCTGTAGGCACCGCTGATTTACAGATCTTCTTTCTGTCTACATCCAGCTCATCTTCATGTCGGCCTCTATCCTTCTCAATTCTAATTTGAACCTGTCATAATCTTTAATGTTATCATGCTGTTGCTATGTATCAAATATCTTTTCTGTAAAATTGAAACAAAACATCCTTAAAGATATCAACCTCTTTCCTATAAATTCACCCAAGCAATACTGCTGTATCAAAATATTCCTCTAATCTTGCAGCATAACGGACACTTACCCCAGTACCTAACCTCCTGATTATCTCAGCAACTTCACCCTTGGTTGCCTTTCTAATGCCATGTAAAATTTGTTCTTCTGTAAATATACATAAACTAAAGATATTAACATACATATACTAAAGCATCTATTTCATATCTTACCTCACCTTTACCACTTTCTCCCCTAAAAGAGATTTTTGGGTAATTATACCCTCGTACCTTTTCCGCTGATGAAAACACTCGCTCTATACATATTTGTTTTCTCTATCTTACCAGCCCTTGCATAATGAATCTCTTCTTAAGATCTTTCAAACCTCTATCTTCAACTACGTTCTACCTCTTACTCTTCCAAAGATCTTTCAAACTTATCTCCTCTACTACGTTCTGGCTTTTGATCTTCTAAATATCTGTCAAAGTTCTCTCCTCTACTACGTTCTGACTCTTGCTCTGAACAAAAGGCCTTCATAAAATTAACTAAATCCGCTTCATTCTCTATATTCTGCCTAATATGAAGACTATGAAAGGTATCTAATAATTTTCTATCAAACTCTGTCAACTCTACACCCTTAGGCTCTAGACTGTATATCCACCAGCATAGGGCAACCTTTCACTCTCTTCTTTTTCAATCATGATTAGATTTAAATCTAATAACCTGAAATTCAAAGCTGCTTGAAGGTATACTACCATCTATATATAACACCAACTACAAATAAACCTTCCTTCTGACTACAAACCTTGGTACATTATACCCTCAAAATCATCAATCAACGCGTATGCCCCCAATCTAATACACCATAGTTGACATCTTACGGGCACAAATTAAATCTGCTCAACC
Source organism: Solen grandis (assembly GCA_021229015.1). NCBI lineage: Eukaryota > Metazoa > Mollusca > Bivalvia > Adapedonta > Solenidae > Solen > Solen grandis. Next base: position 36,055,409 of record CM037792.1, read on the forward strand.
TACACTATGTACCCAATGCTCACAACACTAAATAAACAACAACAATCTTATAATAACTCACTTCCCTGTCTGGAGGTCATTGAACCACAACCTGTCAAAACCAGTGATGAAGATCATCACAGACCACTCTCAATAAACTACCTACATATACACTAACCCACAAGCACATTAGTGCATTACGCCACTATAACACTTCACTGTGCACTGTAACATCACCTGTAGCTGTCCCATTACTAACCCACAAGCACTCTACTGCATTACGCCACTATAACACTTCACTGTGCACTGTAACATCACTAGTAGCTGTCCCATTACTAACCCACAAGCACTCTACTGCATTACATCACTATAACACTTCACTGTGCACTGTAACATCACTAGTAGCTGTCCCATTACTAACCCACAAGCACTCTACTGCATTACGCCACTATAACACTTCACTGTGCACTGTAACATCACTAGTAGCTGACCAATTACTAACATACTATGACTTCGGTCTAAAATATTGAATTGTTTTGATATGAATTTACCTGTGCATAGACAAAGTACATGTGGAGGTCAAATAATGCCACTAAGGTCAATATCCGTAGTACATAAATAATAAAAAAGTTAATTTATTGAAATATTGAACCTTTGTTAACAATCACCTCTCAGTTATAAATGTTTTTTTTACAAAACTAAATACTAATAAATTTTATTTGAAAAAACCTAAAGGGGAAGACAAACGAAATGTTTATTTAAAAAATATTAATACTTTAGGGGAAAAATGAATGAAGAATTAAAGAAATATGTCTCAAGACTTGAGGATTAAAGTAATAAAATTCAACGTCTGTATATTATAAACGTATATTCAAAGTAGAAGTACTAAAAATGATGTATATGGCCAGCATAGGAAGAAGATAGAGTCGGATAGAGTAAAAATGTTAATCAAGAGAAGATCCAAGAAAAAAGATAACCTGCAACATTAGTGTTATCTTGCAAAGTGAGACTTTCACATCTACATTACAATATCACACTTGTATAATTACCCTACTTTAAAGATATGTAATATATCTATGATTTATTAACTTTGTTCAATAGTTTGTTACTTACACATTTGTTGAACCTGGATTTGAATGAGTCACTAGATATCACTGTCAAATAGGTCACTCAAAGTTAATCAAAAACACTAGGCACTGAAAGCTCTGTCCAGTTCATCAGAAGTAACTTTGCAGTGCAGTAGCATATCATTTTAATACACATGTATTGAACATCAAATAAGGCATTCAGACACATTACACACGATATGATATTATATATTTAATGTATTACAATACACTTCAATACAAATTGTTACAATACAATACAATTATAACATCAAAGCAACACATTAAGTACACGAAACCCATCAATTATGGATTGAATGCTTTTGGCTGTCACTCGTGTTTAAGAAGTCTGCTAACTGTGCTGAAGTATTAAAAATAGTGAGCATAATAGAAAAGGTGCAAATTAGACTTATGGAAATTTATGACAATCCTTCAACTGCTACAATGAATTCCAAAAAGATCATTCCTAAAACTCAACAATTCAATATTTTACTACACAGTAATTTAATAATACTAAATTACCAAAAGGCTTTTATGAAACAATGTAATTAAATTAAGACCTGTTCTTTAAATATGTAAACTGACCTTTCAAACTCTAACTCCTAAATCTAATATCAATCAGTCAGATATAACTTTCTACTATGTAAGTTGGTCCTTCTTCTCTGAAGTCATTTGTCCAAATGACCAGTGAACAAGGAAAGGTGGGAAAACATGTGGGTCAAACCAGGTATCTCCCAAACAACAATTTAAAACAACAAAAGCATGTTTGATAACTCATAACATCATAATATATATGGACATGATTAACGGTCAAAGGGAGGTAACCAATATATTAGAAAATTACTAAATTTTCACCCTTGTTACATTAACTTTCATGTGTTCCGGTTTGTAAATCTATTGATTTTATTTTTACAAAATATATTAATTTATGCCCTACTTTAGAATGGTTTTGTCTGTTTCTTTATGAAAAAAAATCAAGGCCATCAGTACGGACGAATAACACATACATGTTCATAATAATTATATTCAGAGCAATTATCAAGATGATCTGCTTTGCTTTTTATAAAACATTTAAAATTGTGATTTATTTATTTAAGTCTAGAACTACCTCATTTATTGCCATAAAGACAAGAAAGAGCAAATTTGCTTAATTTTGTCATGCTCTGTGTTTCATGCAGAATTAGAGAATTTTGAGTGGAGGAAAATTGCTTGAAGATGTTTCATGAAACGCCGGTGTTAATGTTTCCTTACATTTCAACACAAATATAGGCTTTGTATATTTATAGGTAACCTTATCACAGAGACAAGTCCAAAGAATGAACCGCCGCAGGCAGGTACCCTCAGACGACGGAAATATAACAAGCATTTCAGGTCAAAGAGCGAGGATTCAAACCAGGAACCCTTGCCTCAGAAACAAGGGGCAAGCCATACTGTGATGTAGAAATTTGATTTCTACCTCATGTTTATATCAAACGTAGATTTATATCATTTTGGACAAGAATTATTGACAACATAAATGTTCATAGAACTGCAAAATTGTTTTATACATATATACAAAATTGACAGACAGAATCTGTTCTCTGTCTACTTATTCGTGTAAAGGATAACTGGCATTTCGAACTAAAAATCACATACATCTCATAGAGACATGTAGATGGCATAACATCCCGGTAAATGACGGACTATGTAATAGCAATGTACTGGGAGATGAATACCATTTTATATTTAAGTGTTAAGACATTTTATAATTTCATGAATTTATAGGCGAGGGAGAAAGAGTTCTGTTTACCGAATGCATGCACATTTTCATATCATAACTCAAAACGTCACTTGAGGCATGACTGAATTTGAAATATAAACTATATATATATATATATATATATATATATATATACTTAAACTCACTGACATATTGGGACTTAGTGACCATACCCACTTATTGGGACCAACCATTTCTAACAGTGATACGAACATGCAATAATAATAAAATATATCCGTTTTAGGTCTTTATAGTATGTATACCTATATACATCAGTAAATCTTGGTTGTTACTTTAATTTTTACACCACCCACTACTTGGGTCCGACCCAATTTATAACTGGGGCTTGACCCAATTATGATATTTTTATACATATGGTATTTACATGTATATAGATTTGGTTTATTGGGGCTGGCGACATTGTCTTTGGGTTAAGCGCCTGCGTATTCGAAACAAGTGATTAATCCCGTTTCTCTTGATGTAGAGTTTGAGATTCGTATTATGATCCATTTAGATTGCTAAAGATTATTTTTACATTACTTATTATAGTCTTAAATCTGCTTCTCGGAAATCTACTTCTCGGAATATCGCAATTTATCTAGTTTATTGAGATCATCGTGCTGGGTGGGTTAAAATGAATTCCTAGATTTTTTAGTATTAATACAGCAAATTAACTGATTGATTAATTCCTTCATCTATAAATTAATTAACAATGAAGCATCGCTAATTAAATACTAACATACAATCTTTTACAACCACCTATCTATTTTAAAATTAAAAAATGCTCGCTCTGGGAGCGACTTACTCGCTTTCGTATAAAAATACGCGTGGACTACTTTACAAGGCTATACAGACATTCGAGACGCTACTTTGTTTCAGTTTACAAAAAATAGATCTTCATGTCTGTAAAGAGGGTAACTGTTTTAATTTATAAATGCCATTATCAAATAACTATATGTTATTAGTCCTATAAAAAGCACCTACCACGTTGACCTGTTTTGAAACAGTGTTAATATCTATATCAACTTTTCGGTCTCGGGCTGAAAAGTGATATAAAGTTGATTGGCTGATAATATATGATATAGATTCTGAGAAAAGGTAGCCATTTTGTTTTATGTTATAATTACTATTATAAGTACTTGTTGTAATTAAATACTCACCCTGTGAGACGAACGTTCCGGTTTTGTTTGTTTGAATGCTAGGTATTAACATTGACGTTGTTTCATTCATTACGTGAGACACATACAGTGATGTGTCATCTTTATATCTAATGACATGATCGTGTTTAATGACAATGACCATCACAGAATTACTCTAGGGCCATCGGCATTTCGCCAGTATATGAAAGAATCAGAAACGCGAAAACATGTAATAATGTAATCGCGAAAGCATGAGGACGAAAGTGAGAAAGTATTATTGTGGAAACGCGAATATATGAAAACGGAACACTTTCCCGATTACTTGTTTTTGCATTCTCATACTTTCACATTCCGTTGCATAATGATGGTGGTCTTATACTGATGTTTTTGTATGAGGTTGAACTTATTGAAATCTTCAAATAATTCATTATTTTTCTCTATATTTGAGTAATGTATTGAATATATATATCTAATTTCATTTGCAAGAGAGAGAGAGAGAGTATATACATCGAATTTTCTGGAAAGACCATTCCAAATGGCGCCGTGGTCCAGAGGTAACGTATCCGATTACGGATCCGAAGGTTGTGAGGGGGCGCGAATAGTTCATAACCTTGCCAGGCGCAAAGTACTGGTCCAACCCAGGAACCGTCGAGATGGATTAGTATAAGTTGTAAGAAAGAACTTGTTTCCCAATCAACGTAAAAACAAAATAGATTTTAAAAAATATTCTGTATCGCTGACACATAAAAAATGTGACATTTTAGTAAAAGCGTAACTATATTGAAAAACATAACGACTCTCAAATAAATTCAAAAAATGGATTTATTTTTATACAAATTGCATCAAAACCATAAGTTTAGGCAGACAGCAAATACCTGCACGTACAGTAAATGAAATACTTGCAGCTAGAAACGGTGACAACTCAAAACCAGATCAGTAGTTGCAAACTGTAGAACTGCTTTTTTTCTCAAACATTACAGCGCTATGCTGACTCATTTACATTATAATGGTGAAAGTACCTAAATATCTGAAGAAAGCAAGCAACATTGACTTCTCTCTTTCTCTCTATTTACGCTCATGCTAGCACTTTGTTAGCCATGTATTTGTTGTACATATAAACAGTTAAAGGGACAAAATGAATCGATCGGTTATTTTAAATACTACATGACTAGAAATAAGAGTTCCCTTAAAAACGGAAAACACTAAATCGGTAAGTATGATGATACAAAGATAAAAACGCGAAAACAGAATGACGAAAGCGCTAAATTGTATCTCATTTTTATTTCGTACTTTCGCGTTTTCGTCATGTTCGACATTATGCCATTGTACTTTCGTGCTTTCACTTTTCAGTTTTTTTTTCATATGCGATAAGTTCATTTTATAAATGGAATGTCCTTTCAATAGCATGAGTAGAGCAAAAATATGTAGAATAACGAAGCATGATGGAAAAAAGTTTGACAGAAGGATGTTCTTATATATGGATACATATGTGGCCAATCTTTTGTTCTTTATGGGCATATAAGAGGCAAATACAGGCAATTTAGAACTTATGAAAAAATGACAACAAAGGAAATAAACTGTTTTGTAAACAATAATCATCAGTTGTCTGTATCTCAGTTGTTTGACTTTAATACTTCAATACCTTTTTAATGATATTTCATATTAGATATAACAAGACAGTGGAGTCAAAGAAACAATCATCTTAAACACACTCAATAGGTACCATACAAAGCCTGATCTACAGAAAGCCACAACTGAACCTTACCAAAATAAATGGTAAAATAAAACCACTAAGGAGCAGCGAACAGCATGAAACCAGGTCAGCCTGCGAGTTACTCGCAGGCTGATCTGGTTTTATGCTGTTCGCATAGGCCTTTTCATGGTGTCCTCTATGGGGGAAAGGGTTAATATGCGAGGAAGAAAGGTGTTTCTGTATACTATAAGTATGGCTGAATCTTAATCTGAATATTGACTGTCTTTGCTAGAAACACAGTTAATATCAAAATTATAGCAACAAAAAAATAAATAAAAGTAGTCTTATCAATAAATATATGTATTCAAAATGTTGGGTCAATTAGATAAGACCCAACATTTCTTTCAAAACACAAAACCTTTATATTTTTTTCCCAACATAAATATATATGTTATAGAGACCCAATAGCCTGTTATAATGTGTATTCAAAATGTTGGGTCAATCAACAACATAAAAAAAAATATGTATATATCTCGTTATTTTTATATAGATCCATCATAAATAAATAATATATTAGAGACCCAATAGCCTTTTGCATCTGGAAATATTCACTGATTCTAATATTATTGGTTATTCTATATTCAGTTAATACATCCTATTTTCTGACTTGGATGCCTGATGAAAACGTCATTTACTTTAAATAATACACATATATTTAAAGTATTAAAAACCTAGTTGATTTAATGCCTAATAAGGCCAAACATCTTGATTTTCCCTACCCATGAGCATTTTAAATCAAATAATTAAAGATGTTAGTGCAAGATTGCAAAGTTTTATGGAAAAAAAACCCTGACACTGTAAATGATTTAGGGATGACAACTGTCGTCGGCTTATCTGAAACACATGTGTTTAAGCTTAATAGAATCAAATCTTGTGAAATCTTTACATCACACAACAATGACTGAAACACGGGCAGTACCTAACTCTCATATAGATTCCAAATTGGACCCCCCTTCAAATCATATGTGGTACTTCAAGTACTAAATATTTTATGGAAATGCAACCCAATGGATTGTTCCCTGAGTCTAACATTACTCCTCCCCCTATTGAAATTTTTACCGTTTTCCCACAAACAATACGTATGTGGCCTTTTCAGAAAAATAGGTCAACGATTCACCATGTGCTTCACACTTTCACTGATTGGATAAGCCTGTTATTGTAAACATACATGATTGACAGGACAGGACCTATCCATTTGAAACAAAATAAGGTGAGGAATTTAGAAAAAGTTTTCAAGGCACAAATGCCATCCGTGCACAACCCCCGACCTACCGCAAGCCAGCTCACATGAAAAATCTGAGCGACCCTGATATGACTCGAACCACAGCTGTGAGATTTGTAGTTCATGGCCAGTGATTTTTTTGGCTGATTTCACTGCCAATAAGGGGCATTTTCCACTAATTTGCTCACACTTTTTCGCTTAAAATTATTTTTCTTATATTTTTTTCACTCACAGACTTTATTTATCACTCTAAAAGGGTGTTTTAAAAGTTTATTCTTTTTTCAGTCATTTTCAGACAATAACTATAAGCAGGTTGTACATTAACAGAACAAGCAAATAATTAACAAATAAAACATGACTTTAAGGGCCATATGCAACGTTAAGGTCTGGTCGGTCGGACCGAGAATGTTATATGGCCCGAAGCGCTCAGGGATACCTGCTACACATGGATAACGCATCCTTCCACACAGAGACCACGCATATGTATTTCCTTTTCATTGTTGTCATTAATTTACTTTTTTTAGCCATAACTTATTTTTTTCATATGTTACATTTCTTTTTGCTAATTCGGTTAATTATATGTTCTTTAAAAATGCTGCATTTGATTTAATTCCATGGCTTTAAAGATATCGGCACGGCATCTATAGTGAAAACAGTGAGTTAAAGTTAGGGAGGTGGAACGTGTCCGAGTCTTATTGAAGAACTAGTTAATTTTGCGGCTGAACTCTCTTCGGCCATTTGACTATTTGAGTTTTCCGTCGCTGCGACAGTATTTCATATAGCAACGTCCAGCTAATCACCCTTAATGCATGAAGGCAGTCGGGTAGAACCACCGACCTACCGAAAGCCAGCTGGAAGGCTTCCTCAAATGAAAAATCCGAACGACCCTACCGGGATTCGAACCCAAAGCGGTGAGGGGCTAAGTGAGAGTATGTCAGCGACTTTCGGGCGAAAGGTCAAAAAAACGAAATGTCGAAATCTCGGGACGAGATTTCGGGGCGAAATGTCGAAATATTATATTTCGTGTGGCGGGGCGAAATGTCGCCCCGAGACTTTGGCATTTTCGTGTGTTCGACCTTTCGCCCCGAAATCTCGCCCCGAGATATCGACATTTCGGGGCGAAATCTCGCCCCGCAACCCGAAACACGAAATGGCAGAAATCAGCCACCATAGGTAAGCACATAAAACTTACAGTAGAGCTGATATAGTCTTAAAATTTCGTAGAAACATCATTTTAATATTCCATCCTGCATGTTGCATTAATTTCGCAAAAGCATGGGCTCGCGGGCTCTTAACGGGAAAAAATGCCAAAGACGGTAAAATAGTTCCATTTTCTGCAGTGCAAAATTGTAAGAAAGACAATTTATACGTGAAATAGCACAATGTATTATGCCACCACTGAATGTGATGTCAAATAACCTTGTTTATGTCATCTATTTGTCACTCATATGTACCTCCAAAAGTAGGCGAAACGGATTTGGACAGCGCATTAGTTTTATTACCCGTGAAGCTCCCAGGCTTTAGAAATAAATAAGTTTACTGTTGAAGATACCTTCTTTGTAATTGTGGTTATTTATGTCACATTCAGTCGTTTCAAGTAGAAAACAATGATATCAATTTAAGGAATAAATTATGCGATTCGGTTATTGGAATGTCCCGTGTTTTATGTCCCATGGCGCCAATGTCAATAAATTTCGTGTTCAAATTCATGGGATATTTTTTTTCTTCCTGCACATCAAGGCACCCCGAAAGATTGAATCAATATTGCCTCATTATGAAAAGGGTTTTGGTCACAAAAAAAAATGTTGCTTGTACCCACGTACGGACAGGTTCCATTAACATATTCCCCACCGATATCTATGCAATATGTATACCTTTGACTGCATTGCATTGGCTTGTATTCGCAAGCCATCATAATCAGTGACACATATATTTTCAAACAAAAAAAAATAAAATAGATGGTCTTGTAAAAGCGCAATTTTGCATTGAATAAGTAGACTAGTCATTTTTTTTAGATATCCGTCGGACTATGGCAGCAGTATTGATACAATATCACGTGTTAAAACAAAACTAATTAAACTTTAAAACAAAAAAAAACTAACCGCTTTGAATTCTACATGGTATCCGGGTATTTGCATAGTTTGTTAATTATAACAAAAATAAATCTGTCTATTGTGTCAGTCGCATTCAATATGTTTTCTATATCGAATGCGTCTAATTTATCTGAAAAGCTACTTTAAAAGTTATTCTGATTTTAAGAACTTGGTATCTAACTTATGTAGTTAAAACTATATGCAGTGTGAAATCAATCCAAATTTAGAGAAAAAGAAGACAACTGGAGGATTTCCCTATGTATAAGGACAATATCAATTATGTGATAGACACATATATCGTATGGATAAAACATATCCACTACTTAGGACAATCTGATTTATTGTATTTATATTTGGCTCTTGCTATGCCGGAACACGCAAAAAGAACAGAATTTGAACAGAACAGAATTTTTATTGGCATAAAATAGCACATACATATTTTTAGTCAAAATAATACATAAATCAATAGACATGGATACATGAATAATTATTTGATAGTTGTATAACACGATCATTTTCAGGGAAGATTATTTTTACTTATAAAAGTACAAATCTCTACGATATATCTGCGAATAAAAATAAAATGATTTTTTTTAATTCAAATTAACTCATGTAAATGGATTTATGAAAAAAAACATAGTTAAATGCATAATTCGCTACCTTGATAACATTCTAAATATTTATTTATAAATAAAATACGTATATGGTGTACTGTTTTACATTGTTAAGATATATAGATCAATGAATAATAGAACATTAAAGTAATAACTGTGTTGTCTAGAAAACTATCAATAATTACATCTATTATTTTTATCTGAATTTCTTATATTTTGATGATTAGGCCCAGCTTCGCCACTGGATGTATTGTGATCGCGTATATAAGCGTAATGGTCCATTTCTCGTCAAAAATATTTTGATATGATGAACGGTTTCAAGTTCAGTCTATTTGTTTGGTCCTTACTTCCGTGGGGCCTCCGTGGCCGAGAGGGTAAAGTCACTGACTTTTACACTCACTCAGCCCTCACAGCGTGGGTTCGAATCCCGGCAGGGTCATTCGGATTTTCATGTGAGGAAGCTTTCCAGCTGGCTTGCGGAAGGTCGGTGGTTTACTCGGGTGCCTCTGTGCATTCGGGGTTTCCTCTACCTCTAATTAGCTGCACGTCGCTATATGACTAAATACTGTCGGGGCGACGGTTAACCCAAAAACACAAACACACACACCTTACTTCCGTATCTGTCCTAAAATATGAATGTTTAGTTTAAAAAACATGTCAAATTATCTAATTATCTCTTTTGTTAACTCCACAAACACATAACAAATTCTCTAATTTGATCCTAGAATAATTTTACTTAAAGTCTATCATAATCCAGAATTTTCCTAGAATTTCCTGGTATAGAGGATATTTGACTTACCAAGGTTCGCTTCAAAGTTCTAAAATAAATTAAGAATGAAATATAGATGTTTTATGTTTTGAACGATTTTTTTTCTTTTTATCATAATCAAGTTAATTGGTCATTATAATAAGATATATAGATAAGAATTAAACATTGTGTCTTCACCAAGAAAAGCGATATATAAATGATTTATTTTATGACCGATTATTGGGTCCTTCTTTTTACCAAGTCTTTGGGTCTCTATAAAATTATATATTGATAAAACTTAAATTTTGGGTCTTCACAAAGAAATGCGATATATAAATGTTTTTTTGTTTTGACTGCTTATTGGGTCTTTCTTTATATCAAGTCATTGGGTCTCTACAATATATAGATATAATTTCAAAATTGGGTCCTCACTTAGAAATGTGATATATAAATGTTTTATGTTTTTGACCGATTATTGGGTCCTTCTCTTTATCAAGTCATTGTGTCGCGATAAAATAATATAATTACAAATAAAATTTAGATATTCGGTTTTAACAAAAAATTGTTTATATACATGTTTTATGTTTTAAAAGCTCGCAAAATATGGGATTAACTTTGAAATTAAATTCTCCGATATGTCAACTGAAAAAATTAATTGGAATTTAAGTTAAGTAAATTTGATATAAACAAAAAAAAAAAAAAAAAAAAAAAAAAATAATAATAATTTAATGTAAATTAAAATACACCAGAATAATAATTATCATAATATAATAAATAAAAACGTGGTGCATTCTGTCAATTTGTGACAGTAATAAGGTTACGGCACGTACCTTACAAAGCAAAATACCTATTTATTAACGGCATCCTTATAATTGGCACTTGTCAGTTAAAGTTGTGAAACGTCATTGATTATAACTTACTAACACCTTTTATAGAATAATTAAAATAAAGTTTTCTCAGGCATAAAAATATCGTGAAGTGGCCTAGTTCAATTTTATATTATCTTGAACTGAAATTTGCTCTTTTTTCATTTCTTGATCCTTGGACATGGAACCCGGCTGGATAGAGTGAAGGACTGAAGAGGATTTATGATCATTGTGCCGTGGGTCTGTCCGTCGTCATCGATTTCTTTAAACGCAAACTCCGAGAAAAGGAATGTTGCTTTAGATGACTGTTTCCAAAATTGCTAAAAGAATCGAAATCCATAGTTGCTACGGCAACAAATAGTAAAAAAGAATCCAGTCCTTTAAATGTAAACCCATACTGAACAACTAGGCGGATTTTGTTCAAACTTCATAGGAATGTTGCTCCAGATGATTTCTACCAAAATTTAATGAATTGAAATTCATTCAAAAATCTAGTTTCTATCGCAAACCATGTGAAAAGAAGCTAGAAATCAATATAAATTTTGGAAAGATTTGAATATTATTTAGTGTAACTGATCCATAATCAATTAAAACTAGAACTGTAACATCAACACATTATGTACTTCCACTACATGAAATTCGGATGGATTTCAATGGATCCATCCGTTGTTCGTTGGCTAAGTTCTCGTTTCATGCACATCTACACATTATGCACTTTCATTGTAAGACGTTCACAAATCTGTTAAGGAAGATTTTTTAAAGTTCTACCGAATGAGTTACCCGGCCGCTTCACATCTACATGTACTCTAATGTGAGAGGTTTGTTTGTTGGGTTTAACGACCCACCGACAGTATCACGCCGTAAACACGTGGCATATCACACCCATTTACAGTTGTCTGACACCGGGCCAACCATTTTTGCAACTTCCCTCACATGCTGAGCACCAAGCAATTGCAAGGGAGCTACAATATTACAAGTTTAACGGTATGTCGCGGCCGGGACAGAACCTACAATATTCCGCACCCAATGCGGACGCTCTAACCACTAGGCCACCGGGTTCGGTAGGAGGAATTGCGCTTGGTAGGACGGACAGACAGGGTGATACTCAAATACCCTCACCCATTCCCAACTTTTTTTTTTATCAGGGAGGGGGTATAAATCAAAAACAACTATCTGGTATGTTAAGTATTTTTATCACATGTTTTATATAAATTCCAAAAAGTAATGTTTGCATATCAAATAAATGTAATCATCTTTAACAAACCGCCACGATCATAGAATCCAGCGTATAATCGAATGATTTCAGCGTTTACAAATCATTTTATTTATAGGAAAAGAAATTAAAGAATGACATTTCTGTTTACTAATACACATTTTTCAGTCATGAAAAATCATGTTTAAAGTCAAACCAAATATTTGACAGCTTGTTTGTTTGGTGTTTAACATTTGTTATTATAATTTCAGTCATATTACGAAAACAATGAAATAATTTATACTTCATGGGTTTGGGCTATGAAATGTCTTGCCAAAGGACACTCTGCAAAAACTTTGTGGCGCTGGTGGAGAACAAGCACCATACTTCTCCAGAAACAGTGGATTCCAAGTCTGTCACCGTAACCACTGAGCCACGTAGGACCCCTACAGACCGTAATACAATTAAAACATCAATGTAATATCAATAGCACTGTACAGTTCTATGATATACAGACATGAAAACAAATGCTTGTTCTATGTTTATAATGAATTATAATGAATTTGCCAGTGTATATACATATGGTCTCTCTGTACATAACAAACTTTAAATTATTACCATAAAAACAAACTGCAGGCTTAAAAAATGAATTTAGAAAAAGAAATAAGCTCTTTTGCAGTACTAGTTGAGCTTGCTCGTGTCAGACAGCAATTTGTTATTATATTGTGAAAATAAAAGGAAACAAAATACTTATTTATATTCCAATTTAGTAATGTACATGACCCAATTATTCTGTTTAGAACTTGTCTATTCATATTATAGATGCATTTGAGATACTTTGTACACATACTTGTAATTAACTTAAATGACAAAGTCATGTCCATCAGACTAAACATCAGTAAATAAGTTGTTTGAACAAAAAAGTATCATAAAATTATAATAACACAACCATACATGAAATGGGGAAATAAAAGTTTGATACATTTTGTTTACCTCAAAAAGTGCGGTTATACAATTCTAAGTATAAATGGTAAGAATACAAAACAAAACCATATGTGTGTTGAAAGTTTTAAGACCATAATTTCAGCCATTTTTAATCAACAACCATTACTTTTTCAATTTGTATTCAGTACACATTAGTTCTAAATTGGAATGAGAATGCTAACACAAACGGTCATGTGAATACAGTAATTCTTCCTTTTTTTACAATAATTGAGCTGAAACAAAACACATATACATCTAGATGCCCAAGGACTACATGTTGAGCCCGGCAAATGAGCGTAGCACAGAATCTCATCTTGGTGAACATATGTGCAAAGATATATTTGAATCCCATCAATAATGAGAGAGTAATGGTCCGGAAACCAACCCTTTACACTGGACCACTAAGTGCGTCCTTGGACTTTGAGCTGAACTCACTGGTTTTGTGAAAGTTATGTTTTTTTATTTTATTTTCCAACCAATAATGTCAGAGTAATAGTCTGGACAAGCTGTCTTTTATCAACTGTTTACATTTGACCTTAAAGTGTGACCTTGACATTTGAACTAAAACACTGTTCTTGCCTCAGACACAGTATATCACCATGCTGAACATATATGCAGATTAATTTTTAAATCCCATTTAAAAGAAATGGTAATGGTCCAGACAAGCTGTTTGAAACAAACTTTTTGCATTTTACTCTAAGAGTAACCTTGACTTTGAATGTGACATAGGGTCTCATCTTTGTGAAAATTTGTGCAAAGTTATTTTTAAATCCAATCAATAATGTACAAGCATAATTTGGACGCACAAACAAGGGCACGCCTGCAGATACACTCAACTGACATTGTTACAACTATAACGAGCTCAGCGCAAGCAGGCTTGACAAAAACATGTTTTTCACACACAATTTTAAAGGCATGATAGATTTATCAAGTTTATATGCTTAATTTTGGTATTCCCTTTTTCGCTCAATAAGCAGGCACCATATTTATCTTGAAATTTTGACAACAACAATTGAAATACAACTTTACACAACAAAGTTATGGACTAGACAAGATTTTTGATCTTGAAAAGGGCGCCGTGGTCCAGAGGTAACGCATCCGATTATGAATCCGAAGGTTGTGGGTTCAAACCCCGTCATCTTAAATGACCTTCCCAGGCGCAAAGTACTGGTCCAACCCAGGAACCGTCCAGAGGGATTGGTATAAGTTGTAAGAACTTGTTTCCCAATCGACGTAAAATAAATAAGTTTAAAAAAAATCAATCTTGAACAAGTAATTGGTGTTGTATGCAACACCCCTACCGGCTCCACCTTGACTCAATATGGTAATCAATCCCATTTTTTGCCATATTTTCACTATTTCCGTTACTTTAGCAACCACAATTTTAGTCGAAGAACAAAAATAAAATGACGTGCATAATCTACACATTGCCATCTAGTCATATACCAAGTTTCATCAAGTTAGCTTGCTTAGTTATCGCGGGATCCCATTTTTTGCCATATTTTCACTATTTCCGTTACCATAGCAACCACAATTTTAGTCGAAGAACAAAAATAAAACGACGTGAATAATCTACACATTGGCATCTAGTCATAAACCAAGTTTCATCAAGTTAGCTTGCTTAGTTATTAAGTTATTGCGGGATCCAGATTTGAGCAGACAGACGGACGGACGGACAGACGGCAAACCGGTAGGGGACTAAAAAATGGAAATGAAAATTGTCTTTATATATAATGATCACATATGACAAAACATTTCAAATACAAGCACAAAAACAATGTTATGGACTGGAGGATTATTGATCATTGAAAAGCCTTATAACATAACATGGTTTGATAAAATCCACTGCAAATAATGATTATTATGATCCATGAACCTATTTATAGTTGAAAAAAGTGTGTAAATAGATTTGCTATTAACATGGTTTTTCAACTGTCTTGATGCCAGTGAAGGGCAACAGTTCTACACAATTACCAGGTCTTTTTGTGCACACTGGACCTTATCTATTCAATATGAAACTTAAAAGTTCTCCGAGGGAAACCTTCTTCTTCCATCTGTCAATCTTTTTCTCTGTTTTCTTTTTGTTCGCTAAAGTCAGAAAAGAAAAGAAAAGAAATATATATTAGCTATACAAAAATTAGAGGGTTCTAAGGGTCCAAAATCCCATACCTGAAAAAATGGCATGAGCCAAAGGGCTAGGACACATTTTAATTACTTTAAACTTTCAAGTTAAATTAGCAATACCAATTTGCATAAGCTCCGAACAAAACAACAACAAATACACTATTACCGAGACATTCAGACTTTCTTAAATAAATAATGATTTAAGAAGGACCTTGTAAAAATTCTTTAGTCTGGGAAGACTTTATTTCATTCTAATACACCTAGTGGTTTCTAAGATATGACAGGCAACGCTCACACAAAGGGGACAGCCATAGCTCTCCATAATCTCTATAAAGTCAAGCTTATGGGTAATAAATGCAGACATTAAGCCATAATTATATTAAATAATTAAAAAATTCACATTATAATGTATTTGTATTCATGAAAAATCTTATCATTTATTTGTTATGTTCAGTATTTCAAGTTAATCAAGAAAGTCACGCTTCTTCTTGATCTCCTTTCCATGGAATTTAATTACAATGTAAACCCGGTATTAAAAACAACTTGAATGAACTTGTTGACAAAGAAATAAAACAATCTGCCCCTAAAAGATGACTTGACACAAAATCCTTAGCCTTAATCTCTTAGTGTGACCTGGATGATACGCGTGTCAGATTGTCTTAAAAGTTTTGCCAAGTCATTTAAAATCAAATAATAAAGTTATGGTCAAGCCACGAAAGTAGGACAGACTTACAGTGCAACTGCTATCATGCATCCTACAGGGGCTTTAAACACCCTACCATACATTTAAAACATTCACTTGCCTATTAGCATACTTGGTGAATCCTCGTCTCCCTTTCTCCCTTATCTACAGAGGTGGTAGCAGTTTCTCCTTGTAGATGATCTACACCAAATATATAAATATATCTATAAATGTGAGCATATCATAATTTAGGAAAATAGATCATTTTGATTGACCAAATCATAAAGTGGAAAATAATTTTATTATGAAATTCATCTGTTTGTTTGTTTAGTGGGTTTAACATCCCATCGACAGTATTTCTGTCATTTGGAGATGATGTCTAATTAAGACAGATATAGTGCTGCCAATCTGCATGCAGTATCATGTCGTAGACATGTGGCATAAACCAATCCTGACACAAGGCCAACAAGTCGTTTACCTTCCCTTATATGCTGAGAGCCTAGCAAGGGAGCTATAGCAATTCTATTTTAATGACATTGGCCTGGGATCGAATCCACAACCTCACTCACCCGAGGTGGATGCTCTAACCACTAGGCCACTGGGGTTGGTAAATATCGCCTGACTTAATGAATCTATTTACAATTGACAAAACTACATGAACTATATAACAACATCAGCATTTATCAAATTTCTACTCAAGCCTAAGTGGCCTCTGTGGCTAAGAGGGTAAAGTCGCTGACTTTAACACTCTCTCAGCCCCTCACTGTGTGGGTTCGAATCTTGGCAGGGCATTCGGATTTTCATGTGAAGAAGCTTTCCAGCTGACTCCTAGCCTTACGAACATCAACTATCATATTGTCATATCATAACTGCTTTCTGTCACACTCAGTCCTCCAGGTGGAAAGATCATATTTTCAAATTTGAAAATAGAAACCAATCAATCAAATTAAAGGTCAATCCAGCTCAACTACATATAGTGAGGTCCAAACGTTTGTCTTGAAATACGATGGTACAATGATGTAATAGGAAAATTACTGAGACTGACTTGGTCAGAAAACCTTGGTGTAATACATTTAATAATAATTCTATCAACCAACATAAATTATGTACTAGAGCAATCAAAATGAACTCAAAACTTACCATATTTATTATAAATATAGTTAGATATCAATCAAATCAATTTATTAATTTACATACTGTTAAGCCACAAAATAGCAAATATATTATCAAATAGATGTAGTTTTTAAGTGAATAGACAATTCATATGGAGTTTTGTATGCACCAGCTTTTAGCACAAATTGTCTATCAGCTTATTGTAATGATAACTCACCTGTGTATGATCCCCTTGGTGACCGGCAGCTTGGATATCTTCCTTGGTAACTGGGCCCGGGTAACCAGCAGCTTGGATATCTTCCTTGGTAACTGGGCCTGGGTAACCAGCAGCTTGAATATCTTCCTTGGTAACTTGCCCTGGTAACCAGCAGCTTGGATATCTTCCTTGGTAACTGGGCCCTGGGTAACCAACAGCTATGATATCTCCCTTGGTAACTTGCCTGGTAACCAGCAGCTTGGATATCTTCCTTGGTAACTTGGCCCTGGTGACCATCAGGTTGAACATCTTCCTGGGTTACTTAGCCCTGGTGACCAGTAACATGGATGGCACCTGCTGTCAAGCGCTCATTGTCTGTGGTCGAGGAAATGACATCTAATGTCTGAAATAAAAGAAAAAATAAACTGATTTAAATTGCTATAAATTAATAAACAATAAATGTTGATATATTACATAATAAAAAGTCCTTATTTGGAGAGATTCTATTCTAATTTTTACTTGTGGAGTGGTTGCATAATGATACATACAGCGTATACAATACATCAGCATTCATTACATCGCCAAATTTAGATTCCTGCAAAGCAACTGCTATATGCTGCCCTTCTGGGGCATAAAAATAGCTTAAGCTTTAACCTGACTATGTAATAGGCAGCAGCCACTACAGTAAATATAAAGGAGGTTAACCTGAACATTATTCTGGTATTCATTAATTAAATCACTTGGCCTTGTGGTTTTAGACAAGATGTTTTTATGTTTTTCCCAAAGTCTATATGTAAAATTTGTGACCAAAGTCAGTGCTAATTGTGTTGCCATGGAGCATTATTATAACATTTATAATGTTAATTGCACAGTTTTAATGCTCTCTGCACTGAACTGATTTGTTAGGAGATGCTACATACCAAGCAGGGAATGACTTACAATTTTGGGATTTTACCTAATAAGGTTTTTGAAGGTTTTCTTATTATAATCAAATCTAAACATTATTTGATGGAAATGCCCAATTATTGCTGGGATAGGTTTCCATGTTATGAATAAGTGTGCAAAGTATCGTACAGATCTAATTATTGGTTCCTGAGAAATCAGCTTAAACGCAAATGTAAACCTCACAAAACAAAAAACTATATAACTCAACGATAAAGTAAGTGGGGCATATAAGCACTTATATGATTACAAGAGGGCCAAGATGTCCCTAAATCACTCACCTGAGAAAAGTATCCTTCATTGCCTGTACAAAACAGATTGCTTTAGAATTCAGATGATGAGGTGAAACAATATTCAGGAATTTTCTGACCCCATCCACAACTCATAAAAAGATATCATCATGACTAACATTCTGCCAAAGTTTGAGGATGATTGGACCAAAAATGTTGCCCTCAGAGTGTAAACAAGATTTTTCTACGATTTGACCTACTTACCTACTTTTCGATAAGGCCCCGCCCATTTTCGAACTGGTACAAGATATCATCATGACAAACATTCTGACCAAGTTTGAGGAAGATTGGATCAAAATTATGGCATCTAGTGTGTAAACATCAAAATTGTTGACGGACGACGGACAATCAAGTATCCCAAAAGCTCACCCTGAGCTATGCTCAGGTGAGCTAAAAATAACAATATGAATAAAAGTTGATTTCAATAGCCTTGTATAAAGTGTATTAAAAATGTTGGGTCAATTAGATAACACAAGACCCAACAATTCTTTCAAAACACAAAATATGTATATATCTCATTTTGTTTGTATAGGCCCAACATAAATATATATATTATAGAGACCCAATAGCCTTGTATAAAGTGTATTAAAAATGTTGGGTCAATTAGATAACACAAGACCCAACAATTCTTTCAAAACAAAAAATATGTATATATCTCATTTTGTTTGTATAGGCCCAACATAAATATATATATTATAGAGACCCAATAGCCTTGAATAAAGTGTATTAAAAATGTTGGGTCAATTAGATAACATTAGACCCAACAAATCTAAAAAGCATTTTCAAAATAATAATGTATATAATTGCATTGTTGGGTCAACTAAATATTATATAATCATATTAATAAAATGTCATCAATATTTGGACTGACCATGTAATTTAAAATCAGACACTTGTGTGCAACATATGGTTCAAAGTTAGTTGCTCATGAGTTTCTTACACCTTGACATGTAACAATTACCTAGTATTGGGCAATTTGTAATTTGCATTTGGAAAAGTTCACAGAGTCTAATATTACTGGTTATTCTATATTTAGTTAATACATACTGTGTTCTAACTTGGATGATTTATTTTAAATAACTCACATATAATTAATGAAAAAAAAAAACAAAACCAAGACACAAATGATTTAGGGATGGCAACTGTCAGGTCTGTTAATAGTGGCTTTTCTGAAACACATGTGACGTTTAATAATTATTAATATACCAATAGAGAAATAATGTGGGAGATAATAGCTAAGTACTAGTACACTGGAGAGGCGACTCAATGTAACAACACAATAGGGACCTCTTGAAAAAGCAAGCTGAGAAAAGCAAAGCAGAGTGATCCAATGTGTGGGCAGGCAATTTGCAGTGACAATAATAAGTTTTTCTTTACTTATACACATCGTGTTAATTAAGTTAGCGAGTTAAAAAGGAGCATAGAGTCCTGAGGATGGATATGAGGAAATTGTGTCATTTCCGAAATGGTGCTCAAAAATCACCCTAGTGAATCAGGCTCATTAAGGGTGTATTTAAAAAAACAATAAATACCACCAAAAACACCACTGATACCACAAATACCATATTGGCCATTCTTTCATATTATTTAAAATAGAGTAAGTACATTAGGCCAATATGCTTAGTTCAGAATTAAAACTAATATTTTGACACTAGCTTTTACAAGGACTTTTTATCCTTGCTAGAAGGGTGTTCACAACAAACATGTCTAAATCCATACTTCAGTTCTCTCTTTTCTCAAAGTTGACACTTAAACACTCAAACACTTATAAGCCTCCCCTAAAATAATAGACCTCTCTTGTTGTTGGAGGATCCCACTGGTCTGACTCTAACAATAAAATCACAAAAAAGAATCCAACCAAATTATGAGTCCTGTTGGACTGCATCTACTGGCGACAAATACAAGTGTTCACCATGCAGGATATCTCTAAATAATTATTTTAAGAACTTCCAAGGATTTTTTCCTTGCTAGCTCTTAAAGCTATCAAAATTCAAAATTAGAACTATTTACAGACCTTTTCCACTCTTAGTCATTATTTTGGCTTTATTTTATTAGCTGTTAGGGAGTTTTTTTGTTGTTATTTTTTTTGCTATAAAAGATTGCTTTGATCTTCAAACTTTTTTTATTCAAATTCTAAATTAAGACCTCCCATAGTCCATAGCTACCAATGGCTATAAAGCTATGGATCTTTAAATAATTTTAAAAAAAGAAAGAAAAACAAAAGAGGTTTAAACAAGATGTTGGTGAAACTGAGAGACATTTTGTATAGATCTCAGTGTAGAGCAAGGCTGTCTTTGGAACAAACCGAGTTAGATGTGTCCACTAACAAATCTATAAGTGGGATAAGTGCTTGTCTAATTTGCTTGGGCTCCCTGCAGTTAAATGCACATATGGCATATTAAAGTTGTTGTCTTCTGTATAAATATGGTCTCTGAGGGGTCATAACTCTTTCATGAATCAAATTTCAAAACTCAAACATCAAGTTAAATATATCTGTGATGTATCATCAATCTAGTACAAATACTTTGGAGTTATGCCTACCACAAATTTTCTTAGAATATTTCACAAAGTAAAGGGTCATTACTCTGCCAGGATTTGACTATTTCTGAAACAAAACAATGATCTGTGCACAACTTCCCTGCTGGTAAACATTCCTGTAAAATGCTGTGTCTTTGGCTCATATACCATTGTTTTGGAGGTATGCATGACACAAGATTTTGTGATGGGCAAAAGAAAGGGCTGACAAAGGGCCGACAGATGGCAGACAGATGGACAGGCAAGAGTAAATCTATATGCCACTCCACCCCTATTCTAAGTGGGGCATAACAATTAAGAAATGCAATGAAAATCACACTTGTAACACAATGTGAAAATTAAATTGGCTAAAAAGCTCTGTACGCCTAGTAACTTACCACAACTCCTTCTCTTTATGACGGAAGAAGAAGAGGAAACTTCCCAGGTGATCACCAAGAGAGCAAAATCTCTTCATTCCCTCCTGTGCCGACACCAGCTCCCCATTATAATAGCAAACCAGTTGCCCCTTCTCAATATCATCAATGGCGAAAACACCCGACCCTGTAATGAAAGATGCTCTAATTTTATAATATTATATCATCAATAACTGTATATTATAAAATTTCCTTTTAAAAGGAAGGCTTGCCCAGCTTATAATAAATTGATATTACCAAAGTCCTTTCATTTCTAAGTTTTCATTTCATAATACTACAAGAAGATTTGAAAAGATCTATTGAAATGTTCAACTTTACTACAATTTGCAAAATTATTTTGAGATGGTCTCCGATATGTTTTGTACTGACTGCTGTGCACACCCACGTCCAGAGTTTGAGAAACAGAGGTAAGTCTCGTACTTTGGCTACCGTTCTGGTTACTTGAATTCATATGAGCAAAAAAGTGATGATTTTAAGTTACATAAATGTATACGCTTCCGGCAGGTGTAAAGAAATAAAACTAAAGATGTATAAGTGCTGCCACACTGCGGTATCATGCCATAGACATGTGGTATGATACCACACCCAGTCACATTATCCTGACACCAGGCCAACCAGTCCTAGAACTACGCTTATATGCTGAGTGCCAAGCTAGGGAGCCATACCAGTACCATTTGTAACAACTTTGGTATGTCACTGTCGGGATCGAACCCACAACCTCCCACTATAGAGACAGACACCGGGGACAGTATGATTTTATTATATGCTGGTGATAGTAAATCAAAGTATTAGATAAATAAATTTGTTAAAAATTAGTAATTAAAACCAGAGTACCATAAGCCTACTAAAACAAATTCAAGCCAACTAAATTTACATTTATCTGGTTACCTTCAGCATCAACTAGATTCAAATTTGAGATACAAGAATTCGAAAGTATATAAGTGTGTATGTGTGTTGGGGTGAGGGGCACCGAACCAGTCACACAGGCCCTTGCTGTTTCAGAGACCCCTGCTGGTTACCAACTACTATAATATCACTGGCTTTAAGCCGAATCAATTAACATTCAGTTTTACTGAGTATATAACAATTAAGCATCTGAATAGCACAGATGTTAATCAGGCTGAGAGAACAGAGTTTTTAAAGTCCTTGGACCCTAATGCAAATAGAAATAGTATATACTACCAAAAATATAGTATATAAGATAAACAATACTAAAGTTTTAATGATTTTTACCATCTGTTAACTAATTTAAGTTATTACATATATTTATTTATTTATTTATTTATTTGAACCACTTTGTCCAGCTTGGCACCAAAAAATTGTTTGTTTATTGGGTTTAACGTCCAACCAACAGTAGTTCAGTCTCCTGGAGACTTATAATGTCTACTTGAGAAAAATATAGTGCGGGCACAATGCAGTATATTACGCCGTAAACATGTGGCATGATACGAAACTCAGTCACATTATAACACCTGGCCAGCCAGTCCTGGAACTACCCTTATATGCTGAGAGCCAAGCAACTCGGTCTCCCGGTAGCAGACCGAGAAAAAAAAACTAAAAGATACATTTTTTTTATTACGAAAAGTGTTATTTCTTTACCAAAACTTGGCTTAACAAAAACAGAAACAGGAAATAAAAAATTTGTTATATCTTTCTTTTTTTGAAAATTTATTTTACATACTCATAGCTCAAAATGTTTGTTAATTTAATAAATTGAATCTTTAATAGCATACTATCTGTTATTTCAATGAACTTGCTTCAAAATTTGCAGTGTTGTGTTGTAGAATAAATATGAAAAAATTTGAACTTTAACCATGGTGTTTAGAATTTAATGATCAGTAAGTTAAGAAAGCACCTAAAATTGAATGTTGTTTTACCTAGACATGAAAAAAAAAACCCTTTTCCTTTCTATATCTGAACATACTAACACTTGGAAGACATGGATGTGAAAGAACCCATTGGAACACCAGGATATGTGTTCAATTTTTATGGGTCAGACAATTAAATTAAGAAGTCATTGTTGTCTGCACAGCATTGTTGTCTTATTGCAACCTAATGTTCAAATTGTAAACAAAGTGTCAACCTTTCATAGTAAAATCTGAACATCAAAAACAGCATTTGAAAGTCCGGGAAATGACACCATCCCTCTATCAGATTTAAATATTTTCTAGGTTCAAAACTCCGTTGGAGGGCAGATACCCCTCCAATACCCATATACATATGTTGAGGCCGAGGCACCTCATGTCTGTTGGAAATTATACACAAGTACAAGTTTCAGATTTTAACAATTCATGTGTGTTTTATAACAATGCTGAATTTAATCCATCGACTTTACCTGTGCATGTTCTTCCACTTCAGTTCTTTACAATGACAGAGTCAGTAGATGAAAGATAGATTAATACAATCAGGCCAGCATGGCTTTTGCACTTGTCATAGGTTTTTATGTTTGGACTGTTAAATTAAAATAATCTCTTGAATTTTTGAAACAGCAAGTTGGCTTTATTATGTTTACAATAATGTTTTATTTTGCGAGGGTATGTTTTTAGAATTAAATTTAAAAAAAAAATGATATTAAGCAATTTTTTCATTATTTTATTACTTCAAGGAGTTTTTCCATGCTTGCTATAAATGCCCTTCATATTTTTATTTTACACGGAAATAATAATTTGAGAGGAGGGTCGAACGTTAAGGATCTAGGGAGGGAGATATAAATCAAGTACTGCACACTATTCACAAACATGGTAAGCTGACATGGACCAGCTCGACATAGAAAGTAGGACGACCTGACACACTCACACACACACAATGCAAAGAGCAATGCCACAACGTGTTTACATTTTTTGTATGTAAAAAAATAAGTCAACACTGATTCGATGAAATGTAAGATGAAGTGTACCATTGCACTAGCATACCAGGACGAAGCATACCAGTTTATAGGGCGAAGGATCTAACACAAAGATGTAACCTAGTCGTATGATAAACTAGCTGAGTTTTAATATGAATATTTAATAAAATTGAGTTCATCAAGTTTATTAGTAAATCAGCAATACATATTGCCTTTGACCATCTACAAAATGTAAAAAAACGGAATATGGCAAAGACATGTTACAAAGAAATCAATATCATCATAAATGTTCAAATGCAATTTAATGACTAAGCAGCAATAACATCAAGAGCATTTTATCGTATTTTCTGAGCTTCCTTAAAAAATCTAGCAGATTTTTTTTATCAGGATTATTCATAAAATCATTAAACCTGTTAATGGTTGGCCAACTAATATAACCAAAATATTTTTTTACGGATAGAAATGAATATCTTGGCAACACATGAAAAAAATGTTACTCATTTCTACAAGCTTACTTATTAATACACAATTTACACATGCTTTTGTCTCTATTTATACCATGGAGTCTTTTCCGATTTCAATTTCAAGATAATGTAAGCCTTGAACATGTAAAGATGAAGTTTTTTTTGCCAATAATCCTTTTCTAAGATCCCTTTAAACTTTAAATTAAGGATACAAATAAAGTTTGTTGCAAAGTTAAATGTGCTTATGTTATTGTTACATGTTTAATTGTAATAAAGAATAGAATAAACAAACCAATTTGTGTTTTCAGTCATCCCGATATTTATTCATTAAGAATTTATTAACACCTAATTAACACTCTATTAGTGAGTGCACCACCCCAAAATCAACACTGAAATATTTAGGTGATACGCTTCGTCCGAAAATGGTACGTTCAGGCAATGGTACGCTTGTGCAATGGTACGCTTCGTCCCGCTACAATAACTCCCTGAAGTTCGATTTTTTAAGCATTTACCTGCACTAGTTCTTGAATGGAAAATGTCACGCAGCTGATAAACTATCATGTTATCGTAACTTTTGACCATACGTAATATTTAGTTTATTTACCGTGATTTTTCCAAGGCACCATCATGGACCGGAAACAGGGTGAATACGATCACCTTCACAACCGAGTGTTCCAACTGCAAAACGCTGCGCGGGCAATCGTAACTACTCGGCTGTATCCGTTAAAAAGTAGAAATGAGCGAGGTGTTCCGATTGCTGCGCGGGATATATAAATATATACGGAACACGGTAGATGAAAAAACTGACGAAATTTGAACGGATTTTGACCCAATAAATTGCTTTCACAACATACGCTCAATCTTATTATTTCAACTAATAGCATTATTAGCGACATGAAAAAATACTGGGTCGTTAATTTACTGGGTCTTGGCCCAATATAATGAGAAAGCCCCAATATAATATATTAGACCCAATACTTCGAGAATCAAAGTTACCAAAGACCCAATACACCCGCGAGTTTAAAACTATATATATATATATATATATATATATATGTGTGTGTGTGTGTGTGTGTGTGTGTGTGGTACAAATGATTGTACTGTCAAATGATGGAAATGATTAAATATAAATGTTCTTATGTAGAAGTAAGGAAGATATCAATGTAAAAAGATTGCTACAATTTGAAATAAACTTTATTTTAAAAATGTAACAAGATGATGAGATTTTACATGTAAAAGGAAACCGCGTTTTCTTTTTTAAAACTGTCATATAAAAACATGTTTATTTTTTTATGAATAGCAGTTTGTATTTTTGTTTTGAATAGCAGTTTGTATTTTTGTTATGAATAGCAGTAATAATATTGCAGACTGTTCTTATAAATAGATATATAACATTCTTGATAATTTTATTAAAATGAAAATGTAAATAATATGTATTTAAACTGAATATCTTTGGTTTTAATTTGGAGCAACTTATCAAATTCATTAAGTGCTTTTAGTTTAGATATTATGTGTAAAATTTATTGTTAATAACCATGGAAAAATAATTAATATATTTAAAATTACATCATATGCATGTGAAGATAATGATATCAAATCTAAAATTCCAATTGCTGATGACGTCATTGAGTTCTGTATTCAAAATGTAAACATCTTTACAATCTTAAGTGTTTCATTATCAATACATCATTTTTTTAGTCAATTTTTGTTAGTTATTTAATAATTATTCTTTTTCTATATAAAAATATATTCGTTTTTAAGTTATGTTTTATATGAATGTTTATATACACAATAACGGCTTCAGGTTATAATATTCATATATTATCCTGGTGACTTTCGTATGAGTATTTACATTTTGAGTTAAAAATATCAGATTTGTATTTTAAACAACTTTCACAATTTAAAATAATTTGGTGAGTATTTAATGGTGGCACATATTTGTTATTGCATGTTTGTAAAAATACATGTTTGTCAGTATTATTGAATGTCAAACATATAGATTTAAAGTTAAAGGCTATACCATATGTTCATGGGCGCACCTTAATTTGTATGTATGATAGTATTATATATTATTATCTTTGTAAAACAAATAATCGTGTAAAAATGCATGGTTTATGGACTTTAATTTAAGCACTGTGTCCACAATTGCAAGAGAAACAATAATGGATGCAAGGAAAATGACACTAGAATATTAGATTAAGTTTTTTTTGAAAATTCGTGATATTCTCCGGCACAAGGTACTAATCAAAACAAGGAACCGACGAGATGGATAAATGGAATCGTTTTATCAATGATCTTTAACAAAGTGTTTAAGTATATTATGAAAAAATAAAAATAGAGTTCATGGTGTTTTAATACCTAAAGCCATATAGTTATTACTTTAAAAGGATAAACTGTATTTAATTACACGGCGAACCTTGTAAATAAGTAATTATATGATAATTGAAAAAAAAGTTATACAGTTTTGTTAAATGGGCGCACCTTTCATCTTTTGAGAAAATTATTTAAAAATAAAAATATACTCTAACATCGAATAGTATACATGTTAATGTACATGCACATAGGTAATTTCTTAGGCTCGAAGTTGTTGATAGAAGTCTAAAATTTTCTTTAAAATGTTTCATATAAATCAAAAGCAATTTATTAAACTGTTTAATTTAAAGGATACAGTGTTCTCATATTAATTACTATCTAGAAACTTACTTAGTGGCGTATATCACAATATCAGTTTTTTTCTATATAGACAAAGAAGGAAAATCAAAACTAGCATGAATATAGAGAATCACACTAGAAATAAATTAATGGGATAAAATGGTGGACTGAAATACGTTCTGAATGAACATTACTCAGTTGTCATGAAGCTAAATGTAGCATTAATATGACATTCTTCCAATGGACAACATATAATCCAAACACGTTATATATCAGCACAGGCATGTATGATAATATTTGTGAAACTAGATATTTGCCTTGATCGTTTAAATGCATAATGCAAAGGTTATACTATAAAACACTATGGGTGTACCATTGACAGTTGTATTAAATTCATTCACTGACTATACACATACTATGTATCACAATACACATACTATGTATCACAATACACATACTATGTATCACAATACACATACTATGTATCACAATACACATACTATGTATCACAATACACATACTATGTATCACAATACACATACGAGTGATATGAATATAGGCCTTAGGTGGTTGTGAGAATTCGTAGATAATATAGACATATTCTTGTTATATAACGCCATTTATATTTGACTTGAAAATATTCGAGTAAATACTGATTTGAATGTAACAATTATGGAAGCACGCCACTTTAAAATAAACTTATGCGTTTGTAAATGCAGTGTAAAGCAGTGTTTACGATACAATTGATTTATTGTTAAAAGAAAATGGAGAGAAAGAAAAGACGTATGTTTTATAAATAATTAAATAATTATATAGACGCTTTGCAGTGTCAGCATATGGTATGATATATTTCGAGGATATACTGTAATTATAAATATACAGGCGAGCCTTATTACTACATGTATGTGTTTAACACGTTTATTTGACTACGTTCAAAGTGCCATAGTGATTTATTTTATGGGCGAACCTTTTAATAAATTAGATTTATAGTTTAAATATTATCTTTATTTATGGATTTGCTTCTGATTGCAATGTTTACTATTGATTTAGATATAAAACTATAAGGATATACCATTTTATTTTATGGGCGAACCTTTTAATAAATTAGATTTATAGTTTAAATATTATTTTATTTATGGAAATTTGCTTCTGATTGGCAATGTATTCACTATTGATTTAGATATAAAACTATATGACAAAACAAGGATATACCATTTTATTTTATGGGCGAACCTTTAATAGATTAGATTTATAATTTAAATATTATTTTTATTTATGAAAATTTGCTTATGATTGGCAATGTATTCACTATTGATTTAGATATAAAACTATATGAAAAAACAAGGATATACCATTTTATTTTATGGGCGAACCTTTTCATAAGCGTACTATATACAATGTATGTATGAAGTTCATGAATGGTAACATACTGTTTATAGCGTATATTAATATTTGTCGTATCTTGATGTCTGTATTTTAATTACAAAATATATTACATAATATATTAAACGAAACAAGAAATTTTCCATTTCACATTGATATAAGTTTGAAAACAACCTGAAATCTGATTCTAGCAATTTTTAAATATAGTTTTATACAGATTCAGAAGTAATTTGGTAATCTGAAAATTCTGAAATTCAGGAAAATTCTTGAAACCTTTACCTATGTTTTCAGGGTGTATTATTGTATGTGCCTGAATTTGAAACAGAAATCCTTTACATATCCTAACCATTGATTTAATTAAAAATCTCAATACCTAATATCTCAATATTGAGGTTTCAAAAAACAAAACAAACCAAAAACAGTTTTATTCTAAAAACGAATGAATAACACGTTTTATACATATACATTTACGTATTTGCTTATCATTTTTTCTTGAAACCTGCAGATGATATCGACCATTGTCATTTTAAAAAATATGTAGTCTTTGAAATTAATTACGTCTTTGGAATTAATTTGTGTTAAGTAAGATAAATTAGAATAAATAAAATATTAAACAAAACTATCATATATATTCTAAGTAAATACATGACTGATTTCCTTTTTCTTGAAAATAAATTTGTGAATATTTCAAACTGTATTTCTTTTTCTTTACTCACTCATATGGTATAAATCTTGGCTGCATTAAAAGAAACATTAGATCAACAATTCAAAATATCAGACAAGCAGCAAACAAGACCATCCTCTGCCTACTTGTTAAATACTCATAACTTATTATTTAATAACTGCCAGGTTGGTGAACATTCAGGTATGTAAAACTGGCAAATTTGATTTGGAAAAAGTTAAAAAGGTAATGCTTTTATTTTTTCGGTCATAAGCTAAAAATCGGTTTCTTAGTATTTTACAGATTGAATCCATACTTATCTTTTGTCATTTAAATTAAACTTAATCAGAAAAAGGTTGTGTTTCTAAATGTTATCAGTCTGACCTTTTTTTACATAATTGTTTCATTATTATTTTTCAGAAATAATTAATTTCCAATTCGAACAAACTTTCCTATTTTTTTCCAGAGAGGAATAAACACGAACAGTAGGCCTTGCATCAGATCATGTTCACGTTTATTAAATTATTTACAAATATAATAATATATGTGTATTTTAAATTGATAAAAAATGAACAAAAAATGAAAGAATTCGATATGTTTTTATCTTCCATATATTTGGACAATGTATATGTACATTATGATACTAATTCAAATCAAATCCGGGTAATCAGTCATGAGCAACGTACGTTACTGATAAGTCAATGAATATGAAACACTAACGTACAGAAACAATTTATGTGCAAAATAAAACGGAAATTAAGGATTTATAGAAAATATCAACATTACTGAAAATTGTTTGTTTTGTCACTGATTTAACATTTTGAAATGACCAAAATGTGTCAATTAAAATTAAATGTAAAAAAATCGACACGCGGAAGTGGTCCACTGCATCCGTCCCAAATTAAACGTGCGCCTGAAGTTTTCTTCTTTTTTTTTTTGGGGGGGGGGGGGGGGGGGGGGCGGGGAGTATCTATATGAAGACTGCTTCGAGATGGACAATTAAACAGTCAATGTTAACAAGTTCGAACCTAATGCCAGGAGATATTCCCTTCCACATATTGAAAGTGATTTTTTCTCAGTCTTAAACAAAGCTGTCTTTTACACATTTGAGTCCATAACTGATAATTATGCAATGCATTCTCTAATTGATAGTGCATAGAAGTCACTGGGTTTTTTTGTTGTTGTTGTTGTTGTTTTTCTAGCGGGGAGGATGGTGTCCTGACTATTCAAGTCCAATAAACTAAGTCAATACATAGTTGATTATTAAGTTTAAAAAGTCTTTATTCAACTTATTGTTTTACATGCCTTTCAATCACTTGTTAATCTACACAATATTAACTCCTTAATCTCAAGACAACTCTTACAAAAGTTGTTCATTATTCCAAATAGAGTTGTTTCCCTTAGACTGTTAATATACCACGGGGAGGGGGGTCCGAATATTTTATGCCAGTTTGTGACTGAAAATGCACGATAAACCCATATTTCTTATGTATAAAAAAGTCAAGAGGGTGGCCCCTTATCCCCTATTACACACACACCGTATTTTTTTTATCCAGGCCTTTAAATACAATTGAAGTCACATATAATTGCACCCCAGTTATTCAGTATCATGGCTTTGCGCAGTTAAAAGATAAAATTATATCGCTGAAGGCTTCCTTTTTTTTTCTTACCTCGGGAATGTACTCCCGGTGGAAATTGATGAGCCTCGGAAGGCGTCGGGAACAGATTACTGGTGTCCCAGACAAACTTCGCAAGCATCGCGAGGCATGTGGAGTTATCGGGAGGACTTTGGAAAACTGCAAAAGAATCAATGCTCTCCCCAGTGGGACCTTGGCTTTAGATCCACGGCCTTCAAGTTTCAAAAAAATGTATATCAGATTAAAAACAACAACAACAACAACAAATTTCAATTTTTTCCCAACTTACCCTTCAGAATGTATCATATTAAGAACAAGTTTGTTTTTTTCGGACAACATGACCCCAAACCCCCATCCAACCCCAGCACTCGCATCACATTCAGATTTTGCCCCCAGCGGAAAAGATCTGGACCACAAATGACTATACACAAACAGCCAGTGTAATCGATATGCTAGAGAATTCGATTGGCGGTCCCTTACAGACCTAAGTTTCGATGCTTTATAAGATTGTGCGCGGCTTAGTTGCCATTGATTTGCCATCATATGCGTTGTGCATCCATTAAAAACCTCCCCCATTTGACAAATCAACAGCCGAATATTACAAATACTCATTCCCTCCTCGACATACTTTTCAAGAGACAAATGGACAAACTCATTGTCTCTCACCCCCTCCCATAATCTTCAAGTGCTATATATTTTAGAAATCACCTGTCTGCTTCGGACATTTTAAGAACATTAAACATATATTCTTTTATCTGCTCTTTTATCTTTAAACTATATATGTGCTATTACTGCACTGATGTGCACCTGCACATAATATCCACGAGTGTATGATGCAGTATTGAAAATATATACCGGTATTTATCAAACTACTATGCGTGTGTTTGAAAATTGATCATATGGAAAAAGAAAAAGTGAAAAGAAATCTTTTGAATTACTTTTGATTTGATTATTCGTATTTTGATTGTGCCACTTTGCCTGCCATTACAGTAAACTTTATTGTATTTCTTATATGTTGATTAAAATCAAGTTTTAAAATACATTCTAAGACCTCTTGACATTTCCTGATTTGGACCAGTACTTTGCATCAGAAAAAAATCAACAATTCTCACAAAGACCTAGTCAGGACAAGAGTGCTTAAGATTCCAACTGAGTTCAACCAGTACTGATGGTAGTTGTCGGTTGAAATTTCCTTGTTCGAGATCGGCCATTGGTGGAGAGATCCTTCATTGTGGATTGGAAGCTATTAATAGTCCAAGGCTTAGTGATCTACAGTGCTGGCAAAAAAAAGCGCTTTGGGGAAAGTGACAATCGTGAATAGAACAAAGATAATGTTTTGGAAAACAAGTTACAAAACTCTATACAGCTGATAAATCAATCCACAAAGAAGTAAAAAGCATTTGGGGAAAGACTTTCTGAGAATATTTCATCTTAAGTTTCATGGTAAACACATTGGTAGATGTGGAATAGGGTATGATTACGGACAAAGGGTTAGCTCAAATACCAAATGGGCCAGGAATAAATCATGCAAAGAATATGCAAACATATATTACTTTTTTTAATTGAAATGCATTTGTAGGCAAAACTGGAAAAGTTTTGCATTACAAAGAATCATATTAACGTGCATGATTGACCATATGCTTTCTCAGATTCCCCTTTACGTTGAATCTCCTTTGGCAGATGGGACACTGGTATGGTTGTTCTCCTGTATGTATTCTCGTGTGCACCTCTAGTTTCCATTTGCTTGGTAGGATTTTGCCGCAATAGTTACAGGTGTATTTGAAAAGGTTTCCACGATCTGCATTCAAGTCTGAAAAAAAGTGAAAATCATTTTACAAAAAATATGACAATTATGTTTATATCATAAAATGTTCCAGCAAAATTGTGTTGTGAATGTTTCACACTTCAATATCGTCTGACGCATAATGAACATGCATGGTATCACACTCTACATAACCTGACAAGAACCAGTCAGTCTCGGAAGAACATATAATATGCTAAGCGCAATGCAAATTAGCTAAAAGTGATTTTTGCCAATTTATATATATTTGCTATATATTTGTCAATTTAATGAAAAAGTTTCCTTATAAATATATATTTATCCCCAAAAAAGTACAAGAAGGCCATGACGGTCCTGGAATCGCTCACCTGAGAACCAGGTCTTAATAGGAGGAAAGGAACAGCAAACATGATATCATGGAAAATCTAGGCTCTGCCCCCCCCCCCCCCCCCCCCCCCCCCCCCCCCTAGTGCCAGACATATTTTAAATGGATCCAAATAATTTTAACGGTCTGAATAGAGAGTGTCCCAAGGAACATCTGTGCTAAAACAAAACTTTGAAATCCAAAGAGTACTTTTGTACAAGAATTTGTTCTATATACATATAAGGAAAACGGGCCCGACCCCTGGCGGCCATGTATTCAACGGATGCAAATAATTTTAACAATCTTGGTAGAAAGTGACCAAAGATCCATCTGTGCAAAAATATTTTAAAATCCAGTCAGTCCTATTGCAGGAGAAGATTTTTGAAGTTTTCACACCCCCCCCCCCCTTTCAGTTGCCATGGCAACTAGATTTTGGCATGGAATTCAATTCTTTGAACATCGTTGGAGGTGGACCACCCAAGGAACGTTCTTGTAAAGTTTTATGAAAATTGGCCCAATTGTTTAGAAGGAGATGTCGATTAAGTTTTATGCTGATGACGGACATTGGACATTCTTCGGGTACAATAGCTCATCTTTGCAAAAGGTGAGCTAAAAAAGGACCAACTATATGTCAGACAAAAATTGTAGCAACAGCGACCCTGATTTTCAAGCAATAAGCTTGACTGTTCTGCACATAAATATTATTTACATATTTATGTGAATCTATACTTATTCTAATTATTTCAAAGCATGGAAGTTGTAACCATTAGAAAGTTTCGAAAAATTACACAAATGAATAGGGTTAACTCGTTATGCCCACTGCGCAAATTGAATGACAAGGGATGTGAGGTGTGATATTGTCTGAAAAAGAAAAAGAAACATTTCGATTCATGAAGACTAGAAAGAATCAGAATAAGGGAGCATCTTCAACGCAGAGCAGATCTGCAATTGGTAAATATTCCTGTGAGAAAAAGAAAATCAATTTAATTAACAATGGCTCTAAAACTTAAAGCTACTGACTTATGTTGCATACTATATATTGTCTGATGAAGGGCATATTTGTTTAAAAGATATATGGGAATATAATAATTTATCGTACAAAAACGTTTTTATTTTCTCTATTTATTAATTCTATTGTTTTTGCTGTATTAGACAAACTGCCTACTGCATCATGCGGAGACAATACCGACATATATCAACATATCTTAACATCTTATTTTAAATACACCTGTAGGAATTTGAAACTGTAAACAGTAGGTATTATTTCATTAAAATAACAAATACACAAACACACGTACACACGCCATAGACATTTTCACCACACACAGATGAACAGTTATCTTGATTATCTTACATCATACATTATTTTTCCACATTGATATGTAACAAAATACCAACCTAATTATACGAGTATAAAATTAAAGAATCACAAAGAGCTGGTGAAATTCATTTCAGATAAAACAATAATGGGCTAAAGTTCCATTGTCCGACATTGTATGTGAACGGGTATTTGGTTACGAGGGTTTCCTCAGAAAATTCTAGTTTCTTCCCACACAAACAACCACATGAACATTACCATCAGTGCTAGTAAGAAAAATATCATAAGCTGTATTGCTTTCTGTCCAGTCATTGATAAATAAAACTTAACAAACTTATTGAACTGTTCTACGGAAGGGAAGTAACAAAAAATAGTATTCCCCGTTTATTCTGTAGAGTACTGACAGTATTACCTGCCCTTTTAATATTTAAAACTTTAGAACAAATACGAGCCTTATATTGACGTGTAACACGGTGTAAATAATTTTATACACAGATATATTTGACTATTGTTCATATATGTATCTATTTCCAGTCTTTCAAAATTACTAAATACCCAAGAGACAATTCCAATATTTAAAGATACATTCACTTACATGTTACAATAATGTAGTTTTACAGTCTGCACAAAAAATCCCTTGTTTCAAATTGCATTTAAATTTCAGTTAACTGATTTTAATGGAGTCATAACTTTGTATTTGAATATTCATGAGGTAAATGATTAAATTTTGCATAAAAACTCATCCCAGCCTAACAAAATTACAATTAGATAAATTAAGAATTAGTTTTCATTTTCAAGTAATTTGATTCTTCATATACTAAACAATTTCAAATTAAAAAAAATTGCATGTCTGTTCAAAACTTGGCATACAATGTACCTTTCCAATTTAGTAGCAGTAAAAATTTAAGTCACAAATTTCCCATTCATGACTTTACTTGACTATTTGAGTTTACCGTCGTTTCGACAGTATTTCAGTCATGTAGCAACGTCCAGCTAATTACTGGTGGAGGAAGACCCCGAATGCACGGAGGCATCCGGGTAGAACCACCGACCTACCGCAAGCCAGCTGGAAGGCTTCTTCACATGAAAATCCAAATGACCCTGCCGGTATTCGAACCCACGCGGTGAGGGGCTGAGTGAGTGTTAAAGTCAGCAACTTTACCCTCTCGGCCACGGAGGCCCCTCCCATTCATGGCTAGTCAACTAATCACAAACAGTATGACAAACATGACCATAGTTTCTTTTCTGTAAAACTACCTATTATACCAATGTAGCTATTGGATAGACAGTATGTTGATTTAAATATATTTGTTAAAGCAACTTGTTCGCAGATGGTCATTGACTAAGAATTTGATCTAACTGTATGTGTGTATTACGTCTATCAATACAATCTACAGGCACATGGTCATCCGATGCAACCATCCTGATTGTAAAAAAAAAAATGGGGGTTTTCCCATCACAGTCAATACCATCACAGATGGTACTGAAATTATACTTATGGCTATATAAACTATATTTAGATTTTCTATTTTCATTTGCTGTCACTTGGCTGATCACATTCTCTCTTCGAACTTTGAATAAAATAATAGTCACTTTTTCATAACCTTGAGATGTTTATATGATTGAATATCATACAAAATCTGATTTGATTTCGCTGATCTAACTTTTGATTAGTCCTTTTAATGAACTGCAAAATGTGACAAACCACTCAATACCATAATTTACAGGTACACAATTGTGAGCTTACTTTTGGTAGTTCAATGAGATTCAGACATTCATGTAGAGTCAGCAATTTCCATTTAGACATGTTGATATATCAATTGATAATGACAATATTCAATGGTAGAATTAAATAAGTTATTAAAGTGCAGTAATTTTATACCATTGCTTAATTCAAAACTGTTTGTCAAATAGAAAACAATTTAATTAATGTTGCTAAATGTGTGTTTTTATGATTAGCATGTAATTCATATTTTAATGGAAAGGTTGGGTAAATACTGGTAAATGTGAAATTGTCATTATAGACAAACAGTTGCTCAAAGGGGACATGGTTGTTAGAAGTTTAACTATTTTTTTTTCAATTTCACAGAAGCACAACTTTCTATCATAATTATATGCATGATGGTACCAATATCAATTCACTGATCATGATAGTGTCTGATCATGATAGTGACTGATCATGTAGTGACTGATCATGATAGTGTCTGATCATATGTTTAGTCAAATTTCCCTTCACATTGAACTTTTTATAACAGATGTTGCACTGGTATGGTTTTTCTCCAGTATGGATTCTCATGTGTACATCCAGCTTCGCCTTCCTATTGAAGTACTTCCAGCAAATCTGACAGGGAAATGTGTAACCAGACTTCAAACCTGAAAAACAGGAATGAAAGTAATACAGTAAATGTTTGTAATTCTGAGCAGTACATGAATCTGAAAAATTATCAAATACATATTTATCTGATATCAAGGGCAGACCATGAAATTAGCTTAAGTGCATATAGAACTAGGAGGAAATCAAAATGTTTTATGGTCAGCCTTCAATGTACTTTACTAAAATGTGGTTGAGTGAAACATACCAAATTAATAAATATTTCACCTAAAAAGTACAATGTCACAATTACATTGAGTCTTCCATGTATAGATATGTTTGCTCAAATGTTAGCTCAGATTCAAGAAAGTCTGAACAGCAAAGAAATATCCACTGCTTCACATATCATTGAAAGTTAAAGAGTAAGCAATTAAAGTGAGTAATAAAAAAACAACAAACTTTGTGCGCAAATTCTCCCATACACTGAATTAAACAAGGTTTTTAAAGTATGCACTGACCATAAATAACCCAATATAATAATAATGTAAAGAGAAAATCTAGAAATGATTAAAATATTCATACTTTTTATTCCAAGAGAAATAACATGACACATTATATATTTGAATGTATTATTTCAAGTATATATTACTAGGATATATGTGCAGCGCAGGTCCATTAAAGCAGTAGACAGCTTAATTGTGATAATCTCAGGACTGTTGAGATAAAATAACAAGATGTGTTCATAAAACACTATGCCACCGTCTGAGCAGGTCAGATGTCAAAAGATTGATGTCAACTGAAAGCCATTCATGTGTAGAATAAGTATGTTATATATATATATATATATATATATATATATATATATATATATAGTAATGCTCAAGACGAAAAAAATGTTAAAAAATAAAGGTAGAGGTCTGTTTCATAATCTTTAAACTTCTGCTACTCACTATCTATTTAAAATCAATACCTCAAATAGTTCAGGAGTTATGTTCTTAACAAAAATTGATATATAAAATAAAGGGAGATAATCAGAAAATCTTAATTACTACACTGATCCTACTTGCTATCATATTATGTTTCAAATCCTTATGGTCTTTTCTTTATGAGTTTTGGTCCCAAAAAAACTTTAAAGAATAAAGGGAGATAATCAAAAACCAGACTTGGTGAAGTTGTTTCTTAGTCACTGCACCTTTCCTAGTTGACATCTACTTTCAAGTCAATACCTTGTATAGTTTTTAAGTATATAGTAAATAAGTTATTATCTGCACAGAATTTCATTGCAAAATTAAATAAAGGGAGATATTTAAAAAACTGGCCTATGTAGAGTTAAGGTACTAGGTTACTGCACCTCCCAATCTCACCATCTATTTATATCTTGAGTTTCA
This sequence comes from Solen grandis, assembly GCA_021229015.1. Taxonomy (NCBI): domain Eukaryota; kingdom Metazoa; phylum Mollusca; class Bivalvia; order Adapedonta; family Solenidae; genus Solen; species Solen grandis. The sequence goes on from CM037792.1 coordinate 36,093,962, forward strand.
AGTCAATACCTTGTTCCCAAAATATGTTGAAAAATAAAAATTAAAAGGGAGATAATTCTTTCTTTTTTTCAATGATTCTGTCTTTTAAATTTTCCATGATGTGGTTGTGCCTCTGTTATATAATGTGATATCACTTTCACCCATATGATGCATGTCTGAACCTGATTAGTAAGCACTTTAAAATACAGTGTGTTTTCCATATTTATTTTCTCACCTTAAAATGTGAAATAATATAAATACACATAATACTGGAGGTCCATAATATACAATAATTCAAGTTATACATATATTTGAAAATATTTACATATTGTGATTAAAAAGTAATATAAATGTGATATTATAAAATAATATACATAAGGACATATTTTTAATCACACAACTGGGGAAAAATGTTATTTTTTTATTTTTATGTCCTCTTTTATTTTTCACTAAAACAAATTTAAATAGGGTTCAACCTGTGAAAAAATAATTGACATGAAATATCTAAGTTTCATACATATGGCGTATTTTAAAGTCCTCAAATATATATAAACTATCAAGTTGCATTATACAAATTTTATAACAAGTAAATTTTCACCACACTTTTTTGAAAAACATATGCATTTAAAACCATATGCAATGTCACATTTAAATGATACATGATTTTGACAGACCTTTATTTGAAAAAAGCTACAAAACATGGTCATTTTCTCAATTTATTTTTCTTCAGAAAAGAAAGATAGGCACATGTTAATTTTTTTGAACTGATTTATATAACATTCTCACAATGTTGCAGAAACTGAATTATCAATTTAGGAAGTATATCTATATACAAACAAAAAATCAAAATCAAAATGAATTTTACTTAAAGCATTTCGAATTCAACAATACAAGATTTGAAAATGCCAGTTATTTTAAATTGTGTTTCAAGGAATCACATTATATAAGCATCTAGCATCTGTAGGTATGATATTAATATAACATAGCCAGTAATATCTTGAAAGCAAGTGGTATGATACCACAACCAGTTACCACCACAGGTATGTGGTATGACACCATAACCAGGTAAAATTATATATGTGGGATATATGACATAATACCACATTTTTATGCACTCATGTAACATTATGCTAGTACTGTACAGTGGGCTATTTCAGTGTGTATTTCTGCTATTCTGCAAATGAATACAAAACCATAGAAATAAAAACTGCAGAAATGAACTAACAGTAAAAAAAACAGTCACAAGGTAAAACTCTTTAGATCATCAAATCATTAGATACTGATCTACATTAGATATGCTGTGACTGTGTTTCTATTACATTGTATCAACAAGAGTCTGTTGACAGCTAGCATTAAACCAAACCACCAGCCAATGTAGTTTTTGACCACATTTCAATGTAATCTTCCCCTATCAATGGCACACTTGTGTCACCTTCCAGGTTCACATGTGGGAGGGGGATTTGCTCCGCCGCTGTGCATTATTTTCGCACATATCCTTTGCGCACAGGGTCAATCTTTACAGCGAATGCCTGTAGCGGAATGAATCGGGTAAAAAAATCGTTGCCTCAGAAACGGGCCAATCTTTACAGCGATTCCCTGCAACATTATGAGATTGGTGCCTTTTTTGCAGGTTTAAAACCGAATGCAAAATTCAACATATTTTTAGCAAAAAATAGGTTTGACAACGTTAAAATTAACACAACAAAGTTTTTTTCCAGTTGTTGCTGTTTTTCAGCACTGAACATATCAACCTTCATTTGTGGACACAATTTAATTACTGAAGTGTATGAACGTTTTTCAACGTTACAGGTGTGTAGTTCAGTAAAGCAATTGTAATCTGTTTTTTTTAATATCAAAACACCGGTAACGTAAAAATGCGTAACATAATACAATCAATAATGATCAATAGTTCAAAGATAATCATTATAATCAATTAGTTTTAATAGTTTATTCTAATGATCTTTAAATTGGTAATCCACAGCAATCATAAAAATAAACATCCAAACTTGCTAAAAGGGATTTTATTCAATTTAAAAATTTCAGGTAATTTGAATTTTTGATTAAAATTTGCAAATTTACTTTTTTATTGACTTTTTTTTCTAATAAAATTCGATATATCCTATATCTCCAGAAAATTGAAACTTTATATAAACAAATGGAAATGCTTGCCGAATATAAAATTACATTTTAAGTCATTTTAATAAAACTTTTTGAATTAATTACGTCAATTTGGCGATTATTTTTCTAAAATCAATTATTTTCAGGGTTCCTACTCTAAAATGGGGTCAGGTTTTGAGGAGAGAAATTTTTTTTAAAATTTAAAGTTTGGGGAAAATTTTTTTTTTATGTTTCACTACATTACAGGTGCGCAAACGATATACATATGGATTGCTCAGTGATCAAGTTGCCCTCGAAATTTATTTACAACTGAAGAATCTGGTTTAAATTTTTTTTTTTGCAAATCTAAAAAAATACGGTTAAAAAGTCTGGTAATATACCGACTCATGTCTGATACTAACTTATACCAAAGCAGTTTTTAATTGTGTACTGTATGGTTGAAGCTAGAGTATGTGAGATGTAACATACACTGATCCCTCTTCAGTGTTCTTACTTTCATACTAGAATTAGATATTTTAATATGTTTGCTTTAAACAGCAAGGTAAGCGCAGAAATAATTTCTTCCTGGGTCAGAACTGCAGAAAAATAATCTGTAGAAAAAACTTACCCATTTTTATGGCAAAAACACAGAATATTACACCCCCAGAAATAACCCGCTATACGGTACTATGTCGCATGATACCATAGCCAGTCACATTATTTTGACACAAGGCCAAATTACCTATATTTATGCAGCAATTTCTAACTTGAAGCCTAAAAGAAGATATATAAATGAAGCACTTAGAAATGCAGTCTATATGAACTAAAATGTAAACCTCAGACACGATTTTTTATGCTAGTTACCTTTCCCCTGTTAAAAAATATTAGATCCAATAGCTACACTGATATAACATGTGAACAGTGGTTGACCTGGATCATAGGAAAGAACATATAGGTGTATCAGTGACATTGTGTGAAACTGACTTCCGCAAAGTAATCCCTTAATATTGGGTAAAGGTAGGATTTAACTTTCACTGCAAAAACTGAAAAAAGTCAAATAGTAAAGATTAACACACACTCATACTATTGCAAGCTGGAGAAGTTCCCATAGTCTATGTTGGCGCTTGCTGTTGTCCCATGTTGCTTGCGGCAATGTCTGTCATAATTGCCTTTCACGTTAAACCGTATGTTACACTGCTCGCACTTGAATGGCTTTTCTCCAGTGTGAATACGCATGTGTGTCTCCAGTGCATTCCTGAACACAAAATGCTTGTTGCAGATGGGGCAAGGATGGGACATCATCTTAGAGGAGGACAGAAGCTGAATTCCCTGATGCTTAGGAAGTCTTGTGTGCTTTTGGACTGCAAGAAAAAAAGAGAGGAAAAACTCATTAGGCATTAATTGGAACAAGGGTATTTAGGTAAAAATAGGGCATTCATTTCACTTCTGAATTCATTTATCTGCAATTTAATTAGTTACATATCAATCATACATCCTATAACTATGCAAATGTTCCTACCTTAAGCAGAAATCATACAGTCTGACTTGACTGTTTCATTAAGCATACATTATATGCACCATGAAATTTCAATGAGGACAACCAGCCAGGTGTTTTTAAAATAGGACCATTTCTCAGGGAGAGAAACTGTGAGAAATACTGATGTCTGATAGATTTATAAATCCTGACTGGAATCAATTGGTTGCAATTTGCAGACCTGCTCAACTCCTCACTGCCTGCAACTGCATAAATTTCTTCTGAAACTCAATGAAGGGCCTATCATGACCTTATATTGCTCACTTGAGTCTATGGAACTAGAGAATATGGCTCCCTGTAAGTACATGTAAGTAAGTGAGTAAAGTCTTTTTTTAAAGTGGATAACATATTTGGTTAAAACCCATCTTCCATACAGTCCACATAGGGAACTAGTGAATCTAAGTTAGTTATTAAACATATCTAATCCCTTATAATATTGCAATACAGAAAGGAGCAAGAAATAAAATGGCACACTTTATTAGATATGCTTAGTAAGTATGTGACATATGCAAATTCCTTCCATGACAATATTCTGCAGTTCTTTGGTCATGTTCACAAATCATTGTAATTAGTGAAAATATTCACTCCAGTATGTTTAACCCTTTCCCTCATAGAGGAAACCATGAAAAGACCTATGCGAACAACATGCGAATAATAGAAAATGTCTATACTGGTAGATATGAGCATGCTGTTCGCTGCTCCTCAGTGGTCTGGAAATGAGGCTTTTGTAATTAAATTTGGTAAGGTTTAACTGTGGTTCTCTGCAGATCAGACTTTATGTGGTACCTATTGAGTGCGTCAAAATGAGTCTATAATTATGAGGGAAAGGGTTAAGTGATGTCTAAAGTTTGCTTTAGAATTTTGAAGAAAATGTCTATACTGGTAGATATGAGCTTCTTTTGTCTTGCTAATAACCAATTTGGTTTGAGAATTTTAGATATCAGAAAATAAAGGATAAATATGTTATTTCATGGAAAAAAATGTGTTTAGTGACTATGGTCCAGGTACCAGTTTAACTGGATAATGATTTCTGCGGTTCCCTTAATTGATCTTTTGAATTATTATATCTTATATAAAGGGTTATAAAAGTTTTACATTGTTTGTCTATCACTTTTATTTGCTAACTAAAAATAAAAGTATAAATTAAGATATTTTTCCTCCTAATCAAGAGTCATGCAAATTTATTATGAAATGTGAGCTTAACACTTTACCCCATATATTCTCATTTTGACATCTTGGAAAATTGAGCAAACCCAGATCTGACAGCTCCTTTCAGAAGTTGTCTAGTCAGGGTCTCCTCTGTTTGCTCATGCAATTGCATTTTAAAAAAGAATCAAAGAGAGATACATGAAAATGGGACAATGTTGTGTTATGTTGAAGCACACAGCAATGGTCCCACACCAGAGGAACAGAAAACTGAGTGCTACCCTTCACTATTGATATCAATTGAGGATCCCTTATGAAAATTTTGTAATTTAACAAATGTTATTCTACCATTTTAATTCAATTAAGCAACCAGCATATAGTACAGTGTTTTTAATTTATGACACAATGAGCAGCTATATTTATTAGTTTTCAGATAGCAGAGTAAATCAATAAATAAAGGAAGTCAGAAATCGTCTAATATGAGTGGATGTTTTTAAATTAAACAGAAGAAGTACTGAGTATCTTCCTATATTTAAAGATTACATATTTAACTGAGTCTCCAGGATTGTGATTGAATTTTATTACCTATCAATTTGAAAATAATTTGGATTTGGCCATTATAAATTGCGTAAATGCACATTCTATTCTTCTGCACGTTTCCAAATCTAATTGTTGTTTTGGAGTTAACCACAGCTGCGACAGAATTTCAATCATATGTCCTGCTAGTTACAGGTGATGGAAGACCCTGGACAGACAGAGGACTGGATAGAACCACAGACCTACCTCAAGCCAGCTAGAAGGATTTCTCACAGGAAACATTTGAGTGATCTTGCTGGGATTTGAACCTACAGCAGTGAGTGGCTAAGTGATAGTAAGACAAAGACTACAACCACATGACCATGCTAGACACCACAATATAGCTGCAATATGATAATGGTTTGACTTAATTAAAATTCCTTCACTAACATCACTTCACATGGTGATAGGAAGCTATCTGGTAGATGGTCTTTACAAACAGTATAAACCAGGTCAACCTGAATGGAACTGTTCAATATTCATCAATACCTAGTAGAGTAGGAAATAACAATGAAAAACAGACTGAGATTCACCTTCAGTGTGATCTGGGTTAAAATAAATTGAATTAATTAAATAAAATAATTCAATTTAATTGAGGGGTGAAAGCTAAACTAAGATAAGTGCTTATATAGTTATAAATAAATAACA
>CM037792.1:36100041-36150041 GCA_021229015.1 Solen grandis
GGTAAACTGGCCAGTAAAATTTTACACACCAAAACTACCAAAAATTATATCTGGAATGTCAAAAAATTCAATATTATGAAAATCATCTAATTAATCCGAAGGTTTAGAAACAGAATCTTTACCTTACACAGCTAATACAAGCTTCATCAGATATATGAAGAGAACAGAAATGACGGCTTTTTGTGCTTTGGGGCTTTTATGACTATTTGCATTTTGTATGAACTCTGAAAACTACATTGAAATGGAAGAAAGGGGGAGGTAAGTCGGAATTGATCTTTTATATTTTTGTACATATTTGTACATTATTTTGTACATTTATCTTTCTCAGAAAAATGTGTGAGCTTTATACAGGTATCACAAATAAAATAAATTAATAATTTGCTTGCGAGGTGTATTCTATTGAAACATAAGGTTTATATATACACAAAAGATTCTTCTAAATTAACCAGTTACCTTCTCATTTTTTTATTTTTTACTGCTTATGATAGCAGGATCTTTTATTTGTTTGCATTTATTTAAGTACGCTCTGAGAATGTCAATAATAAGCGGCAAAAGTGTTGTATAATGCCTATCACATGTAACAGGTTATTTGTACATGTCCCATTAAAATGAATGCACATATGGCTTTATGCATTTTCTTGCAACCGCTGACTGAAGTTTTACAGATAACAAAAACATATGAACAGTTGATTCTATTTATATATTCTAACATCACAAAATGCATTTTGAAATTTGATGGATGACCATTGAGGAAAAAAAGCAGTACATGGTGCTCTTGATCAGAATGGAAAAAGATACCATACCTGATGAATTTCCGTTCATTCATCACCACTTAATAGCTGTTGGATAAACAGTCAACCATACCAGTGTAAAACTATATCAGCCTGCAAGTTGCCCACATCCTCTGGGATTAAATAAAATGTTACTTTCTGAAATTAATCCTTATAACAAGGATAATCCAGTCTGAAGAAAAAGTCATGAGAAGAACATCTCATTTGACCAAAATAAGTGGGAACATGTCCTTGTTCAGTTGGAAATTTATTAGACCTATATATGTATGTTAGGTTAACATTTTTACAATTGATTGTTCCCTTGTTTGGCAGACTTCAGTGAGATTTTCAGCAGCAAATAGAACAAATCACTCCCAATTTCTCCACTGGGTATCAATTGCAGACTGGTCATGTTTCATACTGTTCACTACTCAACTGTATGTCATGATAAACACACTTTTAACCTAAACCAAGTTTGAGATCTACCAACTTTACCCAGGACTTAAAGGGTGAATTTCCATCATTTTTGCTCTTTAATGAATATGCCCAAATATTTCATTTCTAATCAAATATTGCTAGCTATCAAGGTCATTATTTATGTCCGCTTAGAATATTTCATAAAACAAGAATGGTGAAATGACAACCCTATCCAGTTACCTATCTATTTAAACTTCCAACTGCAGTGTAAGTGCAAACTTAGCACTGTGGGCCTAGATGCTCCCTGTTGCTTGTACAGCCTGTGGGGAATGAGAATCCTTGAATTTGCTTATCTATATTTATATGATAAGTTTTTATAATCCACAAATATGTTATGAACTTTTATGTTTGACATGCATTGCATGTTAACATTATTTGACAAAGGTTTCTCACCATTCAGTGATGCACCTTTATAGTAAATCTGATGTTGTTCAAAGTTATTTGGGTACATGTATGTATACATGCAAGAAAAATAACATATGAATTTAAATTTATGTTTCTAAAATTATGATAATGAAAAAAAACCAATAAGTTATTTGATTGTATTGCATTGAGTTTATAGTTAACATTGTAGAGCATGTTCTCTCTATACATATGTGATCTAATTGTTATATTTGATGTAATTGTGAGCGTTTATATTATATATTTAGTTGTATACTTTGTAAATAAACTTTTTGATGATTGTGTGAATGGCTTGAATTATTTGGTTGGAAAAAAGAACTGTTAGAAACTCCTGAGTTTTATTTCCAGATAAGTTTGTTAAAAAGCTTCTCAGAATATAGTTGGGTGGGGTGGAAGTCTTTTGGAAAATTAAGGGAAATGGTAATATATACTTATTGTTCACAGACTTCTGAAATATATCTAAAATGATATTACAGTATTATTGGAATTTCGAAATCATCGCAGGTCACTTTTACCATATAAACACTATTTGCTACCCAGGCAGTTAAGAATTTAAAGACAGCAAATTGAAATGTTAAGACATAGATGTAGAAATTATCATTTAAAAATACCTGGGGCAGATTGGCAAGGAGAAATAAAAAATAATATGCCCAGCTTTTAAAGTCGGCGTTTGAACAGCTAGTGATCGTTGTATTTTAAAATCTGAAAGTCAAGACGGTCACACCAGATTGTATTTTTCTTCAAAGATGTTTGAAGCATGTGCAGGCCTTACAATTTTCCCCAACAGTTGTATATTTTTTCACTGTAAGTATTTATTGTCATTCATTGATACTGATTTTGTGAAAGTGGATTATGTTTGAAGGTTATTTCTCAAAGAGGTGCATTTGAATAAAGAAGTTCTTGTATGAAACATAATTAAATATATACAAAGGTACAAGACACATGATCAAATGAACATTTCCTTTTTCTGATGCTGCCTGTTTAAACAGCGGATTATTTGTGAGGAAGTACAAGATTTTTTTCCTGCTTATTTATCCCATTTTTGTTTGGATGCCTTTGACTTTCTTCAAAAAAAGTAAGTAAGAAATCAGGTAAGTTGATTGGATACTAAGAATTGTGGTAATTAGTAACTTGTACTGTTCTCTGAAAACCAGTCTACCCTTAACGTCTACTTGGGCATTCTGTGTCAGTTACTATTCTTTCTTCCTACCAGGCTTCATTGTGAATGGTTCAAGCAATGTACATTCTCTTCTGCATTATGTACTCTTTCTTACTTTGTACCATTTCAAAAATGCTGCTGATAATTTATGCAAAAGCGCATTCTGGAGTAATATTTGCTCATTTTACTGTGGTTTCAGGATCATGACACTTGTTTATATTGTGATACTGCAGTGTAGCAGGATTTTACTGGTCTTAACCCTTTCCCTCATAGAGAAAACCATGAAAAGACCTATGCGAACAGCATAAAACCAGATCAGCCTGCGAGTAACTCGCAGGCTGATCAGGTATTATGCTGTTCGCTGCTCCTCAGTGGTCTGGAAATGAGAACTTTATAATTAAATTTGGTAAGGTTTAACTGTGGTTTTCTGCAGATCAGGCGTTATGTGGTACCTATTGAGTGCGTCAAAATGAGTCTATATGAAAGGGTTAAGTAGACAAAGTAGACAAAAGTCTTCAAATGACTGAAATACTGTCATTGGGACATTAAACCTTCTCAACTTAACAAATCATTTTACTGTGGAATTCAACCAACCAATAAGCTGATGATATAGTTATGTTTTTTATACATACCTTATGTAAGAAATAATGGTATCTAAATGCTTATGAAGTGACGAGGCTTTTATCAAATAGTGGTAGTGAAATAAAGGAGATGCAATCCTCATGATTGTGTTCTTTTATGGATTTTGAAAGAGAGAGAATCTAATTCTAGAGAAAGAAGATGTTGCAATGACTAGTTGCATTGCATTTGTATGTAATATTCTGTATTGTTTTATTTTACATATATATACCATAACAAATCACAAAATGCATTAACATTTAGATATTATCAAAGACCAAGGTGGCTATTAAACTGTAAGTTGATGTGATGCTAACATCTGCTCAAATACCCATTGCAACAGAATGTTAAAATTTACGAGTTGAAAGTTAACAAAGAAAACAAATATAATAAAAATTATGCATTTATTTTAATATAGAATATTGAATTACTTAAAAACTGGTTTGTTTTGTACCTGCTAGCTTGCAAAACAATGGATGGGTACAATATAATTGTAAGAGGAGGAATAGATTTAAAATCTTTCTTGTTCAAACACTTTATAAAAATATAATAGCATGATGTGGAGTCCAATTGAGACTGTATAAACATTTTGTTTTAAGATTTACTTAAGATCGTAATTCCCCAAATCCCCATGTCTCTATCCATTAAATGCAATACCCATTTTACTTACATGTATATTATGATCTGAAGGTGATCTATTTCCAGTCCATCGCTATGACGCTGAAGCACCTGCCTAGACTGGTTCTTATATTGAAGTTTAAACTGTGGTATATTTCCAATAAACAAGCACAATCTTTAATCTGGATCTGCATTATTTTGAAGTTAATACACAAACAAAAAGTATTAAAATGATGTGGCAAAATGCTTGGTTCTTAAAAAGGTTTGGGCTCGGTAAGATTTACTTGGGACTCATTTTTTTTTTTTATGGCCCTAGGTCCTGCAGGCTCAGGCAAACTATTGTTCAGTCTTGAAATATATTTTGAATAAAATGTATGGTTATTTCTTAGTTCTGACAGTGTGAAACTAATGCTTTTCATTGTGCACAATGTTGCTCATTTTGGCCCTCACATTTTCTTAGTGACCCTAAAATATTGCAAAATTTGTCTTTTTATCTATATTTAAGGAGGCCATATTTGACCCTCTTTTGAAAACAAAATAAATGGAATCCTGGAAGACATTTCAGCTATTCATTTTAAGTCGACTTTTTCTCCAGAAAAATGTTTGAACAACTAAAATGACACTAAATGTATCTGACAAACATATTGGGTAAAAGGAAATGAATTTAACAGTTTAAATTCTCAAACATTTGATAGACCTTTTCTTAAATCTGTTTGTTGTGCAGGGCGTAACAGAGCAGTATTTGAAAATAAAACCTTGCAATTATCTAGATCCGGAGAGTTTCAACTTCCTTTGTGAAAAAAAATAACACAGAGATGCTGGAGGTTTTGTGGTGAAATTTGATATTTTTTGAAAAGGCATGGAAGTTGAAGGACTCTTTACGACAAGAATATGTCAGATATTGACACACATCAGTTTATCTTATTCTCTTTTCCTGTAATGTGGGAGATGTCGGGCTGGTGGAACTGTATATATATTCGGAAAAGTAATAGACTACTGTGGGTACCCCAGTGTGAAATGCGACATCGCAGCTGCGTCCCTCAAGAACAGTTACCCTACACCATTAGGTAAAGAGAATTATATGGCTCTCGGACAGATAGCGGAATTCATGTAAGTTTCAGAAGAGGACCACTATGTAATTATAGGTTTTGCAGACCCTTCTATATTTGGCATACTGTATGAGCTGAGGTGACTCAGGGATCAAATCTCCATTGTCTGTTTGCTTGTCTGTCTGTCCAACTATATGTCACACATTTTCCGTCATGCTTCATCAGGTGACACAGTCATGTGTTTAAAGGAACACTCTTGTTTCTCATTCTTAGGGGTTGTGCTTTATATGACATATCTTCCCTTTTTTTTTTTTTTTTACTCTGCATCAATCAGTAAAATGTGCACCAAAAATTGGATTTTGTATGAAAGGATACTGACAACCATTGTGTTACAATAAATTCACCGTTAAACTACATCTATAACTGTAATGCATTTGTAATAAATTCAAATGGCTTTTTTTTGTTCATTCTGTCATGTTGTCTTTAACCTTTTGATATGACATAAACATGGGTGGGGGGGGAATTGATTGTATTCATAGGAAAAGTTACTGAAAGGATGTGGACGTGAAAGCAAGTTATTGTTTTTAGCATTCAGTATATCATGCATTCATTTTGTGTTTTATTTTGTTTAATACATCCATAAAAGGCACATGTACTTATTACAACTCAGCAGAGGTTCTAAGACTTACAGGAGTTACTGTGTCTGAAACACTTGGTTGTGAGTTTGAAAAATGACAGGCAAACATTTTTCTTAGCCTTGCAAAATGTTGTTTTGTGTGTGTGTGGCTGCTTACATTGACTGTTTACATAAACAGTATTTTAAACTCCTGATACTTTCCTAGAATACATCAGAATATTTGGGCTGCAGTTTACAGGTTTTAATATGTTATTAGCTTGTCTGTTTTTCAATGAAAGAAGTTAAGGTATTGCCATCACTCTGGTGTTGTTGTCCTGGTGAAAAACTTTAACCTCGGCCATAACTTTTAAACTATTAAACCATCTGTCATCAAACTTCATATACTTGTCCACTATATTTTCATCAAGGGCTGTAACTCTTAGGTCCATTTTGACCTAATTTATCTCCCCTTTAAAAAAAACAAACCCAAAACCTTAACAGATGAGCATTGGCATCTGCATTCAGTGCTTTTGTATATATCAATTTTTCTTGTGATTTGTCCATCATATTAATCCCTGCCGTGTTCAGTGTGAGCCCTTTGTTTCTGGATTGTAGGCCTTCCTAAAGTCCTCAGATGGAAAAGCTACAAAATGGAAGAAGTTGTTTCCTAAACAATCTTACAGGATAAGCTGACACCTTTTTTTTATCTGTCTCTTCCAGATCAAGGGTATGCGGAGGATCTTCTTGGATGCGGTGATTTGGTGGGTGGGCGGGGAGTACCAAGCCATATCAAACATTGCACATATTGTAACAAAGAATTTCATAATAATTCCAATCTACGTCGGCACATGAGGATCCACGAAGGCATTTATCCCTACGTATGCAAAATCTGTCAGAAACGATTTTCCGACAAAAGCAACTTTAAGAAACATCATATAGTGCATTTTAAAGATGGTGCATTAGTTGCATGATAGTTTAATATATGAAGGTTTTTAAAAGTTCTGTTCAATGTTGCTGAAGGAAAAAAAAAAACTGTAGACATTACATTTGATATGTGATCATAACATAATAGTAATTCTCTCAATGAAACCTTTGCTATCTTAGATGGAGATTGGAAAAAAATGTTTTTGATTATTGAAAGTGAACAAAATAAAGAGCAAGATGGATTCAGATGGATAAACTGATAATGGAAGTGAAACAGTGATACTCCAGACAGCTGTGTTCACGTCAGTTTGGTACTATGTTACAACTGTAGGACTTTCAAAGCGTTGTCAGTCTGATCCTTTGTCTCTCAGTATTTGTGAAATCCTGCTTTTTCATAAGGACTATTGTTAATTTATTAAAAAAGATGTGTGTGTAAAATATTTTATGTAAGTACGTTTCTGTGTCTGCCATTGATTGCCTTCTATCAAAACTTGTGTTTTTTTCTTAGCAAAGGGATTTTGTTGCATGAAGTTTGTTACGTTTTTCATGATTAAATTGAGTTAAAATTTAGACCAGTTTTATGTATATTCCTTCATTTCCTTACTGAAATACAACTAAATGTAAAGAAATGAAAAGATGGAAAAGAGAGCAAAGGACATATTTTCTCTCCCTACTTTCTGTGTCATTCTGATTTACAAAGCCAGGAAAAAAAACAAAAAACTATCCCTAGACAAATACGTATATCGTAAACTAGACTGAAGACTATTTTTATTTTTTTCAATGAAACCAACAAGAAGTTGGAGATAATAGATTAACAAAGTGAAATTCTTGATTTTCAGTCCCAAAACATCTTGGTAACCAGAGTCATCATGCCACTGACATGTGGCAGCTACACCTAGCTAGTCCATCATCTCAGTCAGTGTGCTGTGAATTTTGTGGCCATTATTTCTCACAGACCCACATTAAAGAGCATCGGAGAATCCATCAGAATGAAATGCCCTGGGAATGCGAGTTTTGTGGAAAGAGGTTCCGAAAAAAATTTGTCCTGGTGAACCATAGGCGGACTCATACCGGTGAAAAGCCATACAAGTGTGAGAAGTGTAGTCGTGCGTTTTATACACGAAGCCATCTTGTGCAACATTCGTACAAATGCCTGATGACAAATCAGTGATTGATTTTTGGTGAAAAAGCAATGGGATTCTGAAAAGGATTTTATATAAGATTTGACAAAATCAGAAAGATTTAGAAATCATGAATGGTGTGGCCCGTCTGGAGTTGGAACCAGTTGGTATCATATCCTATATTGATGTTGCAAAATACATAAAATGGAGTCCATGGACTGACTATTTGTTTGATTAAAATTGGAGGACAGTTCTTGAAGTTTTTAACCTTTTCTTTTTGTTCAGAAAGGAATGTAAAGTTGTTTGATTTTTATAAGTGTGGCAGGAAGGTCTAGAATCTTTATATTTATATTAACTCTCTTGAATGATGTCAGCCTCTGTGTCAGAAGGAATTTGTAGCTGGAGAAAAAGGATATGCAAATCATTTTAGAATTGTTCTTGTTTTTTTAAATAAGACAAAATTATTAAAGTTGTATATTACTGACCATAAAAATAGGTTTCTTGTCATGGTTGGTTGAATTTAATCAAATGCCAACTCTTTTTAGATTTGACAAGTGTATTTATAAAATAATTCGCAGAAAGTAGAAAGTGTTGAGTAAGAAAAGAACCAACCTGGTCCCAAGTTCTTAAAAATGCATGTACAATCCCAGGCTTGCTTTTTTAGTTTTTGAAAAATACTTAAAACTTTGCAGTTAAATCTACTCAGGACTTGAACTTTTCAAAACTCTGTCAAAAACCATGTGTTAACTTGTATTGTTTAAGTTTGAGAACTTCATCAGTACTAAATTTTCTTGAATGGGATTTAAAAAAGAATAAATAACAATAAAAAATGCACAGATCATTCTTTTTCTTATATATTAATTGAGACCAGTAATCGGCTGTTTTCCAATTACCTAGATTTCAGAATTTCCCAATTTGGGTAATAAATTTCTCAAACTCGGTTTTTGTAGGATGCTTGAATTTTCCAATCAAGTTTTCATATATTCTGCCTTGTAGAATTGCAGTAATTGGTTATTTTGATGTTGATAGTCTTGTATATTTCCAGTGTATGATGGGTACAAGGACAAGTTTGCAGTGGATACTGCTGCTGGTGCCCAGCTTGGCACTATACCAAATCAATCGAGTTACTTCAAAAAAGACTTGGGACAAGCTGGGAAACAATTTGATACACAAGCAATCATTTCCAGATATCTTCAGTGCAGTTATTGTCAAAAAAAGTTTTATTCAAAATGGATGTTAACACGGCATGAGAAAATTCATACAGGAGAAAAAAACTTGGAATGTTCTGTATGCGGATACAGAACCGGACGAACGGATCACCTGAAAGTTCATATGATTTCACACTTCCGACATGGCCTTACCTAACTTACGATTTCCACTAGATATTGTTTGATTATGGTAATATACAATTAGACACTTTATTGGATACACAAGGCATTGTTGTTATCGCGGCATCATGCCAATGTTGGCTCTTGTGTCAGTGGTCTAAGCTTTGATCATTATATGGTTTTCATTAGCCACAGGTCCAAAGCATGGTGAAGCTGTTAAAAATGGAATAGTCAAGACTGCCATTGTTTTAAGTTTCAATCTGTCATAAGGAATGTTTTGTTTTTTTTGTTTTATATTTATTTTGCATATTTTTCATTTTCATTTGTTTGCACTAGATTTATTTTCTATTTATAATGGATGAATTAACTCATTGCCTTATGTGACAAGCCTGGTAGAATTTAAAACCAGAATGATGATAGATAGTTCTAAAAGACTTTGAAGTTGCCCCTTTCGGGTATGCAGAAAAAAATGTTTGTAAATTCTCGGCCATTAAGGATGAACTTTGACACAATTTGCCATATAAAATAGGACGAGTGAACTGAATTAATATTGATGATTATCAGAACTCTGGTTCAGAGATGCAACCTTTTGTAAATGTATTGTTACAGGAACTTTCAAGAACAAAAATCAGTTTTATTGCATGCCAGTAATTTGTAAAATAAACAAATTCAAAAGATAAGAGAAACATAACATTTTTTATGGTGATGATTGCTATATATAGGGATCATAAAATCATTAAGTCTAACAACTCAAAATTATATTACTCCTCCAACAAAATATTGCCAATTTCGGTTGCTCATATTTCCCTTAAAAGATGCTACCATTGTACTAGGGAGAATACTATAGACATGCAGGACACATCCATCCTAGTATTATACAGTGACTCTATGGTCTGCATAATAGTTATAAACAGAAAATGTCACTCTGGTATTCTGTGTGGAGTGACTTTCAAAATGATAAATGTCACATTGGTATTCTGTAGGGAGTGACTTTCAAAATGATAAATGTCACGTTGGTATTCTGTAGGGAGTGACTTTCAAAATGATAAATGTCACTTTGGTATTCTGTAGGGAGTGACTTTCAAAATGATAAATGTCACATTGGTATTCTGTGTGGAGTGACTTTCAAAATGATAAATGTCACATTGGTAATCTGTGTGGAGTGACTTTCAAAATGATAAATGTCACATTGGTATTCTCAATGGAGTGACTTTCAAAATGATAAATGTCACATTGGTATTCTGTGTGGAGTGACTTTCAAAATGATGTCACATTAGTATTCTCAGTGGAGTGACTTTCAAAATGATAAATGTCACATTGGTATTCTCAATGGAGTGACTTTCAAAATGATAAATATCACATTGGTATTCTGTGTGGAGTGGCTTTCAAAATGATAAATGTCACATTGGTATTCTCAATGGAGTGACTTTCAAAATGATAAATATCACATTGGTATTCTGTGTGGAGTGACTTTCAAAATGATAAATGTCACATTGGTATTCTGTGTGGAGTGACTTTCAAAATGATAAATATCACATTGGTATTCTCAGTGGAGTGACTTTCAAAATGATAAATATCACATTGGTATTCTGTGTGGAGTGACTTTCAAAATGATAAATGTCACATTGGTATTCTGTGTGGAGTCACTTTCAAAATGATAAATATCACATTGGTATTCTGTGTGGAGTGACTTTCAAAATGATAAATGTCACATTGGTATTCTCAATGGATTGACTTTTAAAATGCAGGCCTTTTCTCGCCATTTTGGGAAAATTGCGTCAATTATAATTTCAAGTTATCAAAAGTTAAAGAAAATATGCGAAAACCAATGACATTTTGAATAACAATTAATTTCTCACTACTGCTTATTTACATAGTTTGAAATAGGTATGCATCTACTCTGTAAATGCTAAAGATACTATGCAAATGATCAAAAATATGTTTTTATAGCTTATATTCACAAAATAAATGCATTACCATTAACCATTTCCAAAACAAAATCTGCATTTCACCTACCTGAAATTTTGAAGTTAATTTGCAGGCTTTAATGCAAAATTACAAAATATATTGAGAAAAGTTCAAAGAAGTAGATCTACTCAGGCTTGTTTTGTTTTTTTTTGTTTTTTTTTTTCTCAATTTTTATCTTCTCTAGAGCAAATCTTTAAATGCTAATTATTTTTTTTTTTGCGGTTATATTTGCTTTTTTTTAATAGTTTACATCTGTCTTTGTTATATGGCCATGTCCATTTGAATTTCAAAGTAATTTAACTTCAGATTAATTTTGTTATTGCATATTTAATTATTTAAACTATGGCAGGTCCATTGCCAAGGTAATCAATGTAGTCGTCTACCCGGCTCGGCAAATACCAGTCAATCAAATTAAAAAAAGGCCGGGGGGTTTTTTTTAAGGTTCCAAAATTGGTTTTTAAAAATTGTCACTTTGGTATTTGGAATGGAGTGACTTTAAAAAATGACAAATGTCACATTGGTATTTGGAATGGAGAGACTTTCAAAATGATAACTGTCACATTGGTTTTCAGAATAGAGTGCCTTTAAAAATGATAATTGTCACATTGGTATTTGGAATGGAGTGACTTTAAAATGATAATTGTCACATTGGTATTTGGAATGGAGTGACTTTAGAAATGATAATTGTCACATTGGTATTCGGAATGGAGTGACTTTAGAAATGATAATTGTCGTATTGGTATTTGGAATGGAGTGACTTTAGAAATGATAATTGTCACATTGGTATTTGGAATGGAGTGACTTTAGAAATGATAATTGTCACATTGGTATTTGGAATGGAGTGACTTAAGAAATGATAAATGTCACATTGGTATATGGAATGGAGTGATTTAAGAAATGATAATTGTCACTTTGGTATTCGAAATGGAGTGACTTTAGAAATGATAATTGTCACATTGGTATATGGAATGGAGTGATTTAAGAAATGATAATTGTCACTTTGGTATTCGGAATGGAGTGACTTAAGAAATGATAAATGTCACATTGGTATATGGAATGGAGTGACTTAAGAAATGATAATTGTCACTTTGGTATTTAGAATGGAGTGACTTTAAAAAATGACAAATGTCACTTTGGTATTTGGAATGGAGTGACTTTAAAAAATGACAAATGTCACATTGGTATTTGGAATGGAGTGACTTTAGAAATGACAAATGTCGTAAAAGTTTGGTGAAATAAAATTTACTTTAACTTACTGTTGTTGTTTAGATCACATTGCCTTTCTCTTTAATCCTTGACTTGAATATTAATTTACTGAACAATAAATGGTGTATGAAACAATGGAATCTTTTTTGTTGTGCTCCGCACCAAATGTTTGTCGGAGGTTGCTGAACAAAGATACTAATGAAAGCAAGATTCACGTATATTTGTTCACTGTTTTTAAACTGATTTAAGTTTTCATTTTGGGGCATTTTGACATCATGTTAATTGGTTTGACAATTAGCTCTAAACCAGTCTTCTGTAGACAAAGTCAGAACAGAACATATAACTCACACCTATTAACAAGTTAATTGAGTATACATTGCAAACATACACACGTAATTTTATAGGCATATGATTGAAATACTTATATTATACCAAGACAGATGCTAGGAAATATATTTAATCTGTATCAGCAGACTTCCACCGCTTACCATTTTGTGTCATACATTAATCTTGCCTTCGTAATAATAAAAAAGTTAAAAAAAATTCTCTAAGAATGGTATACATGTGTATGGTATCTGTACTGGGTATCACCAAACATCTTAAATGGAGATAATCCTCAGTTTGAACTTTTCAGTGTTTAGAACTTTATTATTTATTGACATAGAGTTCAGAAAGTGTGCAAGTTTGCTATAATTAGCATGCTCTGACAGAAATAGGTCTTAATATTTTCCAAATTTTCATATTTGTTGTGATATAGACTTTGAGATGTTTTACTTGAGGAAAATCTTATTTTGAGATGTTTTGTTCACTGCATATAATATTATAAGGGCACATAGATAATTATATCATAATCTGTACATAAAGATGTAAATCCTAGATATGTATACATAATATTGTAAAGCTGTTTTTCTGAAATTAAGTGAAACGTGATCCCTCCTGAACAAAAGAAATCAATTAATTCCTTTTGTATCATTCACAGATGAAGGCATTGATGGAAGGACCTATGTTTCAGAAGATACTGTTTGGTTTTCTCTAACAGAAGTTCAAGGAAAATATTTAGCACATATTTGCAGTGTTTGTGATAAAAAATTCCCATCTCCAGCTTTGCTTCGAAGACACCTTATGATTCATACAGGAGAAAAGCCATATGGCTGCCACATCTGCCCCATGCAGTTTTCTAGAAAGGATAATTTCAACAGACACTTGAAGACTGTTCACAAATTAGCATGATTTAAATTAATATCACATGCACATTAGGTTTTAAATTTTGAAGTTTTGTGAATCTCATCCATCAATCTTTAAAAACTTTGACATGGCTTTTGTATGATTTCAGCAACTTATCTTCCAAGACATAGATCTATATGCATATTTGTATGGACATTGTATTTGTGCTTGGAATTAAATTTACAAGTGTCATTTTTACTGCAATGTATTTTATGTACATTCTAAAGGACTGTAAAGTCACTACAAATAAAATTTTATAGTTTTATTTTATCTGGGGAGTTGTTTATATCTTAGATCCATTACTCTTGATTTGCTGAATTCAACAAGCATGTCACTGGCTTAGTCATCATGTATTTGAAAGGCCAGACTTTGCTTTACTAGGAATCGTTAAGTCCTGTCAGCCATACAGAAAATCTAGCCACACACACATTGCAAACATAGAAGGGTAAACTTGTCACCAATCTAGACATGTTTTCCTAGGGCACTTGGTCACCTGTGCCACTGGCAGTGACTTTTTCAAAGAATTTACATGCAAGAATCAAAAACTTTTAAATACTGAAAAAAAAAGTTTACATTTGGAGAAAGCAAAAAAGAGGAAAAGGGTAAAACGATGAGGAAGATAACATGCAAGAGGTTATGAAACTTTCATTATCATTTGCAGATCAAACGTACTGGAGAGATGATGACATATTTGGGGAGGCTTTTTCTGTGAGGGCGGGGCTAGACGAGACCGTAGAGTACAAGTGCTTGACATGCAATAGAGTGTTTCAAAACAAAAACAAACTACGAAGACACGAGGTTGTACATACTGGAGAAAAGCCATTTGTGTGTAGTGTGTGCCATAAACAGTTTTCTAGACAAGATAACTTGCTGCGACATACCAAGACCATACATAATTTGTTTGATTAACTGTTCACCTCATGAATATTCCTGTGCATATTTAGAACTTGACGGATTTAATTTTTGGGATTTTAATTGGTAAATGAAGCAATGGATTTCTCTTTACTGTATATAATTTGGGCTATATATACATATGAGACCCTGATTTGACAGCTCCTGGAACTAAGGAGAGCTGTCTGCGCATGGTCTGCTCTGTTTGTCTTTATTAGGTACAGGGTTATCATGTCATAAAATTATGACCAAGCAGTGGTCATAGCTTTTAATATA
The DNA here is from genome assembly GCA_021229015.1 of Solen grandis. Lineage (NCBI taxonomy): Eukaryota > Metazoa > Mollusca > Bivalvia > Adapedonta > Solenidae > Solen > Solen grandis. The sequence continues at coordinate 36,114,689 of CM037792.1, forward strand.
TCAGTGATTTATTGTAAACATTAATTAATGAAATGTGGAGATGTGTACAGTGATGCTGATATATACCTGTTGCAATATATTTAATCTAACAAAGCCTAGATGTGATTCAGGTTGAATGAAATCTTTTTATTTTGCAAAATCTAAATATATTCAAAATGGTTTGTAAGCAAGTTAATAAAGCGAATATGCGCATGTAGTGATTGTTCTACCTGTATTGGTGATTTCCAGATACAACAACAGTGGAGTGTACAGTGATTGTGGTTCAATATTTTGGAAACTTGTGATAACGTGCTAAATCCAAAGTTTGGAAATACCAGTTCATGACAATAAAATGTTGTCATTTTGTATTTATGTGATTGAAATGTGCGTAAGCTCATCAGACAAAATGTTCAGACAGGTGTCTTTATTATTTCGAGTAAGGGCAACAAAACCTAAAGTAGAAGTGGGGAAACACTCAACTTCATAGTTTTTCCAGCTGAATAAATATAAATGTATCTGGCTGAGGATGTTTGAATTATCAGGTGATATTACCTGCTCTGGTTTTGTTGATGCACCTGTTCAGAATATGAAATTATAGATATTTCAGATCAAGATTTTTTATTTAAATTCATCATTAGACTTAAACCTGAACTAGTATCAACTTGTTAGTCAATCAGAACTGTCCTATGCAGCGTAACACGTTTCATTTTGAAGGCCTATTTCTGTTGTATGTTAAAGTTCAAGGAATATGCAAAATTAAATATTCTACAGACCTGTTCTTTTGAGATGACGTGCATGTAAAAACATTGAAAATGATCCACTGGTTATCTGTTTATATATAAAGATAAGCAACTTTGACCCCTTCTCTTTGTCTTAATTTTTCACATTCATGGCAGTCCAGATAGTAACCAATATAGGATGGGGCCCTCGTCTGTAGCATTGACATGAACATGCCTGGTCAGGCTCCAAATAATGACCATCCACCACATGAATGTATACGTAGGCTATGTGTATGGATTATTTCTGTGAAGCTTAATAATATGTTATTTTAAAGTATATTAAATATTACTAATATGAGCATTTCATCTTTTCTTCGTACCATATTGACACCATTTTTCACTAACACCAAATCATGGTTGAGATGATATGTTGGAAGTCAACATCTTAAAGAGATGATCCAGCGCAGGAACCATGGAGGAGGATTAACAAAAAATTGTCTAATTGTAAGAACTTGTTTCCCAAGTGAGGTAAAATAAAAGGTAAAATGAAGGTAATCTGAGGCTTTCAGAGTGGTTTGAACTCTAATACATGAGTCTTGATTTTAATTTATTGTGAATGATCTTTCTCTTTCATGAATTTTTGCCAAAAGTGTTAAAGAAGTTGGGAATAAAGTAATGAAGGTGTTTAATTATCATTTGCAGATGAGACACATTGGAATGACTCACACTGGAAAGATGAGGACTGTTTTGGTGAAGCTTTTTACGTGATGAGAGGGCAGGAAAGGATTTTAGTTTACAAATGTGTCCTCTGCAATAAAGTGTTCCGCAATAAGCAAAAACTTACGAGGCACAAGGTTGTACATACAGGAGAAAAACCATTCACATGTGATATTTGTAACAAGGGGTTCTCAAGGAAGGATCATGTTCTGCGGCATACTAGACAGAAACATATGGAGTACCTTCTTTAGAACTGTCCTCAACCAGGTTATCAGAGCGTCTGATTTTGGAACAGTAGGGTACAGGTTTGAACCTTGGTATAAATCAGAGAATGGCACTGGTAACCAAGTATAAACAAATGGTAGACTTTGTGAAGGATTGGTTGGTTGGATGTCTGGATAATGCTACACTTGTGCGGCTATTATGGCATAATATTTTAGTATGGAAAGCACCGCATCTGCCGGAGGTAGACATAGGTTCCAAATTACTGAAACACTGTAGAATGTAAAACAGACTTATGACTTGTTCTCAGTTTACTAAAATTCATATGTTTCGATAAAAAAAAAATCTTTAAAAAGGTTTTTTAGCCAAATCCTTGACCTGAGGGAATTTAATATTCACATATCACATGTAGTAATTAAAGTGAGAGCTACTTAAGATTTAAAGACTTGGCCCCATCTTGTGGCCTATTTCCTGTTGATGAGTGAATGATGTAGTGGAGGTATTCATCACCTTCAGTGGTAGCTCCTCTTCTTGTTCAATAAATATTTTTTAATGATTTTTATATTTTATCAAATAATTTTTTTTATATTTTCATTTTTTTTTTTTGATAATAGTAGATTTAGATTCTTTGAATATGTATTTTTGATTTTATATTATACCTGATTATTTTTTTTCTTTGAAAGAAAATTCAATGTATGTTGTTTATAATTAATTTAGTATTATATGTATTAACATAGTACTTTTTGGGGGGATTGATTGATTATCACAATGTTTTACTAGGATTTCGTTCACAAAGTATCTCAAATTGAGACTTTCCTCAACTCAAAAATCTCAAATTCTATGTCGGAACAATTTTTGATTTTTTAAGATATCAGTTATTACTTTACTGTAAAAGCATCCTAAAAAATAGTATGTTTGCAAAATGTTAAGTCTCCATGTCTGTAGATAGCAGAAATGTAGCCCTTTTAAAATACTGAGGTAATGACTTTCGTGGTTTTCCATGATGCACAAAACTGTCCATTTTGATGTCACTTTACCTTACAAAGTCTTTCATGATGTCAGTGAGTTATTTGTGTTGAAACATTCCAAAATCTATCAATCCAAAGTGGCATAAAGCATATTTGTTGATTTTTTAACATGATCTTAGAAACAAGTGGCAGTGCCATAAGTTGAAATATGTATTTTATATGAACATTTATAAGTGAAAGAAATCTGATCATGCAATAAATCAACAAATGTTTTACTTATTTCTTGTCATTCTTTTCCTTGATCATTTACAGGCATTTTCCCTTCTGTAATTTTCTTCATAGACATGCAGTTTTCTTTTGAATTGCTAATTACCCAAGGGTTTGGTTTTTCTTTCCTCAGACTTGAGAATCTGGTGCCTTTACCCCAACCCAACCCCCTCCCTGCATACTTCCACAAATGGATAAAGGCCCCTTCTCAAGCATCTGCTTGTATCACATGAGAGTTCTTACGTAACACTCGAAATATATATGATTAGGCTGGGAATTATTTGAAGGCTGATTGGGGATTGTTCTGTTTTGTGATCTTTTTGGTTACTTGATTTTTTTCAGACTGGAGAAGAACTTAAAAATGTCTGTCCATACTTTTTGATGATTTATGGTGTACTTTAGTGGTGAATGTTTCAGAGCTTTAGTCCAGGGGTAGTTTGCCTTAACCCAGGGATTGTGGGTTCAAATCCCATTTTGGGAAAGAACCCTTTCCAGACACAAAGTACTGGTCCAACCCAGGAACAGTCAAGACAGATTAGTGCAAGATCTTGATTCTTAATCAACATTAAGATAAATAAGTTAAAAATATTTGACACTTCTCACTAGGTACAGTATCTCTCTTACAGGTGATTTTGGGGATCAGACAGATTACGAGCAGTATCGAGAAGTGAGCATCGTTGCGCTTGGAGATTCCATGGTTACGCATTCCTTGTATCGATGCCCGATTTGTCGGAAGATTTTCTCGTCGGCTTCACTGTTTCGACGCCACATAAGAATTCACACTGGAGCCAAGCCTTTCAAGTGTCCTCACTGTGAATTTGTTTGTGGGAGGAAAGACAACTTGAGAAATCATATGATCAGAAAGCATAAGGACAGTGTTGTTTGAAAATGTTGAAGCCAATACTTTGGCTGACAAATGTGTGCATGATGAAAGGGTCACAAGAGTCCAAGGAGTTCTTGTATGTAAGAGATCATGGGTTACATTGCTTATGAAAATAGTTCAGTATTCATATGGCCAGTGTCAGGATAATACAGAAAAAGTCCCCAATAATTTTCTTCCTCAGAAAATAATAGGGTTTTTATTTTATTAAGAGTGTTGTAATATTACCAATTTCCTGGGGCCATGGTATACACATGTAGATTGTAGTAGCAGCAAAGGAGGCAGGCCTTCAACCACTCATAGACATGGGATGATAAACTACTGTCTGATTTTGACTTGGATATCAATCTTGAAAACGGTGTATTATTTAGTTATATAAGTGAGTCATTCAATGTAATAAAAATGGTTTGTTTTCCTTGATTTTATGTAATGAGTATCCATACAAAAAATTGAGTAATTAAGCAGATATTAATTACTTTTATTTTATTTTATTTTTTTATTTTTAATCAAGTAATTAGCCTTGAAACAATGTTAAATACACAGTGATGATACAGAATCATTATTTCCACGAATTTGCAGAACCCAGAAAGTTATTCAATAAATTAAAGTCTTCAAACTATTTGACTCCCAATTTTTGAGTTACTGCATTAATATGGACTGAAATGTAAGCAGTATTTTATGCAACCTTTATAGCAATAATTGAATGTTTTAGATTTTATTCACGTTTTGTTACCCATTCATTTGAAAATAATTGAGTATAAATTTAACTATTTTTAAATGAGTAATTACGCAGTCTATTTTTTCTCCAGAATTACTGTATTTGAAATGTCAAGCTTCACTATTAATTTGTGATTAAACAATATATAATATTATCTGATATAGTTCAATAAATTTGTTTAAGTAGGCTGCCCTATGTTAACATGTTACAGAGCTTCAGATAAGCTTTTGAGTAGGTAGGATATTTACTCCACATTTCTTACAGCTACCGAGTATCACCTATTTTAAATGTGTATAAGGAAACTTGATGTTATCCCTTTTGATTTACATTGATCATTTAGAAAAATGCCTGAAACTATTCGACTGTGAAATCAGTCCTGATTTGACTGCATAGAACTTGTTAATAGCATCCATGTGTATGAATTTAAATGGGAGTTAGCAAATTAACCTTAAACCGTATAGCGGGTTATTTCTGCAGGTAATTTATTTCTGCTATTCTGCGGTTGAACACAAATCCGTAGAAATAAAATCCATGGAAATGAACTTACAGTAGAAAAATATTTGCAGTATAAAACTCATAAGATCCCTTCAGATCATTAGATACTGAACTACATGAAATATGCTGTGACGGTATTTCTATTATAAACCAAAACAACCAGTCAATGTAGTTTTCACTAAAATGTTGAATAGTTTGTAATTACAGGAAATGGATGAAAAGGACAAAAAGTAAAAATATGACTGTTTAATCACATTTAATTGTAATCTTCCCTTATCAGTGGCACATGACATGTCACCTTCCAGGTTCACCTGGGGTGGGAGAGATTTTCTCCACCTGTGTCTGTATCTTAATTACATGCCAAACAATGCAAACTGCTTATTTTCGCAGGTAAACCAATGGCTTGCTCTGTGATTGAATTGCCCTTGAAATTTTATTACAGTCTAGTCTAAAATTTGCATTTGCAAATCTATAAACATACAATAAAAAATAATGGATTGTAGGGTTGTGGATTGTTGGGCAAGTGACGATCCGATCCGATCCACGATCCGATCCGATCCACGATCCGGGACTGACGATTCACAGATCGGATCACAAATCACTGGTTTAAATCTTAAAGAATCCTTAGACAAACAGAACTAACATATTAAGAAATTTAAACAGTTTTATTGATAATAACAAAAGTGAAACCAGTAATGAATATATATGGTAAATTAAGACTGAGCAGATCTTTAAACTCTGCAATAAAAAACATGGAATTCAAATGCCAAATGACAAGATCCAATATCATTTGTTTGCTTTGATAAAAACGTGTTTATATTCTAAACACAAAATTTGCTTACTTTCAATTTTGGTAACATTTACGAAAGCCTGACCTGTATTTTTTGACGTTATCATTTTAGGTGATTTGACAGGTTAGTTGTACTGCCAGTATATGCAACACAAGTTGCAGGTTTTACAAATAGCCCTTTTCATCTTTGGTAGAAATACCGCAATATTTCTACACATTTGATGTGTGCTTCACGGGTGAATTTCTGTAAAGTTGTTTTTCTCTGCCATGTATATAAATTGAAGACAATTCATTCAGTAAAGTTAACATCCGTTTCGAATTTCAAATAATATGGATTACTTACAATATCACTCAATTCTTAAGCTTTATAAACATTAAATCTATTAAATATAATATTCAAAAATTAATTACCGGAATGATTTTGGAACGTAATGTATTGATATCAATGATTTACATCCGAATCTTCCTCAACTTACAGCGTTGCTTAGCACTACATGTAGGACGTATTTTCGAATTTTGAAAAATATGAGGAATACTTACGATAATGCTTGATTCTTGATTTATTAATGAATTATATTTATGGCAAAGCTAGACGTCATTACAGTATGCCGAAACTGTAACGATGATTTAAATTCGAATCTTTACTGACACACAGCATTGCTAGCTCTACATATTTGTCATATTTTACTTTCGGTTTTGTAAAAACAACTTTGGGTTTGAAAAACGTTGTTTATGTTCACTTTCATTTCATTATATTTTTTCATTTAAGTTTTATAAAAAAGGATTTAAGGTAGGTGTTTAAGAAAAGATCGCGATCCAGTGATATTCGCCGTGGCGAATATTCGTACCTGATTTGAAGACAGAATTCGTGGAAATCCGAGTACTCGGATACTCGCAGCAGCCCTAATGGATTGACTTATGTCTATAACTAACGTATACCAAAGCTGCTGTTAAATTGTGTAAAGTATGGTTGATGGTAGGGTATGTTAGATATAATTTATAGTGATCTCCCTTTGGTGTAATACTTAGAATTAGAGATTTTAATGTTTTCTTTAAATAGCAAGGTAAGCAAGCAAGAAATATAAATTCTTCCTTGGGCAGAAATGGCAGAAAAATAATCCGTAGAAAAAAAACTAACCCATTTTTTTGGCAAAAATGCAGAATATTACATCCGCAGAAATAGCCTGTTATACGGTAGTTGCTTCTTTTTGTTTTATGTATTGCTAATTATGTTATAATTATGATGTCTCTTGTCAGCTGAGTGGGACTGATTTTTTCTGAACAATTGTAAAAAAATATTCTAAGAAATCTGCTTTGTTTAGATATTTTCGTTTTGCATTTGCATTTACATATTTTGAGTCTTAATATTGGCATGTATTTTGTTGATGTCACTGTGTGACAAATTTCAGTAGTTTCAATAAAATATGATGAGAAGCTTCTGTTGTTATCATTTTATTCCAATTTAACAAAAAGCACACACTTACAGGGAAAAGAACTAAAATCATAATATCAGTGACTCTGAAGGAAGGGCCATAATTATTCACATTCAATGAGATTTTGAAAGATTTTTTTTTAAAACAGTGTTCCAGTTTTTTTGTATGTGAAAAATTGCAAAAACCAAATTGCAGAAATTTTCCTTCCCAATCTCTGCAACATGCTGGCTGAATTTGAGATAATACTCAACCAAATTATGTTGATAAATTTTTCACTATTTCAGGTTCGAGTTTGTTCTCTGTTTCACCATCTAAGGACGCTGTTTATTACGCAACAGAGTTCAGAGGTGAATCTGAGGGGCGACGAAGTGACAATTCCAAATTTGTTTGTGGAACCTGCAATAGAGGCTTTAGATTTAAATCGGCTTTCGAGAAGCACCTGTTGATTCATACTGGAGAGAAACCCTATAAATGTGAAATTTGCAATTTCAGATGTAATAGGAAAGAGAACTTGAAAGTACATACATATGTTCATCATTTTAAGGGACAGAAATGATGTGGTCAGTTGATTTGAATATTTCACAATACAATAGCGTTTTATCTATGCACATTCTAGTGGTAACTATTGACATTAGAGTTCAAAACCTGAAGAGAGCAAATTTTGTTGCAAGGCCATGAATAAAAAACCTCTGGTTTTCAATTAAACGGCCACCATACCTAAGAGATCCATATGCAGATTTTCTTAACTCGCAAAGTGCGCTTTACATATTAGCAAACAAAATTTCACGAACTCGGAAGGTTTTCCCGAGTGTTATGAAAAACTGTACACCTGACAAAAGAATCACTGAAATCTATGTGTAGGGCACAGTTTTTCACTTCACATGCGCTCAATCCCATGAAATTGGTGAAGAAATAAAACACTTACAGCAGTTTTCCTTTCTGAATTGATGCAAAATATGCTTTATGCGTTAGCTTAAAATGACATCTTATAGCACATGATATGGCCACAATGAACAAAGATAATAAACAATAGTCCACAATGTTTGTGAGTAATCAGATTGGAAGGTCATCTCTCTCCAATCTATCATTGTGGGTAGGGCATGACTGCAAACCATTGACTTCTTAATGATGGCCTTACAAGATGACCATCAGAGAAATACAGTATCTGTAGAACAAGATTGAAACTGAATGAAAGGGCAGTTTGTAATAATGAACAGATACTGAGTTTGGAGTTGTTTAAGTTTTTGTTTTATTATATATGTATAAGATGTTTGAATGCGAACATAAAAAAAAAAAAAACACTTAAATTGTATTTAATGCAGTTGATTACTTGGAAAATTATTTAGAATAAAGCCTATTAGAAATAAAACTACATTTCATTTTTTTTTTTCACCAATATTAGCATAATTATAATTAGGAGGGATTATAGACGAAGCGTACTATTACCGAAGCGTACCAGGACGAAGCGTACCATTTATGCGGTCAAAGCGTACCACTTTAAAAATTATATCGGGAAATTGCTTGAATATGAATAAGTTTATGTTGCTGATGTTCATTAAGCATCCATAACTTGAATTTATTTCATATTTGATGTTTATGTACTTATTTGAAAACAGCGACATCGATTTTTGTAGAAAAAAATAAGACGCGGAACCTCACACGGCAACAGGATATAAACTATATACCGGGGAATGTCATTTAATTTCAAATTAAATTTTGTATATCATAAGTGTTTCATTATCATCCTACATTTATCTAAATGCATTCATGTTGTGTTAATATTTAAAGAAAAATGCCAACGCAATATTATAATTTATCTTAAAGTTGCGAAACCATATACATACAAGCATGATGCCGAACCTTTTGATCATTAAAGGCAGTAATTATGTACTAACATCAAAAGCCGACTGTTAATTACTATTATCAAATCAATTATGATTGATTAATTGCTTTAATTAGCAATCATCATAGGTTAGTGTCAGTATTACCAAAACCGCGAATCGTTAATGACATCGGTTTGCTTTATCGGTTTTCACACATAAATTAAATCATACCGACACGAATTACTCAAACAACAATTCGCATCGTATAAAATGGTGCGCATAGAAATAGAATGCACTCATCATGTCGAATCCTTTAACCATATCCAACCCGATTACACTATGTACAGCACGTGTTAACACCTAGCTTTGCACAGAATCAAATTACGTCACAGGGTTATGGGGTTGGCGCGTGTCGAGTAGACAGTACACAATTAAATCAGCAATATCTCACGTAGGCATTTGAGGAAGCACGACTTTTTGTTTGTTGATTTTTTTCTTTTAAAGACATCAATTCCTTTTCAATCGCATACGGATACTACATTTGGATCCATAATGAATAAGAGACATGGATTAATGTATTAAAATCGCAATCATTTTTGAATTTTCATATAACAAGTAAATTAATTTATTTGGAAAGGATTTCTAGCAATGTTTTTAATTGATGGGATATTTGCAGGCTTTAACCATATCCAACCCGATTATACTATGTACAGCACGTGTTAACACCTAGCTTTGCACAGAATCAAATTACGTCACAGGGTCATGGGGTTGGCGCGTGTCGAGTAGACAGTACACAATTAAATCAGCAATATCTCACGTAGGCATTTGAGGAAGCACGACTTTTTGTTTGTTGATTTTTTTTCTTTTAAAGACATCAGTTCCTTTTCAATCGCATACGGATACTACATTTGGATCCATAATGAATAAGAGACATGGATTTCTGAATGCCAAATTGCAGTTTTTCAAAATCGTGCTGGTATGTTTAATATATTAATCCTATTCCGATATTGATCTAGGTACTGACATGCATGCATTTTCATAGTAACAACAAGATCCCGTATTGACTAAAATACGCCATCAACACGAAAAAAAAAGAAGATTATCTGCATATGTAATCTGACATTATCGGCTGTATATCACTCGATTTTTCACTCAATGTCGTGCCTTTTATTATTATAATATTGTATGTTTGACAAAATATGATTCCATTCTGTCATATATCACCTTTAAATCAATTCAGTTTAAATAACAAAACATAAAATATTAGCGCTAAATTACCTATTTTGAAAAGTGGTACGCTTCGACCAAAAATGGTACGCTTTGGTAATGGTACGCTTCGGCAATGGTACGCTTCGTCCATTACCCATTAGGAGACTACAACAATACAGTGTTACTCACACTGGGTCCCTAAGCAGCAGTATCTGTGTCTAACAAATTTCTTGTTTAAATCAGGTTTACAACAATCATTATTTTCAAATTTATCTTTTACAAGTATGTAAATCCATGTCACTATCTATGCCTCAGTGAATTTAAAACAATAAACAATTTAGTGACAAAATGAAATTCATCATTCACATTAGTTGAGGTCACTAAATGTGAATTGTTCCTTATATCCCAATTTTTCTTCTGGAGCCAACAATTCCCTCATGAGTCTAAGAATTACATAAGTAAATAATAGTAAAAAAAATATATTTCAGTGGGCAGCTAGTTAATTACTGACACCTCTTTTTCTCTGTCTGTCTCTCACATATTTAATATATTAAACCAGTTCTGATATGTTAAATATTTACTTGTTATTTGTTGCTTATTAAATTTCGGCCATATTCAGTGCATCAGCACTTTGGTTATTATAAACCCTTGCCCCACAATGTAGAGTGGAGACTATAGGAGTCACACTTGTCATTTTGTTTGTCTCGTGTGCAGCTATATTCATGAGGATCAACTTCTTCAGTGTCACAAGACATAGATCCTTAACAACCTTTTCTCATGTCAATTGAAAAACAAATTATTACAACTTACACAAATCCCTTTTGTTTAGACCAGTGCTTGTCACCTGGAAGGGCCAGGAGCTTTCCTTGTCAAGAAACTGGTTTGAACAGAGTTGCTGTAGTATTGAAACCACTTTAGTGATAGGCTCCACAATTTTATTCATAAATTGTCACATTTCCATATTGGTTTTTACTGTTTTCACAGGTTTGCCTGACAATTTCCATGATGGTTATAGTGTTACTCAGGATTATAAAACACCACAACACACTTGCTTCTTCTGTGGGAAAGTCTACGGACGCAGGTTTGACTTAGGTCGGCATCTGATGACACACAGAGGAGAGAAGCCGTTTCAGTGCCCGCAGTGTGATTATTGTACCAATAGGAAAGACTCGTTGATAAAGCATCAGTCTGTACACAGTACAGACAAACCATACCATTGTCACCTGTGTGATCACAGATGTAAACGGAAGAGCAGCCTCAACCAACATATATTTTATAAACACGAACTGAAAGAGCTGGATGAAAAGTTTTGTTAATGCACCTTTCTGGTTTTTAGCAGTGAAATGATAAGCCTTGCCATTCCCTTTCATGATTTATTATTGGTTAACTGCTCAAAAAGAGTAACAGCAATAAATCATGTGTTATTTTGTGGGAAATGGGTCAAACCTTTGACTAACTATTATTCCAGTGGAGCTAATGAATAGCCTGTGAGACAATTTTGATACATTTGTAAACATTGGAGAGATCCATTTATGTCTCACCCCCATCCTCCCGCAAAAAAAGGAGATTATTGTTGAATGATACAGTTAGAAATAGGTAGTGAAAATGAATAAATACATGAAGGATGCCGTGTGTTAAAATGTAGATGTGATTTAACAATATAATATAATTGTATAATTATATGAGAAACTTTTATATATGTTATATTAACATTACAATGGGGTTATACTGTGTATGTTATTTTTGTTGTTGTTGATGTTTTTATTTTTTATTTTTCAAACGATTTGAGGTATAGTCGTGACTGAACTCAGTGTAATGATTTTTTGTCTTTTTTTTTATTTGCATTTCAAATTAAATTTTAAATCATATGTGTCATTGTTAAATATTTGTATGAATTTTTCCGGCTTTTTTATATATATTAGTGTGTATTTCTTGAATAGATGTGCATGAATTCCTGTATTTGTAGTTAAAACTTAGAATTAGTTTACAAATAGTTTTTATGATCTTCTTGTTGTTTTGATAAAAAAAATATTTTGCATATTTTCTGAATACACTTTTCTCAAGCTTTTTAAATTGCTGTCTTTGTTTGTTATGGAACCTCCCTATTATTTCTTCATCTTAAAAGGGAAAGGAAGCATGAAAAAATGTTTTATATTGTCTTGAGGGTTTGACAAAGTTAAAGCTGCCCACAGATATGTATTGTTACAGAAATCCAAACTTGATGGTGAACTCTCTTGTGAAAATGAAATACCACACTAGCCATGGGCTGTATTCACAAATCAGTTTATCAATTTGCCTCATAAACTCATTTTGACATAGTGTCTATCAATCAGAGAGCTCATTCCAAGAACTGTCTAACAATGGTCTATTTTTCCCCAAGTGATTCTACATGGTTTGCATGGCAAAGTGAAATCTCTTGCTTTACATACCATTTAAATTTCATAAAATTGACATTCATCAAGTCTTGAATTTGTACATGAATATTCATGATGTAAAGGGCTAATCTATAGTTCATGGAATTTGGGGCCAGTTACTGTGACATGTTATTCTTTGCAGGATTTCAAAGGAGTTTCTATGGAGATGACTCTAGTCTACCAATGAATAGGCAGCCAGGGGACAGAACTCTGATCCCTTTCTCCCAGGACTCTTCAGCAGCTGAGCCAGGTCTTGAGTATAACTCGCTCTACAGTTGTGATCAGTGTGACAGTAAATTCAGGGCTAAGAGAAGCCTTAGAAGGCATCAGATTGTACACAGCCAGAAGGAACCTTTCCAATGTGACTTGTGCTCATATCAGACCTACAGGATAGACACGTTCAAGAGACATTTGTTTGTAAAACATTTTAGGGACAAACAATTCAGTATTGATCAATGATAACATACTCCATGCAGTATAATGTGCTTCAGCACTGCACACAAGGTGTTAGTTTTAGGAATCACTTCTCCATCATCTGTCTGTTCGTCAGTCACACTTTAAACAGTTGACACATGTGTTTCCAGGAAAACTTCTCGTGTTATTGTCTTAGTTGAGGTTAAATATCATATAAAGTTACCCCTTGAAAAAAGGTTGAGCAATGTGAAAGTGGAGCCCTAAGTTTGTTACTGTTATGTTTAGATATGTGTTAATGGCTTTTTGCAGTCATATTTGTGTACTTAATCCACACATGTCTGTTATGTAATACTTGTTAATTAAAAAAATGAAATTGTAATTTTTATCTGTTTGATATATATATACACCGATAAAAGCATTAAATTCAAACATCAAGTTGTGACAATTAAATCTCATATGATGTTTTTTTCTCTTGGAACAATGTGTGGAATTATACACTAGCATGTAGATTAGGTGTTCTGGAAGTACTTGTTGATTTACATTGGTTTATATCTCAGAATGAAACACTTTTCATTAATAACACAAGCGTTAAGTCAGTTGTAAAATTCACCCAGACAATTTTATGGGGGTGCAGCTATATGAAGAAATTTTAAGGGGCACCTCTCTGGGGTTTGGTTGGAGGGATGTAAAAAATGCATTTTGCAAGCTTTATTAGGTCAAATACCTTACACTTACAACATGCAAAAACACATAGAACATTAACTAATTTTAAATATGCTTTAAGGAATCTTTTGTTTAAAAATTAAAAATATGAACTGTTTATGACTAAGTTAATTCATGCTTCCAAAATTACCCCAACCTGGTAGATATATAAAGCAAGAGTGACAGGCAGAAAAAAGATTGACCTCTAGTCATTATATTCTTCTTCTTTGATAATTATATATGTATTTATTGGGTAAAAAGACTAAACAAAATTTGAGTTTGAATTAAGCACCAAAATGTGTAAAGAAATATTGATCCATGTCAAATTGAGTTTCCATTAAGTAACGGGTAAATGAGTCAAAATCCTCCATGAGGTAAAGTGTTTACAAAGAGGAAACTTTCTTTGTAGACCTTTAACGTTTTTGCATTAAAATTTGTTAAAAAAAGACAAAACAAAAAAACAACAACACTTTTTTAACAAACAATACATTTGGTACAGACTCTTCTGATACTTGTGTTTTACAGGGAGAGTATTGCAACATGCTACTATATCAGAACAGCCCTAAATAGGAGTTTCAAATTCTTGCCATAACTTGATTTGCATAATATTTGAAATATACATTTTTTTGACATAATGAAGAATATTGAAATAATTTTATTTAGTATTGAGAGCCTGCCTGTGACAACACTAATTATTAGCACTTGAACAACACTTTAGCACTAGAACAACACTTTAGCACTAAGAACAACACTGTGTAAAACTCAATTGGCAATATCAAACTCCTAAGAAAACCTCATTCAGAACGACACTAAGAAGCGCTACAATGACACCATTTAACACTATGATAACATTATTTAGCACAAGAGTGACAATTAATGTTTAATAGCACTAATGAAACCAACATAATTAATTAGAACTGAAGGTTTGCGTGTTCGCACTAAATGACACAGATTAGCACTAGAACAACTCTTTCAGCACTAGATCACTAATTCATTAGACCAGCTGATTGGGATCAAATCTAGAGGGAAAGTTGACTATAGAACTGAAGGTTTGCGTGTTCAATCCCCACTGGAGGGGCAGGGGGAAAAAGCCTGTCTAGGTGCAAAGTGCTGACCTAACCCAGGAACCATTGAGAAAGATTTTTAGTAGCCATAAAAACAAGTTTCCCAATCAACATAAAAGGGAGATAGATAAGTTTTAATAAAGATATTACTCATTGCAGGCATGCCAGGGAATTTCTATGGAGACAACTACAGTACTTCAGGAAAAAACAACTCATTTGACGATTATGAGTACAGGGGCCCCTTGCATGCTTGTGATCAGTGCGAGAAGAAATTCAAATTAAAGGCAAACCTTAAGAGGCATCAGATGTTGCATACCAAGGAGAAACCCTTCCAGTGCAACTTCTGTTCGTATTGCACCAACAGGAAGGACAGTTTGAAAGGTCATCTGTTTAGTAAGCACCACAAGGCTCACCTCATGTGATGACTGATGATGAATATGTGATGGTTAATATGATCAGAACCATTGAAAGCTTAAAAGCATGTATGTCAGTATATTGTAATACTGAAAAATGCATGTATTAGCATTGGAAGAGTCAGTCTTGGCTGTATTGTTAAGTTTGTTGTTGTTTTTCTAAAAGTGGAGGTTTATTGCAGCTTTTGAAGATATTTTACTCCTAGATAAATGAATTATTGGCTTTTTTAAATCGTGTAATATTTCATTCAGATATTTCTCAAATTTGTTATTTAACATGCTGCTTTTCACTAATATATCGGGAGGTGGTTATTTTATATAAGAACTTGATTGTATTGTACTGCATATTTTTACTCCTGTATTTCAGTAGTTATCGTATCAGAAGTAGCCCTGCAGTTAATCTTTCCCAAGTTTACAGATGTATCCAAGTTGACTTACCAATGTTTGACCAGGTTTACATAAACCAAAAAAAAATACATGGTTTTGTTTGTGATTCTGTTTGGAGCAGTCTACTTGACCATGAATGGAAAAGGCATGGCTAGGAGCATACAGGCCCCTGGCTCTAAAAACATTAAAGGAATTTTTGTGTGGATTACATGTTATTGCATGCTCTCATTAAGTCACTAATACCAGTATAGCCAGGATCAAGATGTATAGATGTTATGTGGAAAACTGGTCTGTTGAGACGTCCTGTGTAAAAAAGTGTTAGCTGTCACAGGAAAACTGGTCTGTTGAGACACCCTATATAAATGATGTAGAGATGTCACAGGGAAAACTGGTCTGTTGAGACATATAATTGTTCCCTTGCAGAAGTGTACTACATATTCCATCTGTTTTTTATTTTTATATGCATCCATAAATCTGTTTTGTTCAACGTTATTTAAAAGTCTGTCATCAGTTGATTTTATAAATGTTTGATTGAACATACATGTATAAATTGTTGTACATATGCCTCTTGTATTCTTTAATATTAAAAGTAAACAGCTTCACCTGTCTTGTGTTATGTCCTCTTGTGCCAGTTCTTTTTTTTTTTTGTGAACAAGATAATTCAATTCAGCTTCAACAGGTTTTATATCATCATTAAAGTATCTTTTAGATGTGAAATAATATAACCAGCAGTGTTGGGTAAGTATTTCAATAAGCAACTATTTAGTATTACCAATATTTGCTCACTTCAAAATGATTCAGCATTACTTTTCTTTTTCAATATGATAAATCTTTGATACTTGTGATGAGTTATTGTTCATCATGGACACTGGTCAGAATAAAGTCAAATTTAAAAAAGAAAAATTACAAAGATGATAATGTGTTTCAGGCAGAGGATTTGATTACCAAGGCTACCTGCCTGAAAATGAAGGACCCTCAAGCCAGATGGCCTATCAGTCACAGGTTTCTCAGCCAAGCTTTCCGCCACAGTTCTCAGCAACAGTCACTGGAGGTTTTGTCTGTAGAGTGTGTGGGAAGACGTTTGCAGTGAAATCTGGTCTTGCCAAACATGAACTTATTCATACAGGGAAGAAACCATTTCAGTGTAAATACTGTGATTATCGCTGTAACAGGAAGGACAATCTCAAGGCTCATGTGTTTATCGTTCATTTCAAATCAAAGATGGGTGTTTAAATATGATGATTATCCATGTAACAGGAAGGACAGTGAGTGCATGACTGTAATCACTGTTCATTTGTTTTAAATCAGATGTGTCTGTATAAACTTAATGAGTATCAGTTGAACAGGAAGGATGATTTTATGACATATTTGTTCACTGTTCATTATAGATTTTAAATCAGAAATGTGATAAATTGTTGATAAACAGGAAGGTCAATCTGAGGGCATGTTTTCAGCATTCACTTTAATCCAAATATGTGTGTGCTTGCTGGATCAGAAGGATTTGTAGAAGCTGCAACTTAGTATTTTAAGGCATGATAAAAAAAGTTGAATTCTTGGTTAGCTTTTTAAGAGAAATTATGATATTTTTTATTGGTTTGTACATAAATATGCTTTTATATTTTGAGTCATGGTGAATGTGGTACATATGTACTATAATTGGAAGAGAAGATTTGCATTAATAATGCTGAGAAATGAATAGATCTGGTTTATGAAGAATATTTCATACTGTTGTCAGTTAACAATGTATATTCCTTGGTCATTTATATAAGTTACTGTCTTTATATAACAGTGAATAAAGAATGAAGTTACTGAAATGTGTCTTGCTCCTCATTTTCATTTCCATGCTTTCCTAATATTCAATTTAATTGATTCTGTATCAAAGTTTGCTCTTTATCTTTAAAAAAACGTGTTTTGATGCAATTTAGCAAACAAAGCAGAACCAGATCAGGGTCTCCTGTTTGCTCATATGATAATGTAGCTCAGATTCAACTCAGTCTAAATGGCAAGGAAAAACTCCATTGTTTCAGATACCATTTAAAGTTCAGTAAATTGATATTCACAAATTTGAATATGAATATTCATGAGTCAAGGAGTGAGCTCTCAGCAGATGGGAATATCATGCATCTAACTTAAAGTAGCAGCTGCCTGGTGTAAGGTGCTTAATCCCTTTACCTCATGAATATTCATTTACAAATTTAAATTTTGATGAA
This sequence comes from Solen grandis, assembly GCA_021229015.1. Lineage (NCBI taxonomy): Eukaryota > Metazoa > Mollusca > Bivalvia > Adapedonta > Solenidae > Solen > Solen grandis. The sequence goes on from CM037792.1 coordinate 36,132,513, forward strand.
TATTGATTTCTTGGAGCTGGGTCTGCTGTTCACCAAAGCATCAAAAATGGAAAATTTGCTTCCAGTTGGTACTACCAGTGTACTCACCAGGTCAACAACTGGTTTATAGTAATCTGTTGATGCTTACTCCGACAGACAACCATGCACTGTTATGTCCTGTTCATTTATTGAAGTGAATACCATGAAATTGCCATAATTTGAAGACTGAGAGTGTGAATATAAAAATCCTTGGATTGTCTAAAAGCTCAGAAAACCTAGAGAGCATGATTGTATATTTAGTGTAATGGAGAATAAGTGAGCTTGTGTTAGGGCTAGGAATATATCTCAGATTAGGCATGGTTGTAGGTTTTGAACTCTCTGCCATTTTACTGAGTTTGATTATTTCTATTGGGCATATAAGCTTTGGTCATGCTTGACCTAGTTTTGCCCAATATTAGAATCATATCTGATTGTGGACCACATTGCCAGATGCGTGACATACAGTGTGTAACTATGTGCTTTATTCAAACAAAAATTCAAATATGCTGCTGTAAAACCCTTATAATCTATATTGTTGTTGGTTGTTGTATGGATATAACAAGGTCCATTGATCCAACATTGATGTAGCTTAGCAATGGACATGCACCATACTGTGATTATGTTTATCAAAAGATATCAGAAAAAAATTGAAATTAAAATCAATTTTTTATTTCAGATGCCAAAATTCTCACTCAATCAGGCGGGACCAAAATGATGGGAGCTGCTGGTGTCCCTGGCAGTGGACTGTCGCTGTCTGATATGATTAAACAACATGCGGTTACCATGATGCATGAAGATGGGACAAAGGTTGTGGTTTATTTGTGTGATTGTGGCAAACAGTTTGGTGCTAAGAGCGACTTTGAGAGGCACTTCCGGATTCATACAGGAGAGAAGCCATTTGGCTGCAAAATCTGCGGAAAACATTTTGCTCTCAAAGGAAACTTAAAAAAGCACATGCAAAGTTTACATCCATCCAAGTCTGTGAGCTGAACTTGCAAGTTGTGGACTATTCAGGCCTTCAGTTGGTTATTGTTGAAAAATGGTATAAGCTTGCAAATCAAGCAAACAATTCTGATGCAAGTGGTTGTGACAAGGATCACAGACTTGTAATCAACTCATTGAATTATACTGACTTCACAATTAACAGATAAAAATAATGAAGAAAATAGTGTCAGATTAATAAAATTATTAAATTAACATTTCCTTCTATGCTCTTAAGATAGTTTTGAAGTCAACTCTTGCTTTGTTTAACAAGAATTAATTAGATAGAAACATTACAGTCCTGTGTACCTCAATATTGAAAACTTTACCTTATAATATTTAAGGTAAGATGATAAAGTTTAATCATCTTCAGACAGGCCTGGCTAATTTGCTTGAAATTTTTACAAATTTTCTTCCTTCAGCTAGATGAAACTATATTAAAGAAGTTTCAAATGAGGCCTAGAAAAACAGTACTAGGATCAACTGGCTAATCTTGAATTAATACTCCTGCAATAGCAGAATTAATTGAGAGCTGTAGGTGCTGTACTAGCCGCCGCCCAGGAGGGGGCCTTTAGCCTTAGGCTGGCTGAGTTTCTCATTGACCTCAGTGCTCAAACCCTGCTGCCCATCCCCATTTATGAAGTCCTGGGTCAGCTACTGTTCTTGAGCTAAAATGCACCGTCCCAGTTTTCATATTGAAAATTTGAGCCCCACCTTAACCTTCATTATAAGGTTTGTCAACTGCTCACAAACAATATCACAAACAAACCCATGTGTTATTTTATGCGAACCAGGTCAGTCGTTGACTACCAGTCCTTTCAGTGATACGATATTCATAGCATATAAATCAGTTTGAATACATATGTAAACAGCAGAAAAGGTCCATGGAGACTGTAACTAGATATTTTATTCACCTGGCACCAGGTCCATAAGCTGTTTAATCTGATAATTTCCGTAATCCAATAAGACAAACTGGATTGTATTTAACATGTTAGCATTTAGTATTTAATGTATCATATGTTGCTTTTGAAAACTACAGCTTAAGGCCTTACACTAAAACCCAATAGAAAATTAGTTTTTCTTTGACGGCAATCTAAGGTCACTATTGTGGCCACGTCTTATTTCTATGTATTTACTGTAGTTCTGCACAAAACTTTCAAAACTTTGTTTTATTCTATAAAGAATTATTGCTGAATTCAAATTGGTTAAAAATGAAATACTATATTTCGAATGTTTTGACTTGTCGCAAAGTATGTACAGTAAAAGGTGTGTTTTAATAGATGTTTTATGCTTTGTTCAAAATGTATATATTGCATGTAAGTTTTTATAAATGACCTAGTGCTTTACAATTTCTGTTCAATTTTAATTCCTGTGCACAGTTTTGATATTCCTTCTGCCATTTTTCGATGATCACCTTTTGAGTGGCCCAAAAGTAAAACCATCAAAATTTCAGTGTTAGCTTTAACCTTTCACTCAATATAGTCACTTTGACACATTGGCTTACAGAGCATCCCTTGATATATCTGATCTGGGTCTCCTCTTACATACATTGCAGCTCAGATACTACACAATCTGAGTGTTAAAGAAAACTCCAATGTTTCACATACCATTTTAAGTTCAGTCAACTAATATTCATTATGTCATAATTTTGTACATGAATATTCATGAGGTAAAGCCTAAAGGACCCTCAACCATAGCTTTCAGAGTTCAACTGTTACTTCTATAAGAAGAATGCATCATAGACAGTGTGTTAGTATGACTCATTAGAAGATGATGTACTGACATCATTAGACAGCTGTGTGTATGTACTGACATCATTAGACAGCTGTGTGTATGTACTGATATTTTAATATCTATTTATTATTCATTATATGCAAGACTTTATTAGATTTAGCCATCTATGAGTTCATTAATGTATAAAAACAATGCTTTTGAAAAATGAGTGTACTTTTGTTTTTAAGAATTACTTAAGAATATTTATATTTTTGTAATAAAATCAGTTGATCATACAGACCTAGTTTGTGTCCTTCTTAAGAAACATGGATTAATTGCATATATCAAACAAAACATGCATGCAAATATTGTTTTCAGCCATTATACAGAGCACACAAATTTGTTTAGTTTATACAGAAAGTATATTTTTCCAAACATATATTATTAAAGCTCGTATAAAGACACACAACAGCAATTAACCTTGTTTATCTTCAAAGTGTTTTCTGGTTGCTAGGTGCGGTTTGGAGATTTTCATGTAAAACTATATTTAAAAAAAAACATATGATAGTAGCAGGCCTGAATTGCCCACACTGACTTGAGACTTTTTTGTCTCTATGCCCATTATTTCTCTGAGTGATTGGGATAATACAATGGTAAACACATTGACATTTCCACATTGCAACCCAAGATGGATCCAAGATCAGTTTGATGCTGTAAGAAAAAGGACAATTGGTCAAACATTTGAATATATTTGAATATATCTGAATATATATTTGAATATATGTCACATTTGAATATTTATATATATGAGAGTTCCTCTTGGTACACCATCAAGAATCATGTACAAACATGACCAATCATTGTGAAATAAAATTTAATCTTTTTTGTATATTTCTCTTCTTTTTCTCTTCAGGTGATCTTCTCTTAGGACCTTCAACATTAGGGTCATTAAGGCATGCCAGTACAGGACACTTAAACGTTGAGGTTCAGCCTCAGTCTTTCAGTCAGCAGGATTGTTCAGACCCTGTGGCACAGTTCAAGACAAATGATGGACCTGGATATGTATGCCAATGCGGAAAGTCTTTTGTGAAAAAAACGGACTTTGTACGGCACATACGGACACATACCGGGGAAAAGCCATTCAAGTGTCAGTTATGTGGCAAGACTTTCAGTTTGAAAGGGAACCTGCATCATCATATGATCACCCATTACCGACTCAAAGTCCAGCAGTTTTGCTCCACAGATTCAAATTTGGTGGAATGATGTATTTTTAAAGAGAGAAATTAGTTACAAGACAATCTATCTGTTAGGGAGATTATATCTCACCTTATCGGATTTCTCTGAAATCTGGATATCATAAAGTCGTGAACAGTTGATTCAGTATTAATGGCCTGCATTAATGGCCTATCAAGAGTTAATTGGCCAGCTCTTTGGCTTATCAGTTGCTTTCTTTTATTCACTTTTACTTGCCAATTACGATTGATGCCTTTAAGTAATTTCAATGACTTTTTCTTTGTGTTTGTGAAGTATATTCAGAATGCTTCCTTAATTTGACATGTTATTTTAATATAATGTGGAATGTTTTTACTCACAGAATGATTGTCCAGAAAATTATCACAATTGAGAGAAACTGTAATAACAGTATGTGTTAAAATAGTAGTTTTTAGAAAAATTCAGAAATGTTCAAACCCTCATTTTTTTCCTCATAAATATGTCATGTTTATTTCAGCATTGTATCATTTTTTATTCATGTTATGTTTATTTTGTATTTTTGTAATGTGAAGTTAATAAATATTTCTTTTCATGAAAATTGGATGATTCATTCATTAACGGTCCCTATTACAGTCAAGTTTTAGGAAAATGACATAGTCTTATTACACACATCACACCCCCTCCCTAACACATATACAAATACGAGATGGTGGGTGGGTGGGGAAAAACAAGCTGGAGAAGAGAAGTTAGCCAAGTTGCATGACTATCAACTTGACCCTCACCAAGGAAGATGTAGAGGACAAAGAAAAAAACTGTATGGCAATAACTTTGTCAAGTTAAAGAGTGGTTTGAAGCTTTTGTTACACTCCAGCTTCATTGAAATAGGGGTCACACTGGTCATATGCTGTCACATCCCGTCACCTCTTGTTACATCACGCTCTACACTCACATTACATGAAGACAAGGCGAGATATGTGGGTATATTAAACACCTTCCAGTTTATTGCAGAATTTTCCATGGTCAAAGAAAGAAAGCTCTCAGGACTTTGTAGAAACCCAGAAGCAAATTCCAGTGAAAATCTCTTAGAATAAATGTACAGAAAAAAATAATTTGCATGGTTAGTTTTGTAAGTCTTTGATTCTCAAGTAACACTATATCGGTATTAACAAGAACAAACAAAAGCTTTACAGGCTACATTGATTTGGAGGAATGAAATATTTTCAAGGCCACATTAATACAGAGAAATGAAATATTTTTCAGGTTACCTGGGACTGGATTTGATGGGAATGGAAAAGAAGTCATCTGTAGATGGAGATGAATCGCAAAAACAACAGAAAAAATTTCCATGCATGTTCTGTAGCTCAAGTTTTGACCGACAGGCTTTATTACGGAGACACATGTACATCCATACAGGAGAAAACCCATTCCAGTGTGAAATTTGTCAGCGTTCATTCAACCGGAAAGAAAATATGAAACGACATATGATGGTTCACATATCTACCAATTTATTATAAAACATTTGTCATATTGTTGTTTTAACACCTGATGAAAATATTCATGTACAATTGTTTACTTTAGTATTCATTATTCTGAATTTGAAATGGTATATGTAATAATGGATTTTTCTTTGCGTGCTGATTGTGTAGAATCTGAGTGACACAATTGGATTAGGAAGCCTGATACCCTGGAAAGGGCTGTTTGATCAGGATTGACAGTGTTTGCCAGGACAGCAAACATGTGTATGAGGTAGATGGTTATCGAAGATGAACTATTGAATTTTGTAAAAGTCCTTTTGTTTTTTAAATAATTTCATTTCATATATATTTTTGATAGCTTCTGTTATGTCTTCAATATGTAACTTTGAAGGATAGTAAATAATAAAGTATAAGAGATTCATTGTCATTTCATTGTTCATCATTTCCCAGATTGTGTCATTTGATAGGTTGCTATGTCAGCATCATGATATTGGAAACACATCCTGATTGTCTTATCAAAATGAGATTACGAAAAAAATACTAGAAGTTTTGTTGAAGTCATGAAATATCAAGGAGAAAGTCAAACATTTTGTAGAAAAACATGTAAAGCATTATTTGGTTATATCACTACTTTATTTGTATTCAAGGAATTTTGAAGTACTGTATCAAATAATTTCCTATTATGGAAGTAAAACATACTATCAAGGACTCACCCCATAACATTGTAAGTGCATATAGGATAGGAGGAGATGGCAGCCCATAGTTGTAATATCTTAAGGTTAAATACATCCACAAAGTTGAGATATAAAGTATGGTTCAAGCAACTTTAGACTGGAATTTTATGGAATGGAAAGCTGTAATTCTGAAATTATCAGTCACAAATTAAAAGAATCATTTAAACTGGAGAAAATAAACTTTCAAAAGAAGTTACCAGACACTTTAAGACTTACCTAATGAACACTCTTGTACAAATTTATGACATGATGGATTTTGATTTACTTAACTTTAAATGGTATATGAAGCAATTGATTTTTTCTTTAGCTTTGAAGAATGTGTAGAATCTTAAATGACAATATTGTATGAGCAAACAGTGACTGATCTGTGTCTGCTGTGTTTGCCAAAGTGTCAAAACACGTCTCTTAGATTAAGGGCTAACCATGTAATATTTTTATGAAGTGCCTTCACTTTCTTAACAAGTCCAAACAGCTGGAGAGACATGAATTCTCATATAGCAGTATTGTACAACAACATTAATTATATGCCTACAGAGCTATATAGGAACAAAACGTGTCCCACTTGTCCAAAAAGGTTCAATAGCTTTAGAAGTAATCAGCACATATCCATTAAAGGTCTTATTCCACTGAAAAGCCCTTCTGTCCTGTCATACACTACATTGTGTAAGACAAAAAATGTTTTGAATTGATGGATATTTAACTACACACAGTCCATGACATTACTGGAAAAAAATGAAATCAGATTTAACAAATGAGGTTTAATCAAAAGCAAATTTGATTCTTCATCAGCATTAGGGTTGGGAAAGGGAATGAAAAAAGTAGGCCAAATGCATCTCTACTTTATCTAGCTATATTATATGTATTTGTATTTCATATATACATTTTAAGCAGAATTCTCTGTTATCATGCAAACATGTGTAATGAACACACTTGCCAATATGCAACTTCAAATTTGATATATTGTGAAATATGTTTCAGGCAGCTTTGGGCCACAGTCTTTCGGAATGGAGACCTACATGCCTGTAGACACTAGTCTGCTCTGTAAAGATATGAAGAGATTTCCATGCTCTTTCTGTAGTTCGAGTTTCGATCGTCCTTCCAAGTTAAAGACACACATGTTAATTCACACTGGAGAAAAACCATACCAATGTGCAATTTGTCAGCGCTCCTTCAACAGAAAAGAGAACTTGAAAAAACACATGCTTATACATGTATCCGGCAATGTTGTATAACAAATGTTAAAACAATTATTGTGAAGAATGTGAATTTCTTTTTCATTGTGTTTGGTAAAAACTCTGAGGATGACCATTATGGTGTTATTATATAATTACTTTTTTCAGTTATAAGTAAGAATATAATACCAATTTGTGTACCTTTTCCATCTTTCTATTCTTTTCATTATGCCCCCTTTCAAAAAAGAGGGGGCATATTGTTTTGCAAATGTCGGTTGGTCTGTCCTGAGACCACTTGATTTCAGATCAATAACTGGAGAACCCTTGAACCCATATCCCTCAACCTTCATAGGTTGATTGGTCATGACTGGTAAATGACAGCTATTGATTTTTGGGTCAAAGGTCAAGGGCACAGTGACCTTGAATGTGAAAATAGTTTCCTATCAATGATGGAGAAAGCATGGGCCCATATTCCTCAAACTTCATAGGGTGATTGGTCATGACTAGTAGATGACCCTTATTGTTTATGGGGTCACTTGGACAAAGGTCAAGGTCACAGTGACCTTGAATGTGAAAAATAGTTTCCTATCAATGACCAGAGAACACATGGGCCCACATTCCTCAAACTTCATAGGTGATTGGTCATGACTATTAGATGACCCCTATTGATTTTGGGGTCACTTGGTCAAAGGTCAAGGTCACAGTGACCTCGATGGGAGTGGTGGGGAGCGTAGGGGGTATATGTGTCGTTCCAACAACTCTTGTTACTCTTTGTGATTGTTCTGGTTAGTTTTATTGTAAGATTGTCTTTTTCTTTCATTTGTGTTCATATAAAATCATACAAAATACTTATTTTCACCTATGGCTGACAATTTGTGAAATTGTTGCTTTTTACAACCAAGCATAAAGAAAAGTATGATGTTACCAAAAAAAAAAATCCTCTCCTTTGTCTTCATCATTCATAAATGGACAGAAATACGTTGGTTATCTGTAATATTTCAGGATACACCTAGCCACATGTAAATATGCTCTTGATCAATTCAAGGAAACATAAAATGCATGTATTTGTGAAGAAAATAAATGTACAAAATTAAGTAAAATGTGTGTAATGATATCCTTATTTTCAAATTGCAGTGCTGGAAACCGCCGTGGATGATCTATATGACCTTCCGATAATTCCAGATTCAAACATGAAGTACTCGTGTCCACTGTGTTATAAAGTCTTCTCTAGAAAAAGCCATGTTCGGAGGCACTTGCTGATACATACCGGGGAAAAATCATTTGTCTGCAATATTTGCAGGCGTCCTTTTAGTCGGAAGGAAACCTTGAAAAAGCATCAGAGAATTCATGCCCGTCATTTTAATTCATGATGAAGTGATATACCCTGGTCAGCTTGGTATTATATATGGATGATATGGTGTGATGTTATATCATGATATAAGTCAGTGTTATAATACAGATGTGTTGTGATATAAATGAGTAAAACCTCACAAATACATACATTTTCATAAAGATAGAACAGTTTTTGGCAGCTTCATGGTGGAAAATGGATGAAAATCCAAATCTCTTAACCTAGCTAGGTTATAAATTACTTGTAATTATTTTTTATGTTTCTATTCCAGCAGAACTTTGGTTCAATACTTATCTGAATTGTTTTTAGTGGATACTAGGAAATTTAGATATTGACTTCTCCCTTCTATTTGTACAAATTGCCAAAACTACAAAATAATGCACAAGTATTTTATGGCAAGACAAAGAACCAAGGTACAACCATACCATTCCAGCCATATTTAAAACAACTGAGACAAAACATGACATTGTATATTATTCATTCAACACTGACTTTATGGTAAACATCTTCTTGCCAGACAGAATTTTGTTATGAATTTATATAAGCGTTTGTTTCATACAATGCAGCCAATAAGGGCCCAAGTCTAGAGACTGTATTATTTTTGACCACAGCATAAATCTGTGAGAATGCACCTAAAGTCATCCCAGTAAATTCCCAGTATATGGATTTGAGGTCCAATATTGAACAGTATAATTAGTTAAGTGCTGCATTGGATTTTGCGTTATAATGGAGTGTGTAATATTGGAGCATGTTATAATGGAGTGTATTATAACAGATGTACTCTGTATCTGTCAGAGTTAATGTCACTCTTGTTAACTTGTTAACATTTAAGCTGGCACAAATCTTAAGAAAATGAATTTGTCTATGAATATTGTAACAGGAACTTAGATCAATTATGATTTTACAGTTAAACAATTTTATTAAATATCATATAAATAATTTAGTGTAATCTTGACTAAACACTTTTAACCTTTGAATTCATACCATTAAATGTTACATCATTTTATCCATTTGATTTTTACCAAGTCTCACTAATAGAAAAAAGATTTAAATATTTTTTCTTTGGCTAGATTTTTGTTGGTATAAATTTTTGATTATTAAACCTTATCAAGAAGCTGTTTTCAAATTAGTATTTATGACCTGATGTGATAATTTGTTTTGAGTGGTTCCTTTTTTGGGGGGCATTTTTAGAGAGAAAAATCTTTTTTGAGTTGGTGCATTGATAGATTTTGCTGTTAATTAATTGAATTTATAAGATCTAATTACCATATGACCTCATCGGGGTTTTCATTAAAGAAGAATTACAAAAATAAAAATTTATATCGGGAGTCAAGGAGAATTTTGGACCTTCAAAATTTCAAATAATGCCAAAAAACAATCAGTTTTCTTGCAATTTAAACCGATGATTTGGATCAGCAATTGGTTATGAATGAAAACCCTGATATTGCAATTCCCCATCAATAAAGTTCACACTTGTAATGTTTGGGATTGATGAAGATAATCACAGACAGACACAATGATAAATAGGTGTCATTCGTTCATGAAAGGGCCAAGCCAAGTTGAGATGGGGCATTTATTCCATTGGTATACAAAATGTTATGAAAGTTTTGTGTAACAAACAGATGTGTAAATAAATAAGTAAACAGTGTTGTATAGATCATTTATATGAAATGTTCTTACGTGAATTCATTCCATATGTTCTGTAGCATAATGTATTACTTATAAACTGTGTATTTTCTAAGGTTTCTGTTATGTTGTTGTTGTTCTTTTTTCAACCTGATTGCCATTAAAGTATAATGCACATGTATTGTGTTTGTATTTTTAATTTGACCAGTTCTTTTTTACCTTTACATGATAAAAGGAAGATTGACCATCACTAGCCTGTCATTAAAACTGGTACACATGTCTCTACCTTGTGTTTGGCCCTCAGCATATATAAGGATAGTTCCAAGACTGACTGGCCAAGTGTCAGGATAATGTGACTGGGTGTGCTGTCATTCTACTTGTTTGCAGCCTGATAATGAATGAGGAAGCACTATATCTGTCTTGTGTAAACAAAAATTGTCCTCAAATGACTGAAATACCGTGGGATGTTAAATCCAAGAAAAATAAATCACAGTATTACTATCTGTAGTTCATAAGCTTTGAAAAAAAATGTCCAAAACATACATTTTCTTGACCGTTTCAATGAAAGTTTCAAAAGGACTCTTCAAAAAAAAAAGTAGGGCCATGAGGATGGAAAGATGTTCATATGCATTGGAAACAATATTAAGAATATTTTTATGTGTTTTTATTCCCTGTTTGTTTTTGTTTTCCTTTTCAGATGACGCAGATCATTCACTGTACATGATGAAGAAAACAAAGTTGAAGAAGTACCCTTGTAAACTGTGTGCATCTAGTTTCACGTGTCCTGCCCATTTGAGAAAACACATGATGATACATACAGGGGAAAAGCCTTTTGTGTGCCATATTTGTAACAAAGCATTCAATCGAAAGGAAAACTTAAAACAACATGACTTGAAGCACCTAAATGAGAATCAGCATCATATAATTTAGGCAGTCTATCCTATAGTTACAATATATAATTTGTTATATACTTCAGTAGAACTTCAAACAATTCTGATAATTTAAAAAAACAATCCAGCTGTTCTAATAAAAATGCCACAAACATATGTAATATGTCTGTTTAGAAAATGAAAAATTTAAGATGATTGAAAGTTGTGGAAATGAAAAACATGTGGAAAGTTAAGAAAAGCAGAATGTAAGATACACAACAGATTAAAGAATATAAAATGGGAGGGGAGGTTATTTACACACCTACTATGGGTAGCTTTTCTCTATATTGAACCAAACATTCTTGGCCTCACCCATGGCTTCTTCAGTGTGAAATTATTTAAAGAAAAACTTTGAAAAATAACTAGATGGTCAGCTGCAAATTGAACCATATGAATAATTATTTTTAGATCACCCTTCAGCTCAAGTTGTTTTGCATAAAAAATGTTTTACTGTTGATTTTGGTGCTACAGAGTAAGGTGACCATATTCCAAGGAGCAGTTATCTAAATAAATTATGCATTATCATCTGAGATATATATACCTAGTGAAGACACAAGCGCAAATACCTTTTGATGAAAAAAATATACAGTCATGTTCTCTTGGTTTCAATTTTTGTATACTATAGGTTGTCTAGTTCCCTGTTTAATTGTATCAACAAATTTAAGACACAAGCAATAATTGTATTTAGAGTAAATATTTTCTCATCAGACTTTTTCACAAATGCTGTTTTACTCATTGATTTAACTGAGGTTAAACTGTATAACATGACATGCTCCCTTATTATACAATATTTTAGTAAAATAATCTTTGAGATTATGGCCCTTGAATGTAGTCCTGAATATTTCTGTATGAACCATGTTATGATTCTGTACTTGCTTTTTACCTATGATGTCTTTATAAACAATGACATAAATGGCATCTGTATTTACAAATGAAAACTTAACACTGTTACAAAGTACAAAATGAAATAATTGACAGAAATAAATGAATTTATACATACTGCAAGTTTTATTTTCTTTCTTGAAAAAATATTGATATGCACAGTAGAAGATTAGAAGAAAATTGTTTATTGACCTTATTTTCTTTTGGTTTCACTATTTCAATAGATAGTCCATTATATCAGACGGATCTTAAGTTAATTTGTTACTTCATGAATATCCTACAAGCTTAATACTTGATGAATATTAATTTGCTGGATATAAATAATGGATTTTACTTTGTCAGTACAAACTGTAAAATCTGAGCTTCAATATAATATACTGCAAATAGAGGAGATCCTAATCAGACAGTATCTGATCTGGCAAAGATGAGGCAGTAACTATAGTTGGACTCCAACAACATTCAAAAAAAAATATAAAGATGATTGCTTAAAATTTCAATGCAGAAATTGAACATGTGCATGGTCAAACAGAGTAAATTAGTGTGTTTTAGGTCTTACCCTTAACATAGATTGTTCATATCTGTGGTATTTAGCCATTCCAGTATCGGACTAAAATTTCATTGAGGATCCATGAAAATGCTGTTTTGTTTTTCAACCTTCATTAATTCATCATAATTTATGTGAATATATAATTACACATTGGACAGGATCTGATTCTCTTGTGATTTTACCAGTGCTGAACAAACCCATTTAATACTAGCTATTTCAGGGGTTCATATGCTACAGTATAAAAACATTCTGTAGCAAGCAATGGAACTCATAGTAAATTACAATGCAAATATAAAGAAATAGTTCACTCACTTTTCATTATGGATTAATATGCTCTTCAAAATAATTGATTTTAAGGTTTTGAGATGTTAAGATATTTTCTTTAAAAAAAAAAAAAAAGGTGTTTGTGGTATGGGGAGGAACATCTAAAACACACACACCAGGGTCGAATTCCACCAACAGCTCTTAGTGCTAATTAATACTTGAATACTTAGTGGCAAATTTCCTTATTCTTGTTTCTCATTTAAAAATACCTAAATATTTCATTTCTTAAAAATATTGTTGGTTTTAAAGGTATTGATTTGGTCTTAGTCATTTACTTCAATATCTTATAAAACAGGAATGGTGGGATGTGGATCTACCTAGTTAAGAATTGAAGCATTACTTAGCACTAAGTATTATTGGTAGAATTCGAGCCAGCCTGTGACCAGGAATGATGCTCTGCCAAGTCCTTGATCATTAGCAAGTGCTCGCTGTATGTTCATGACCATACTTTGTAAAGGTAGAGAATATTTATAGCCTAATTGTTCATATTTCCTGTATCTTTTTCAGAGGACTATATCCCTAGTCAGGAAGGGATGTCCAGCAGCTGTTGCTATATGTGTGGGAAGATATTTGATTGCCCCTCACACCTCAAAGTACACATGCGCATTCATACAGGAGAAAAGCCATTTAAATGCAAAACATGTGACAGACGGTTCAGGCAGAAAGCGCATCTACAGGCTCATTTGATAACCCACTTAAAAGGAACGCATGCATGGTTGTAATGAAGAACATGCATGTTAAAAAAGCATGGTAAAAATGATCAATCTTAACATGTAGCTTACTCACAGATATCAAGGCACAAAATATCATAAGCACAGTTCTAAGTATGGTTCTTATGACATTTTGTGCTAGATATGTGGATTATAAAACGGTACTTTTTGTATGATATTTAAACTGCTCACAATTTAATTGACAAAATGGTACTTTTTGTATGGTATTTAAATTAAACCGCTCATACTTAATTGACCATTCTTTATCTGTCTTATCAAACCTAACCATAAGCCAAGTTGTTACAGTGTTTTGATATCACCTATATGATCCATGTTTTCTTGATTAGTTTATTTCAAGAGCATACCACAAACTATCCCATCTCCTATATTTGTATATTTGCACTTAGAATAGTTTTGCGATCAGCCCTTTATTTGTTCAAGGAAACGTAATAAGATTTCTTTGAGATCTTCTTTGTAAATTGTCCTAGGTGGGTAGAGAGGTGTCGTTATGGCAACTGGTTCATTGTGTTGTGTTAATGAAGGTTAGGGGTTCCTTCTTAGTTGCTGACGCAACTTCACTCAAGGGTCACTTGAAAATTTTATGTTAGGAAGCCCTTCCTGTCGGTTTTGGTAGGTTTGCAGGTTTTTCCCAGTGCCTTTGTACACTTGGGGTCTTCCTCCACTTGTAATTAGTAGGACAATGCTATGACTAAAATACTGACTCATTGATGATTAATGACAACAGCAGATATGGAAGAGACTGGGAAAAAATTGAAGTAAAAATCTAGTTAAAAGATCATGGATATCACAGAGAAAAAGATATAAAAATCATGGGGGGTGGGGGGGGGGGTAACATGGAAAAATAGATTTCTTTGTGCTGTTTTCTCTACATAGCCTGGATATGATTTTTCTATAGAAGAAATTCTTAAAATGTTTCTGTTTGCACAAAACGAAATAAAAACAACAGTAGCAAAACATAAAAATGCATTTTTATTTAGATTAACAGTATGCTTGCATGTATAGAGAGAGAACTTGAATTTTGTTGTCGCTAAAAGAGGTGTACTGAATTTTTTTATCCCTAAAAGAGGTGTACTTTTTTTTAAGTTTTTAAAAAATGTTTCTATTCATTACTCTCTGTCTGAGATTACAAACTTTAAAAAAATCAATAATGTTTATAGAAATATTGGTTTTGAAATACAATCATATTTCAAATCTGCGTTTTTCACTTAAAAGACAACTGGTTGCATCACTTGAATGTTATTTTCGACCATGCTAGTGTCATAGGTGTTCTTCATCTTCAGATTTAGCCTTACTCTTTACGTCATGAATATTTGTATTCAAATATACATCTTGATGAACATTAATAATAGTATAAGAAGCAATGGATATTTCTTCGCTGTGCAGAATTTGTAGTATCTGTGCGACAATATAGTATGAGCAAACTGAGAAGATGCTGATCAGAAAGTTCCTGAAAGAAAAGAGCTGTCTGACCTTGGTTTGCTCTGTTTGGCAAGGTGTCAAAACAAACCTGGTTAACACTGGCCAGAACACAATCACAAGCCTGGTTAACACTGGCCAGAACACCGTCACAAGCCTGGTTAACACTGGCCAGAACACATCACAAGCCTGGTTAACACTGGCCAGAACACCATCACAAGCCTGGTTAACACTGACCAGAACACCATCACAGATAATCTTTATTTTATTCTAAAATTGAAGAAAAAAAACTGATAAATACAATTGCTACTTAATTGCTTGCACAAAATAATAGTAACAGCATAAAATAAAGAAGCAGGTACACTAGTTTTACACTGAGCCCTTAAACAAAGTCTTTAAATTATTTTCAGTTTCATTCATGAATGTTGTATCATTAGATAAAACAAAATATTAAAATGAAATATATTCAGTTGATTGATACCTTTGTTTAAAATGAAATGAAGTATAATTCATGCTAAATTAACCTTTATTTTATATTTCAGACACACAAGTGCCTCAAGGTGTCCAGCTATCCTCATCAGCTAACAGTGGGAGAGGGAAGGAGAAAAGACTGGCAACCACCACTGTCATGTGTGTGGAAAATGTTTTGATTTCAAGTCTCATCTGGCTATACACATGAGGATACATACTGGTGAAAAACCCTACAGATGCACACAGTGTGACCGGTCCTTTACAACCAAGGGCAATATGCGCACACATATGATTACTCATATAAATTAATCAGTTACATTTGTGCTTAGATCTATATACACATGGACAGAATATTGACTTCAGGTTTTTATTGTAAATTATGCAATTCCAACAGTGGAAAAATTTGCATACTGTTAATTTTCTCGGTGTGTTGTGTATGATATATACATGTGTGTATTATCATAAAAAAATGTAGACATTATTTTATTTGTGGTGAGAATATAAGAACTGAGTCAGATTGAAGTTTAAATGTAGGATGTGTTTTTCAAATTGATTGTATCTCGTATAATTTCCATTTGATTTACGGTCAAACCTGTATTAAGTGGTCAGTCAAGGGAATAAAAGAAAGTGACCGCTTAATAAAGGTGGTCGCTAAATGAAAGTTATTTACATATAGCAAAATGCTAGTTTGGTAAAATTTCAACTGACCACTAAATGCAAGTTGGCCGCTTTATACAGGTGACTCCTAGTACAGCTGTATATGCACATGAAACTTATTTTTTTCCTTTTGTTTTTTTTCTCTCTCTCTCTCTGTCTCTCATGTTTGTGAGTTATAATATCAGTATCTATATGTCATGGAATATGAGCAAAATAAAAATGCTTGTAAAATTAATTAAATTCCAAAAATGCTTCTATTGAAAACCAGTAGAGACAAGTGCCAGTATTTCATATTATGCAATTACATAATTATTCACGAAATACAAAGAAAAGATGACAGGATTTGTACCGTCTTATTGATTTGGGTGAAGCTATGTAGATGATAAGTTTATACATTGAATTCAGTATAAATTACAAATGCTTAATAGAATGTACCTGCAAAATAAATGAATTACCAAGATGGTTGCTGCCATAAATGACAATATGGTGATGGAGAGAAATAGTTATAGAAATAGTAGAAGAGAAATAGTTTTTCTTAGGTTCTAAGGGGTGCACACTATGCAAGAGGAAACTGTTGTTTAGGCCAACCCTGCAATTTTACAGTATTCTTGCATTATTTTTTTATACTCCCCTCCTCCGCACAACTAAGTTGTGAGGAGGGTATACTGGATTCAGCTTGTTTGTCTGTCTGCCTGTCAGGTTTTTTTTGTGCAGATCATACTTCAAAAAGTATAAAAGATATCAAGATGTAACTTCATATGTGGATAGATCTTATTAAAGGGAAGTGCAGTGCCCAAGAACTGTAATCCACATTCGCATCATTTTAAAATCCCTGTGACAAAGCGGCATGCAGGGGTATTTGCACCATGACAGTGGCAGTTGACATTTCCAGTATTTAGAGATGTATTCAATCTGACTTACAAGCTATCCAATAGCTTCTTTGGGATACTAGGTAGCCAATGGTTGACCTAGTTTACACCAAAGAACACATGGTTTTCATTGTGATACTGTTTGTGAATAGGATAGGCAGGACTTACAATGTCATTGCTAAATATTGGAAAGGTGCATCTATATTCAGATCTACAATGAAATGTTTTTGTGTATTTATAATTATTTTCTCTTTCCCTTCATTTTGATGGCATTACAATTTACAGAATAAACACTGTATATATGACATATACTTATTTGGTTATGATTACATTTCTCCATGTTGCCATTGGGCTGTCACTGCCAAGCATATTCAATCATTTACCATGAAAACCCCAAATTTTACACCTGAATGTTAAAAAC
>CM037792.1:36150141-36200141 GCA_021229015.1 Solen grandis
ATTTGAATACAAAAAAATAGCAAAGATATTCACTTACCATACGCTATGCTGAATATTAAAACCACAAGTTTGTTCATCATATCTACCAAGTAACCTTGCCTAGCAGAGACCAGGTGTCTAGATATGTTTCACTGTTCCAGATAGTTTTATCATTGTGTCGTAAACTAAGACACTTCGCCAAGGTCGTTTTGCGTACATGTTACTAGAGCCTTTTGCATTTTTTCACCAGACTCCAGCGTTCGTTAGGAGCAGTACAGATAGAAGCCATGGCAACCGCGTCAGGGGTGAAGCTGTCGGGAACGGCATTACTGCCAACTAATACATTTGGGCACCATTTTTAACATCCGGCAAAGGTGCTCACGGGCTCGTTATGACTTGTAAAATTAAAATCCATCGCAATTTTGCACCCGATGTCTCTCTCGCAAAGTTCGGATTTTTACCATAAGATTTATTGACGTCAGTATTGAATAAGTTTCAATTTTTGACCACGGAGCCGCATAATCGAAATAATTGAGGAATAACCAATATTATTATTGTAAAGTAAAATTATGTAATGACAATTCATGAATAAATAATAGAATGAACTGATTAAAAAGAACAGGATTCAGTATACGCATGTCATATTTTATTATTTGACAAGGAAAATCGACACCCGTATCTAATAACATTTCCCTAAACTTGTTGGCCACTTCCTTATTGCTTTGTTTACTGACATTGCATGCAACCATATTCGTCAGGAAAGCTTTAAAAAAAGTTTGATTTTTGTGACTTTAGAATATTTGCAATACGTATGGCCGTTAAAAAACTCGGACATTAATTTTCTAATTGACCGTCCAAGGCCCAGTCTGCGGCCCGAGTATGTTTATAATGAAAATAGGTCATATAAACTGAAAATTGCAGCAAATGTAGTAAAGCCTTGCAAATATAACGACTTAATTACAAAAAAAAAGTATACATGTATATGAATGTTATACCTTTTATCAATACAAAAACAATGTATCGGGGGAAAATGCAGATCCTAGCTTACCAAATAATTATATTAAAAAAGAATAACCTGATATACATATATTTTTATTGATCTATATATCATTATATTCGAATCTGCCATGAAAACACCCCCCCCCCCCCCAATAAATAAAAGAAAATATTTATTTCTGTGTTTGTTCTGTTTATCTGTTCGTCATTGTCAGTTTAGTAGGACTGAAGGGAGGTGGAAACGCCTGCTGATGTGGAATTAATTCCTCGTATTTTTCTGACTTGACTTGACTTGACTTTTTGAGTTTACCGTCGCTTCGACAGTATTTCAGTCATATAGCGACGTCCAGCTAATTACAGGTGGAGGAAGACCCCGAATGCACGGAGGCATCCGGGTAGAACCACCAACCTACCGCAAGGCAGCTGGAAGCCTTCCTCACATGAAAACCCGAATGACCCTGCCGGGATTCGAACCCACGCAGAGAGGGGCTGAGTGAGTGTTAAAGTCAGCGACTTTACCATCTCGGTCACGGAGGCCCCCGTTTTTTCTGAAGCTACGCCTATGAAACGTGGGCATGGTATAGATCATTGTATTCGAAATCAACCATGACAACGATTTCGAGAAGAAAAAAGAAAGTCTATGTATTTTTATGTAAGTTCTTTATACACATTCAATACATATCATCCTATGATTATTCATTTTACCAGGTAGGTCTGGTGAGATTCAAAGGACTTGTCTAATAAAAGGCAATGAAAGAAGCAAATTTCTGCAACAACAACAACAACAACAAATAAAAATAATAATTATAACAATAATCCCATAATCAGTAAAACCGGAAAGATTCTAATATCGTCATTAGCCGCTGCTATTTGTCCTTCACATCACATGGCCAAATAACAAAAAGGCTTCTCAGTTCCATCAGTGAGAAAGTAAAGACACCGTGAGTCAAAGAGTATTAAACAATCATAACTATTTAGTAAGAAGTGTTTTTGGACCGTGGTGCTACTGAAGCCGTATAATAATTGTAAGTTGCTAAGCAAGCAACAACAACAACAACAAAAACCACTTTATGATTAATTGGTTATACACACCTGTTTTATTTGTGATTCAGAGTGTGCGTGCTGCAGGGACTGTATTTTACTTATATCAATCATACTGACTATATCAAAATGGTGTTTGTAAAGATAGTGTATCTCTAGTGGACATGTCAGATGGTTCCGGGTCATGTATAACGGGGACTTTGTTAATTGATACATTAATTAATGGCCATGTCAGTTAAACTTTATCTTGGGAATATTCCTGTACAAATTTATGCTTTGATAAATATCAGTCTACTGGAGCTTTAAACACAGGAGACTGATCAAACAGCTCCAGTGTGTTTAATGAATCGTTTATAAGGTGATTGGTTAAGCGTGAATAGAATGTTCTTTAAAAACCGTTTCGGAAAGTTCTGTCGCTTTTATAATTCATATTGGATTTACGAAGTGAACATTTAAAAGGCAGTATAAACAAGTAACTGGTATTGCACGCAACACATGAGTCCCCTACCATAGCAACCAGAATTTTGGTCCGAGAAAATAAAACAAAATGGCGTGCAGAATCCCCATACTGCCATCTATTCATATACCAAATGTAATAATATTATCTTAAACGGTTTTTAAGTTATCGCGGGATCCAGATTTCTGGACATCCGAATGCTCGGACGGACGGACAAACAGACGGAGGGCAAACCTATAGTTCCCTCCGTTGTAAACACCGATAGGGGACTAACAAAAACATATTAAACAGAGAAAGGAAACTCCTGGAAAAGCCACTGGAAACAATTGTCTAGGCACAAAGCAGATCATTGAATATTGCAAACTTTCAGAAAGAATGGAAAAATGTAACAATATTATAAAATAATCATTTCTCTTCTGAAAGGAATTATTTTCAGTTTTATTAATTTTAAAATAATGATTTAAATGCAACAATGTAGCAGAAAAACAACACATTTTACATACCCGTAGTTATTGTCTTGCGGGTACTTTTCTATTTCAAATAAACATTTTTATTTCTTGACTTATTTTAATATATAAAGTATCAATTTGATGTTAAAAGTAAGCTCTCTTGTAGGATACAATTTACTTTTGCATATCTTCAATAGAAAATGAAATATTTGAAAACGTGACTTTGCGAGAATTGGACAATTTGTTACGTGCTTTTGTGAGATTTAGACTGGTTGCCAATATTAACATCCGTTTATTAACATTTATCCCCCTCATTACGCAAACAAACGGTAGTTAAAACTTGACTTAGGTTCTGTTATATATAACAGTTATATTTGATTCATCATATAAAACATTCTGACACAATAAATCAAATTGTAAAGTTAATTTAGTTTAGTGATATTTAATACATTTTTATTCACATGGTAATATAAGTTACATTGTTTGTCGCTTTGAAAAAATACCTGTAGGTTCATTTACCCCACTGTAACTGCTCGAGCGAACAGTATAACGTTTATATCTCACAGACTGCTTTACTGATATCCTTAAACATCTTTTAAAATCTCACAAACTGAACAATAAAAATATACTAAACATAATGTCTGACAAACTGGCCCTATTAATGCTTTGCTTATCAGGAATTTGAATGAAAAAAAAATGGCCAATTTTTTCGATGGGATCAACCCTTTTGACCAATCAGTCACAAAAACTTACGTTTTCTTGTCAAAGTGAATTATTTCAAGCTACGCATCATTTATTTAAACATTCTGTCTCTTTTTGGTCCAAACCACGGCTTCCAATACGTTTTTTATTGTTCTAAATTTTACAACACTAGTTGAGAACAATGTTTTCTGGGTTACTGAATGAGACTGTATGCTCCATACACCGTTTTTTATATTCACAAAGAAAAGTGGGGGCTATATAGTAATAACACTCGTTGTCCCTTCGGTTGGCTCCTTAATAGTCCTTATTCAAATGTTGAATAACGAAAATCAACTTTGCACACATTTTCATAAGCAGAAGGTCCCTCACCGGTGAAAGGCACATATCCCTCTTAACGTAAGTGACCTCTCTTTTTTTCTTCTTTTATCAGGTTTAAGTATGGCCCGCCCGCATAAATTCTGCTCTTTACATAGGTATGGTTTTGTACTTTTGCGCCATAGACATATAGCGGGACTTCACCTTGAATGGCAGTTCTAAGCTCTAGATTTGTTGCACACGTGTATATTGACGAGCCTTCTGGTGAAATATGTGATTCCCTTATAAACGTTATTAATCTGTTCAATCATTTCGCAGTGGAAAATGTTTAACTATTTTAGGCACAATTTCTATGAAAATAAATGTAATTGGTATTGAAATCGTAGAATTGTGGATGAGTGAGGGCAGTGATAGCATTCAAGTTGCATTGAGAGCGAACTTTGAAATACTCAGAACTGCGACATAAATCATTTGCCGCGCACAGCAGTTTGCATTCATCTGGATTGGCTACCTTAACGATGGCCAGGTTGTTATCGAGCATCCGATGATTGTCAAATTCTTCAAACGTTTCGCCAAATGTGACGCATGCTGAAACAGATTGTAAAGTTTCCTCTCATCGCCGCTAATGAAAAAGAAAAATTGAAAACAGAAATAAACAATGTATTTCAAATTTTAGTAAAAATTGCATCTTGAAGACATTCTTTAATTGCACCTATTACGATATATCAATATAGAGGACAATCGGAAAACCTCGGGTAATTCCGTCATCCAAATATGACGAAGAATGGCGGAATTACCCGAGAAGTTCCGACTGGATAGAGCACATCATAAGTTTGGATAATGCAGCGGAGTTTGTAAGCAACATGTTATCGTGACAATGTTTAAAGACAATGGAGATGTGCATCATTTTTGCCTTAAAAATTTGATTTTTTTAATGATATAGTGAACGTCGATTGGCACACAAAGCATAACAACTGATAGTGATCCTTTATGGAGGTTCCCAAGTTGGACCAGTACTTTGCGATTCTGAACTTTCCTTAAGCGGGTTTCGAACCCACAACCGTCGGATCCGCTGTCATGTACGTTAACACTGGACCATGGCGCCGGAGATTCGATGTGTTAAATGAATTCATTTTATACCCAACGATGATTAAAAAAATAACATACATGTGACACACGACGTATTTCCTGGGCTGAAGCTGTAGCCCGGTTGGCAACGACAGACACTGTTTGAACAAGTCAGGGTACCAGCGCAACTTTTCTCCCCGGAAGTGCACGGTTCTCCATATGTCCCTAGAACGAATGAAGAATATCGAATTATAGTTCATTATAAAAACTGGTAAGTTTGACATAATTATGGGGAAAAGTCGAATTTACTCTTCAAAATAAAGACTATTTCCGATACGACAACAAAATGGATTACCTTGATCGTGACAAACGCGGAAGATACTAAAGAAAGCGTATACACAGTGGGAAAGGAAAGTATTTTTCATTTTGTGTTCATATAAGGTTATTTCAATTGTATCTCGTATACCTTAAAAAATGTGAGGAAACACTGCTAGATTACCGCATAATTTGGCATGTTGATTTTTTTCCCCGTACATCCGACTATAACAAATTTAGGAACTACATATATGTAAATATATTCTTCAGATGCAATACTACCTTCAATGTGTTTTTAACATAATTATAAGGTGTACAGGGTTTTAGAATTAAGCAGTTAATAGTTTGAAGCACTTTTATTTTCATGGGGTTGGGGGCTGTTTTCAAAAGATGTGGGCAGTGACAATACAAGCGCCTGAGCCGTGGGGCGGTGGGAAGGCCGGAAGGGAATAGTTCCGGTTGGACTTGGCATCCAGGGGACTTCCAAGCGAATTTTCTTTAATTTAAAGGTCTGAAATGATGCACTCTAATGAGTTTTTTTTTATTGTGTGTCTACATCATTTATCTATGGTCGGGGAATTTCAGGGGAGGGGGCGCACCCCCCCCCCCCCCCCCCCCACACACACACTCTTTTAATCCGCCAGTGGTAATAAATAAATGAAATTTATGACAAGGACATCTTTGAAATAAAACGGTAGTGGCTACCCTGATAAACCTCTGAAATTGGCCCGACAATACTTATATTTCTTAACATTTGTATAAATTATATACAATTTTCCTTATAAAAAGCTTGTTGATCTATTACACTAATCCTTGGCCTCATAAAGGTTCGTTTTAATGTATCGGCAAACAGAACAAATAACGATCAGACACTTCCTTCCAGGAGCTGTCTGATCAGGGTCTCCTTTGTTTGCTCATACACTAATACAGCTTAGATTCTACACAGTTTGCATAGTAAAAAATCCATTGTTTCAAATGTTATCTTAAGTCATCAATTTGCACATATTTTTAATCCTCGAGGTGAAGGGTTCAACAACTAAACCAATTTTAACTGTCCTTTCTCCTTCAGACATTTCCAATAGACTCTATACCTTTATCAACACAAGTAAAATGCCGTCTAATACTTCAACACAAAAGTGTCTTCTGTGTTTCTGTTTCCTCACTATTTAATGTCAACACAACAGTTTTCCTGCAAAACCTCGAAAAGACGAAAAAGAAAACACAAATTATATGTAAAAGTAAAACCCACTTACTGTACATACGTAGATACCTCTTCATACCGGGGTGAGACACCATCCCGCTAGTTGTCAGAAAATCTCTGTTGCAAGCAATACACTGGCGTGTTTCTTGATGGTATCCAAAATTCAAACATCTTGCATCTGCAAAGCACATGTAGGTGCAAGCCAATATAGTTTTAGCGGCTTTCGAAAATATGACATCAATTCCGGTGCAAACAAAGTTTTCTGTAGACTGGGCCGAAAATGTTGCACTAGCGGAGTTTACCTTGCAAGGCAGGAAAATTATCAGTAGAATTAAAGTATGTATAAAAGCCATTTGGGCTGTTTTAAGGTTAAGAAACTGATAATAATATATGTTTCTACAATCAACGACGGGCTAACTTATTATCGATGTGATAGGAATCATATTTCAGCCTCCGTTACTTTATTGGTTACGCTGGCTTTTTATGCGTGGAATAATCTTAAATATTGAAGTAGTATAGATAAGGCTGGGTTTTGACCACTTTTGCACCAAATGAACTTTGCGATCTTTTTTAAGCGTTTTGCACCGAATGACCTTTATGTTATAGCGTTTTTCTTGCAGCCCTTTTTCGACTTCCCAATTGTGTACCCCCGCTGTAGTCTTGCCAATTTGCATCCTAATAGGGGCTGGTTTTGGATCACTTTTGTACCAAATGACCTTTGCGTTAAAGTGTTTTTCTTGCAGCCCTTTTTTCGACTTCCCCATTTTTGACCACATTTAAACCCCAATTTTTTTAATTTTTTTTGAGGGGGGGGGGGCACTTGCCACACATTCGAACTTTATTTAGAGTAATAATTACCATAAGTATAGAACCATGGAGAACACGTGTCAGTGGCTAGTGGTTTCTAAGTTTGTGAGATGCGGTAGGAGGCGTGAAAACAAGCTTTGCAGCAAACATATAGCAAATCTTGAGAAAGAACCACACTCTTGTAGGAAGTGTGGGAAGGGAACAAAATCTGAAACATGGCTTTGCAGCAAGGTCTGTGGATGTGATGGAGGCTCTTAAGAGGGCAGAAACCAAGGCCAAGCGCAACTATTCTTATGTAAGGAGAGAACTCAGTAGCAAAGCATTGTGGGGCAAAATCTTTATAGGGTTAAGATCTTCAACAACCTATTAGTCTAATTTTTATTTAGAGATATGTCCGAAACATAGTAGTCTACAAGTCGAATTTCCATTTAGACAAATGTTAGAAATATAGTAAACGTTAAAGTTGTTGTCGAATTTTCATTTAGAAAGATATTCGAAACATAGTATGTAATCTTCTTTCGAGTATCATGGATCGTGCAGTAAAGCAACTAAGCAATCTGCTTAGAGAAGGGCTGATGAACACCCAAACGTATGCAAATGGCCTAGCTGCGATTACACAACAGCGGTCCCAGAGTACTGCGCCGGCAAGGGTGTTGACTGATGAAGAATTCGATAGTATTTTCGGAGATCTCTTTTATTGGTCAACTCCAGAGAGGCCTACTCCTGCGCCAAGGAGGCCAACTCCAGCCCCACGTACTACCAAACCTACTCCACGTACTTCCCAACCTACTCCACGTACTACCCAACCTACTCCACATACTACCCAACCTACTCCACGTACTACCCAACCTACTCCACGTACTACCAACCTACTCCACGTACTTCCCAACCTACTACACGTACTACCCAACCTACTACACGTACTACCCAACCTACTCCACGTACTACCCAACCTACTCCACGTACTACCAAACCTACTCCACGTACTTCCCAACCTACTACAACTACATACTACCAACCTATCCACGTACTACCCAACCTACTCCACGTACTACCAACCTACTCCACGTACTTACCCAACCTACTCCACGTACTTCCCAACCTACTCCACATACTACCCAACCTACTCCACATACTTCCCAACCTACTCCACGTACTACCCAACCTACTCCACGTACTACCCAACCTACTCCACGTACTACCAAACCTACTCCACGTACTACCCAACCTACTCCACATACTTCCCAACCTACTCCACATACTACCCAACCTACTCCACTACTCCCAACCTACTCCAATACACCCAACCTACTCCACATACTCCCAACCTCTCCACATACTACCCAACCTACCCCACATTCTACCCAACCTACTCCACATACTACCCAAACCTACTACACATACTCCCAACCTACTCCACTACTTACCAACCTACTCACTACTCCCAACCTACTCTCATACTTCCCAACCTACTCCAGTACTCCCAACCTACTCACTACTTCCCAACCTACTCCACACTTCCCAACTACTCCACATACTTCCCAACCTACTCCACTACTCCCAACTCCACATACTTCCCAACCTACTCCACATACTACCCAACCTACTCCACATACTACAAACCCACCTCACTACTACCCAACCTACTCCACTATACCAACTACTCCACATACTCCCAACCTACTCCACGTACTACCCAACCTACTCCACGTATACCCAACCTACTCCGTACTCCAACCTACTCCTACACCCACTACTCCACTACTTCCCAACCTACTCCACGTACTACCCAACCTACTCCACATACTCCCAACCTACTCACATACTACCAACTACCACTACTATCCAACTACTCCACATACTACCCAACCTACTCCACATACTACCAACCTACTCCACGACTACCACCTACCACTACTCCACTAAACTCCAACCTACCCACAACTATCCCCCATCAACACCTACTCCACTACTACCCACCTACTCCACTACTACCCAACCTACTCCACATACTACCCAACCTACTCCACGTAACCCAACCTACTCCACTACTTCCCAACCTACTCCACTACTTCCCAACCTACTACCACAATACTTCCCAACCTACTCCACATACTACCCAACCCTCACTACTCCAACTACTACATCCCAACCTACTCCACTACCCCAACCTACTCCACATACTTCCCAACCTACTCCACATACTACCAACCTACTCCACTACTACCCAACCTACTCCACATACTCCCAACCTACTCCACTACATACCCACCTACTCCACTACTCCCAACCTACTCTCACTACTTCCAAACACCTACTCCACATACTTCCAACCTACTCCACTACTCCCAACCTACTCCACTACCCACTCCACTACTCCAACCTACTCCACGTACTACCCAACCTACTCCACATACTCCAACCTACCACTACTCCAACCTACTCACATACTACCCAATCCTACTACCAACCTACTCACATACTCCACAACATATCCAACCTACTCACACTACTACCCAACCTACTCCAACCTTCCCACCTACTCACACTACCAACCACTCACTACTACCCACCTACCCACATACTCCCAACCTACTCCATACTACCCAACCTACTCCACATACTTCCCAACCTACTCCACGTACTACCAACCTACTCCAACATAACTCCAACCTACATCCACACTCACTACCAACCTACTCCACTACTACCCAACCTACTCCACTACTACCCAACCTATCACATACTCCCAACCTACTCCACTACTCCCAACCTACTCCACTACTACCCAACCTACCCACATACTCCCAACCTACTCCACTACTACCCAACCTACTCCACATACTACCCAACCTACTCCACTACTACCCAACTACTCCACACACCAACCTACTCCACATACTCCCAACCTACTCACACTCACTACTACCCAACCTACTCCACGTACTACCCAACCTACTCCACATACTACCCAACCTACTCCACGTACTCCCAACCTACTCACTACTACCCAACCTACTCCATACTACCCAACCTACTCCACATACTTCCCAACCTACTCCACGTACTACCAACTACCCACATACTCCAACTACTCACTAACCCAACCTACTCCACATACTACCCAACCTACTCCACTACTACCCAACCTACTCACACACTACTCCCAACCTACTCCACATACTTCCCAACCTACTCCACATACTACCCAACCTACTCCACATACTTCCCAACCTACTCCACATACTTCCCAACCTACTCCACGTACTTCCCAACTACTCACATACTCCCAACCTACTCCACGTACTACCCAACCTACTCCACGTACTACCCAACCTACTCCACATACTTCCCAACCTACTCCACATACTTCCCAACCTACTCCACGTACTTCCCAACCTACTCCACATACTTCCCAACCTACTCCACGTACTACCCAACCTACTCCACGTACTACCCAACCTACTCCACATACTACCCAACCTACTCCACATACTTCCCAACCTACTCCACGTACTACCCAACCTACTCCACGTACTACTCCAGTCGAAAGTCGAAAAAGGGCTGCAAGAAAAACACTATAACGCAAAGGTCATTCGGTGCAAAAGTGATCCAAAATCAGCCCCTATTAGGATGCAAATTAGCAAAATTACAGCGGGGTTACACATTTGGGAAGTCGAAAAATGGCTGCAAGAAAAACGCTATAACGTAAAGGTCATTCGGTGCAAAAGTGATCCAAACCGGGGGACCCATTCTACATGGGGTGGCACGTATAGGTAGGGTGCAAAATTGGCTAGACTACAGCGGGGTATACATTTAGGAAGTCGAAAAAGTATAGAGGGTTCTATTTGCAAGAAAAACGCTTTAAAAACATCGCAAAGGTCATTCGGTGCAAAAGTGGTCCAAAACCAGTCTTCTCTATACTACTATTTATGAAACCACCTTACTAATTAAGGTCTATACAAGCATCCTATCAAATTCTTCAATCATTTATCAATTAAATATTTTAAAATGACACGAGGCCATGCATCGTCAAATACCCCCGGCTGACTTAGTCCGTTTCACTACATGACATCATGCCGTGGGGAAATAGGCAAGCAAACCGTCGTAATACAGTTGTTATTGATTAATTTATCGAACAATGAATACGCGACTTTTAAATGCAACACTCTGCAACGCGAAGGCTTGAAAGCCATGTAAACAATAAAATAAAGGACTGTGTCCGGCAGCTGTATACTACTACCTCTATAATTGGTTTTAAAAAACGTGATTTATAAATTTAACCCTAGATTAGGTTAAATTTGTTAAACCCACGATAACAAACATTAACCTATACTTGTAACTAAGTAGACCATTTCACCGGAGGAACCAAAACAATAAGAATTTATCAAAGGAGACTGCATTAAATGAAAAGACATGAATGGGTAACTTTCGAGGAAATATAAAAGGGTCGAATAGCATTTCGATTTCTTTCAAAAGTAGTCGACATTTAACAGAAATATTTCGAAATCTGAAAGCTAACCATTCAATTTGCTGTTTTTTCGCTCCACATATGGATATATAACCCTCATATGTATATTTTTTAAGCGAAACACATTTTGGTGATTTATAGGAGGTAGGTCCGCGTGATCTAAGCAGATACTTTCAGGGGCGTGCCTGGTCCAATTTTGAGTATACGCACCATAGCTAGGGAGGGCCTGGGGACATGCTCCCCCGGGGAAAAATGCCCCTAGAACGCCCTAGGTGCATTTTGGATAATACTTAGCACACAAAAACTGTCTAAATTTAGTGAAAAATGATAAAACGTGTATTTTACCTTTACTATTTCTTACATTAAGGGCATACCCTATCAATATGTCATGATTATAACAACCAAATCTCTACACAGTTTAATTTATATGTTACAACATCAGTATGATGCACATCAATGCCAATCGGAATACCTTTCATTGACATTGCAAACAGACGTCACGTATCATGTCAACTTAAAGCTGTAATTCAATACAATGCGTTGTACTGTAAACTAACACTGCATTGTGAGTGTTAAGAGTGTTCATATAGTAGGAGAACGGAAAAATAAACTAGAATTGTTGTAGTTCCCAAATTCCCAAATGGACACCTGTATGTAAACTTAAACAAATTCTCCTACCTTTTCCTGGACGGTATTCAGTACTGTATGTATATTACTGCTATTAAGTCACGTGTATATATTAGTATGTCTAATTAAAATGGGGTTTCACTTCCGTTGCCCTTGCGCATGTGTAAATTGGTATTGCAGTCAGAATGTAAAGCTGTGATTGTAAAAAAATTCAGTGACCGACAATTTTCTATGTAATCGTTTGGGGTATCAACTACGTGTTTTATGTTTTTTTAATTTAAATAATATTTAATAAGTTATTAGTCAGCTTATGTTTGTATTTTAATGATGTTTATACATATAGGTCATGACCTACTTATCGCTTCGCTTGTCGGTCTGGACATTGCACATTTCATGTCTTCTATTGAGCTTGTAATTATACATAGTAGTTAAATTATTACATGATGAGTGGGATAAGTAATGCGTAATGTTTATCTTATTAATATGTAAGCGTAATATAAAGAACGCACGGTGTAGTTAATGCAGTAAATATGTCTGTGTAGCGCTGCTGTTTTTGCTACAGTAATAAATACCTATAGATAGCCTTATTTTTCACGCTTGTGGAATTAGCTCAATTGGTAAGAGCGTCGTATAGATTTTTTTCCTTCAAGAGGTCGTGAATTCTATTCCAGCTGGGACCGTTTTTTTTTTTTGTTTTTTGTTGTTGTTTTTAATTCTGTTTTTTTTTTGGAAATTCTTGAGTTATATATGTATAAACATCCATTATTTTGCATTTGTTTATTTGTATTTGCTTCCTTTTGAATTACACATACACCACAAAAAATCGACCTCTCTATGTATAAATGATGTATAGAGATATCGATTTTTTTATCAAAATGCAATTCTTATTTTAAAGAAAATCGACCACTCCAGTGATTTTGCTTTACCCATGCATTCTCCATCTTAGATGTAATTGTAATAATGTTTTCGCTGCGGAAAATACTATTTAGATTGAAGGAAGATGCAAACTATCTGAAATTGGCAATCATATTTTTTAAGCATAGTGAGTCCCAGGACTCGTACAGAGAAATCATAAAATAATAACTGCATTTCTCTATATAAATAATATAAAGAGAGGTCGTTTTTTTAATATGAAAGCACCTGTGCATAGACAGGTTAGGTTATAAGGTTAAAGCAGCAGAAAAGAGAAAGAGAGGCGGACCGTATGCTTATTATAAGCCGTCCATTAAAACATTTTGTTTTAATGTTTTCTTGTTATCTAGAGTTTGGACATTAAAAGGTTTTCTTTTTAGAATAAAAAATAATTTATTCATTTTTGAAAAAAAAAGTTTCCTTCATTATTATAAGGAAAAAATAATAGCATTTGATTACCAGATCATACATGTTAAATGACTAAAATTATTTGAAAATTAGAATGAAAACAGTTTTTCTTTCTGACCTGAGTGATATATAAATAATGGTCAAAGTGAAAAACGGGAAAGAAAAAAAATGACTCTAGTCGGATTTGGACCCACAATTCTTAGTTTAAAGGCACTTGACAGTAATTCTTACCTATTTATGGATGACCTCAGGTAGAAGTAAGGTAATGCATTAGGATAGCGGCGAATGATTTGCGACAACAATAATGTGTGTTTGTTAAACTTTGCTTGACTGTCCTACACATTAGCCGTCTCTGTTTCCTGACGTATATTAGGCACGACAGCAATTGTCTCGATGAACGTGCGTCAGGTCTAAACTCGACATCCGACCATTTCGACCGTGGACCGCACAGACCTGACTGATTGCTCCGCTTACGCAGTAGAGAGACCTGCATTTCCAAAACTGTCAGTCAAACAGGAGGTGATTCCATAATGCGAGGTCAAAGGCAAAGCTGTATGGCGTACGTGACAAACTGTACATATTTAAACGTTTATAAATGTATTTATCGCAGCGCACCGCCTCGCGTCGCTTGTGATAATTCCATAACATATATGTGTAAACAAATACATACGTATAGACTGGACCTCAAATTCATTCCGCCGTAATATATTTTACAGTGGTCAACCGTTTTCGAGTATACGCGAGGCAAAGGCACGAACCGCCGAGTGGAGACAGGGCATCGGGTCCTGGAAATTATTTCTAAAGATGGTGTCAAGAGAGCATTTTTGTGCATACGATGTTTTTGAGGTGGTATGGCGATGTCTAAGAGGAAACATTTCATTATTATTGTAGAAAAAATAAACAGGGTTAGATAGTCA
Organism: Solen grandis; assembly: GCA_021229015.1. NCBI lineage: Eukaryota > Metazoa > Mollusca > Bivalvia > Adapedonta > Solenidae > Solen > Solen grandis. The sequence goes on from CM037792.1 coordinate 36,164,807, forward strand.
ACTTTTTTTATTCTAAACCCATTCATATTAACTAAAACTAAAGTATTATCCTAAAGTATTATCGTAAAGTATTATCGTAAAGTATTTTCCTAAAGTATTATCGTAAAGTATTATCGTAAAGTATTATCCTAAAGTATTATCGTAAAGTATTATCCTAAAGTATTATCGTAAAGTATTATCGTAAAGTATTATCCTAAAGTATTATCGTAAAGTATTATCCTTAACCTGATGTCCGCGCTCTTCAATGTGGCCACGAAAGGGTGAAGTTTTATTTGCCACAAAATATAATGGCATCAACAATTCCAGCCAATAATATACGATTTTCTCCACAAGCATTTTTTTACTGAGATGATAACGTGCTCACAGTGTCTAAAGCCTCACCCATCACGATGGCCAAAAAAGTATCGAAGACGGCTTATAGTTGGAAATAATCTGAATTTGAAAAACGGTCGCCGAATCACAATTTCCTTATCTGCTTCGTCATCCAGCTGTGTACTCGTGATAAGTTAACTGAGACATTAGGGAAGGTCTATAGAAAACGTGAGGGAATGTTGACGAATATATGCGGAATATGCAAATCGGGTAATCTAGTAAACAATTGAATGATCCTTATTAAAATGATTTCTTTTTCATGCAAATCTATTTTTAAAGACTTCATTCGTAATAATGACGGGAACTCAACTAAATCGCTTTAAATTGCATATTTAACAGCCACCCATTTGTTTTGGCCAGCATACTTTATCTGCATTTTATAAATAAGAATAATATATTTCAGCTAGTTGTCATCTCAACAAGTGTGAAACTTTTTTCACAAGTATAAGAATATCTACCAATGAAAATCGTTCAAATATTCATTCGGCATTGTCTTACGTCACCATCCTTTAGCAGGCCAAATGCACAGGGGCTCGAAGTTGCATGGGGCGAATCATTTGGTACTTAATGGTAGCATTAAAAATAGGAAGGGAGGACACTATTTTCGGCTACATTATGAATATCGCATTTTCGGCAAATAACGATCAATAAAATGGTTCATATGCATTTGAAATGAATAGATATAGCAGCAGGGGGGGGGGGCGAATGCACCAGTTATCTTGGCCCGGGAAGCCTCCCAGCACCATTTCGGCAGCAGGGGGGGGGGGGGGGGGGGGAATGCACCAGTTATTTTGGCCCGGGAAGCCCCCCAGCACCATTTCGCGCGCAGCCCTAGGGACGGCCCACAACCCTCGCCGGCCCGGGCTCGGGGGGTGAATGCACCAAACTCCTTAGGCCCCGGAATCCGTCCGCAGAGCCCCTCAGCCCCGCTTCTTGTATCCCGAACATCCATTTAGAGATATACGTTGCAGTAGGTATACCAAGACCTTGTTGCAACATGAAAGGTCATAACTTATGCTGTTGGTTGAAAGTTGGGGAAAATGTGGTCTGTGGGAAAAGCTGTTGCCAAAAGTACTGTAAGATTCACTTGGCCAAAATACGCAAAGGCAGCAAAATTCCAGTGCCTTGTAGAAGGTGTGGAAACGGGGTTCAGAGTGAAATACAACTCTGCAGGGGTTGTGGCCGAGATAAAGTTCGACACCAGCATATGGCTTTGGAGAAAGCTGCCAAAAAGCAGCTAAATCTGGTACTGACTGAACTTCTTGTATATCGAACATCCATTTAGAGACAAGCTGTGTAACAGATATACCCATCTGAGAACATGGCCACTATGGATGACTTGATTGAAGAGATACTTGCAGAAATGCCCGACCCAGTCCCAGAGGGTCAACAGTTTATCGACCTGGATGACCAGGTTCCTCCCCCAGTAAGACTCCCTACAGATGAGCCATGGGTAGAGATCTTAAACGACGCCATCGACGAGTTCGAAGTCGACGGCGCCACTGCGGTCTTCTCTACGTGGAGGGTAGAAGCAGAAGACCCGCTGGACATTGGCGACGTCAAAATTACTGATGGCATATATGTTAGGGCTGGTCGGATGGTTCTGGATGCCCGCATGACTGACGAGAGGGCAGCAGCTTTGCTCACGGCCCTTCCAGAGGGTGAATACATGCTCAGGCTCAAGTTCTTGAGGGAGAAAGATGAGGTAGACTGGGTTGTTGAAGACAAGTTCGACCCGGTCAAGGCTGAACGGAAGAAAGGACAGGCAGTCGTGCACCTTTCCCGGGGCACCAAGCCGGGTGCGCTCCGCGGGATTGACAGTGTGTTCTATCAGAACGCCTATCCTGTTACCGCGGTGGTGTATGGACTCTACCCCATCAGAGACCCAGACCCCGCCAATATAGCTCCGATGAAAAATGGCGACCTCAACTGCGTTGCCCAGAGAGTCGTAGAGCACTTTGAGGGCGCCCTAAGGGGCCAAGGACTGACCCCCACAAGGCGCCAGAAAATTCAGGAGTGGGAGCGGAAAGTTCACGAGAGGGGTGCTACGGTCGACGATGTGGCTAAATTGGAAACAATCCTCAAGCGAGCGATCGTTCTGCGGGACATCGCCGGGGAGGACATCTACAACAGCGGCAAGTACCGGTTTGGGGGTACTGGTGTCAGAGGGCGTGTAGAGCTCATCGTCCACAACGGCCATGCTTGGTCAAAAGACCTCCACTTTCCCCAAGCCCGAGAGGTCCACATATACGGGGGCGACGTCTGGCAGGCCATCCAGGAAGCAACCCATGGTGACCCGGTAGCCGTCTGGCTGCTCGGAGGCAGCCAAGACAACCGGCTCAGTGTTGATCAGTTCGTGCTCCAGGATGGCCGCACCTACCGGACTCAGGAGGCCCACCAAAGACTGCAGGATGTATGTAGATTTTTGGGAGATGAGGACCTGGCAGATAGGGCTTTCGGAGAGAACCACGCAGCCAGCATAAAGGCCAAGGAGCGAAACGGCTGGAAGCCAACCCCAGTCAGTTTCCTCGACGACATCCAAAAGGCTTGTGTAGAGCACGGACACGGCGGGCTGTGGAACTTGATGGACTACGATACCAGGGAAATCGTTAGCATTGATATGAAGGCCTGCTACCCTGCCAGCTTCCAGGGGCAAGGTGAGGCCAGGCCTTACTTCCAAAGGTTCGGGCATCCCAGCCACCGCATGGCCCGCGTAGCCATCAACGGCGCACTCCCGGAAGATATTGGTACAGGCTTCGCCGAGGTCCAGCAGTGGGAGTTCGCGCCAAAAGTACACCCTGTCATCCCTGCCTGGTTTGGGAAGCATTTCACAGAGAACGGTTGGGCCCCGACGCCCCTGTTGGCCTACCTTGTGGAAAGTGGCCTGTTGAATTCTCTTAAGGTCCGAGAGGCTATCATCGCATTCGAGAAGCAAACGGAGGTCTGGCTCCCGGAAGACCGAAACCAGGGCTGCAGCATTATCGGTAAGTTTACCCAGGGCAGCAAGGCCGACGGAAAGCGCCTCACCCGGAGGCTCGTAACCGACCCCGGAGAGCTCGACTTCCTGGTCCACGATACCCGCCAAAGCGGCACGCTGGTCGGGGCCCCACAAAGGTGCCCGCTGGGCCATGTCCTCACCTACTACGACGGCACCCAGCCGCAGTACGCCCACCTAAGGGCCAGCATGCTGGCATATGCCCACATCAACCTCCTAGAGATGCTTCGCCGGTTCACGCCCGACGAGGCTGTCCGAGTGGCAACTGACTCCATCTACATCGAGAAAACGGCGTTGCATAAGCTACAGGGAGTCGATGCCTACGCACCATATGACCAGCATCCAAAGGGGTATTGTACCACCTGCCACCTATGCCACGATACTCCAGTGCTTAGGACACCGATGGAGGTTGCCCCAGCTCAGTGGAGGGACAAGGGCGAGCAACTGTACATGCCAATGGAGCACGCCGCGTACCTCCCTCTGCCTGAATACAAGAAACAAGAAAAGGACATCGCCCCATCCACGGCACCAAGGCATGATGATCCACTATCAAGGTATAAGCTTAGCTACCTCGGCGGCGGTGGAGGCTCCGGCAAGACCACTCGAGCCATCGAGCTCTTCCGATCAAGACACCCCTTGGTCTTCACTCCGACCCATCGTCTGGCCAAAGAGATGCGGACCCGGGATGTAAAGGCTCAAACCTACCACAGCTTCTTCCGCTGGAGCGGACAAACGGAGTGGACCCAAGATAGGATGGGACAGAAGTTCATCCCGAGGGTGATTATCTGGGACGAGGTCTGTACCGTACCCCGGCCTATCCTCGAGACCTTTCTCGAATGGCTCGACCAAAAAGGCGTCCAGGTCGTCTGCTGTAGTGACCAGGGACAGCCACCGCCAATCGCGGGAGAGATGCCGCACGACTGGCTGCGGCAGAAGGCGGACCACTATGAGGAGGTTGAGGTCGACCACAGAGCGAAGGACACCGCACTCAGGGACCTGAAAAGAAAAATCCGCCTCCAACCCGACAAAGACCAGTGCCGAGAGATGCGCAGGGCGTTGCCCAGCTGTCTTGGATGGGATCGGTTTGTGGACGCGTGGAAGCCAGGCGATCTCATTCTGACCTCGAGACAAAAGGTTCGCGACAGAGCCCAGAGGCTTCTACTCCAAAAGCACAAGGAGCACTTCCCAGATGTTGCCGTCCCTCTTCTCTACCACCCGATAGACACCCGAAGGCAGAATATTCAGGTGATGGTCCCGGGTACTCTCCGGACAGAAGAGCTTGTTCTCAACGACATCGTGGACGTTCCAATCAACGCAGTAGAGACTGCCATACAGACAGGTGACTGGCGTCTGGGGTATTCCATCACAGTCCACTCCTCCCAGGGCCTAACAATCCACAGCCCCCAGAAAGTATGGATCATTGACGACTACCTACAGTGGTCCAATCTGGCCTACCTTGCTGTATCCCGAGTAGAGTACATGCACCAACTCGAACGAGTAGTCTGTCCCCCGGAGGAGGGTTCCGAGGTAAGGCAACTCACCGAGCAGCAACTCCGCAAGGCGATCCAAAGGAAGCTCGTGGCTTATAAGCGCCAGGAGGGCCGGATGGGATTCAACCTCAAGGTCGACCACATCCTGCAGCTCAAGGAGACTCAAAGCAACCATTGTGCAGCATGCAACATCGAGCTGCTCTGGGCTTATGCCCCGAAAGACACACAGCAGTTCAGTGTGGACCGGCTGGACAACTCCAGAGGCCACACCCATGACAATGTCCGCCTGACCTGTTTCGAGTGCAATCGAAAAAGAGGCGGCGCAGCTCTTACCGCGTAAGAACCCCATCCGGCGGCAGTCGTGTGTCGGATGGCACTATGAGTAGTTCCTCGCGGACGAACCCGCGCTCTGGTCCATCCTGGAGATAGTACACCACTGGCTCGTCGGGCTTGGTGACAGACCGCCCGAGACGATACACGCCGAGGGACCACACAGGGTCAGTGGCCCGCCGGCGGCCACCCTCCAGTTCGCCGGCCTGGTAGAGGTAGCGAACACCGACACCGGAGGGGAGCTTCTGCTCCTTGAGACCAACCGAACGGCCGGGTACAACCGAGGAGGGCTTTTGTGTCACGGATTTGACCTTGATGGCGTCAACCGGCCTTCTACCGGTAAGCCGAGTCACTTCTCCATTCATCGCAGCCACAACCGCGGGCAGCCTGCCAACCCATTCAGACGACCGCTGGCCTTGTGGCAGCCGCATTTCGACCGCATACTGGTGCCCGAACAGTCGTTCAGCAAGTGACCGGTTGAACCGCTCTACGATTCCCTGATCACGGTGGATATCCACACGGCCGCGCCTGACCTCGACCCCGTGCTTCGCCAGGAGCTGACTGACTGCGCCCATGAACTCGCGTCCAGGATCAACTTGCAGCAGTTTCGGCCATCGCAGTGGACCCCGCTTGTAAATCCGCTCGAGAGCAGCGGCGACCTCTTTAGCCTCTTTCGTCGTAAGCGGTTCGGCGGCTTTGAACCTGCTAGCCACATCGACAACAGTCAGGGAATACTTGTATGTGCGCCGACGAACCGTGTCATGTGGTAGAAATAAGAGATCGGCCTGGTGCACTTCATTCGGCGTCGAAACGGCAAAGTGGGGCCTAGGTATATGGCGCGGAGCTGGGAGGTAGATTTGCCAGATGGCCTGCTTTTTGAGGAAGTCCTTAGCCTTAGTCTCAGAAACCTTAGCCGCGGCCGCCAGTTTTTTAATTGCCGCTAGCCCCTTCCAGTAGCCCCTTGGGCTGTAGTAGAGTCTCGTCAGCTTCTGATCCATGGAGATATTCCAAGAGCGTGATCAGCCTCCAACACGCTGAAGCCACAGGCTCTGGTAGCTGCCCTGTTGTTGCCCTGAGGTTAGTCGGGCCCGATAGCATTCTATATGCGAAGAGCCTCATTGTCATTTCATCCTCCCGCCAGCTCTCGAGTGAGCTCTGGGCGACTTCGATCATAGTAGAGGCTAAGGGCCCAGGAACTTTGTGCCGCCGAGCTGCATAACCAACTTCCGTCATCTTAGTGAAAAGTTCTTCGGGTAGCCCCATGATGCATATGTATGTAAAAAAAAAGTTCTTAGAGAATTAATTAATCCTTTTTTCAATCCAGTAGCCCGTGAGCCCAGCCGCTCCTAGAGCTAAGACAATAAATCCAATCTCTCTAGCCTGCTGATCGCCGGACGGTTGGTAGAAGTCGGCCAGCTGCGGCTCAGGGCCCAGTGGATCGAACCGCTTACTTGCCTCTGGCATTACCGCAGCATACTCCTGCATGGCCTCATCAACATCCTGGAAAGATTGGACGGCGTGGCCTTGCCGGCGGAGCTCGCTCTGGATAAAGTCTAGACGCTGAGTCCTTTTTTTGACCCACGCCGCCTGAGCCGCCTGTAGCTGTTCGACCGCGGCGTCATGGCGTCGGCGCTCTTCTTCGACGCCAGAGTTTTTGAAAAGGCTAAACAGATAATTGCTTCCAGTGAACGCCACCGCATTTGCGACCGCGCCGCCCAACATCATTGCAATGCCAGCCATCGTATTATTATAAAGGCGCTTAATTCTATATGTCGGCGGGGATGATCCCTTGCTTGATGAGGAAATCTTTGGTGGCGAGCGAGGCCGTGATGTCGAATATGGCCATGCCTACGTCCCGCGGGGTGAAATTCAGTTTAGGGTATGTCCCACCGAATGCGGGCTTACTTAGGAACGCATAGCTGACTGCGAATCCCGCTACCACGGCGCCGTGGTAGATCGCATTAACTACTTCCTTTCCGTTTGGAGTTGCTTGGGCAGACATGATTATTCCATGTGATGGGAGTCGCGTCTATAAGAACCGCGGCTACTTTCCTCTAATTCTAGAGCGGGCGGATGGGTTGGAGCTGGCGACACGGAGCCCGCGGTGCACGGCGCCAAGAAAGCAGGCCTTTGGCCTCACGACTCCGCCATCCCCCAAATCTTGTCGAAGATCTCTTGCCAAAGGGGCGAGAAGATCTTTTTCTCCTGCAGGATCAGGCGGCAGGCGCTCAGGTTCTGGGCGACGATACGGCGGGCCTCTTCCTCACCACGCTGGTTCGCGAAGTTATAGACGGGCTTGCCGGCAGCGTCGCGGGCCGCGTCCTGGGCCATGTCGTTGGCGATCCGGGAGGCTATACCAAGGTGACGACCAACCCGATAGATGTCCTCCGGGCAGGGATCCCTCGGCCGCATCAGAACGCCGAGCGTCCTTCAGAGGCCGAACGTCCTCGGCGCCGTCCTCGGTCCGCTCGAACGCCACGCCGAAGCCGTCCTTCAGAACGCCGAAGGCGTCCTTCAGATTGCCGAAGACGTCCACCAGAACGCCGAAGGTTTCTTACCCCGGCGCCGTCTCCGCGGCGACCCAGAACGCCGAAGGCTTCCTTCAGACTGCCGAAGATGTCCGCCATAGCGCCGGCCTGTTTCAGTACCTCGGCGCTGCAGTAGATCTTCAGAACGCCGAAGGCGTCCTTCAGACTGCCGAAGATGTCCGCCAGAACGCCGAACTGTTTCGCTGCCTCGGCGACGTCCTCGGTCCGCACCAGAACGTCGAAGGCGTCCGCCGGAACGCCGAACTGTTTATCTATCTCGGCGCTCTCATTAACTACTTCCTTTCCGTTTGGAGTTGCTTGGGCAGACATGATTATTCCGTGTGATGGGGGTCGCGTCTATAAGAACCGCGGTTACTTTCCTCTAATTCTAGAGCAGGCGGATGGGTTGGAGCTGGCGACACACCCCCCTTAACCTTCCAAAAAAATAATCCAGCTAGGGCTCTAGCGAGCATCAGCCATTGAGGCGTTGCTGGCGGGGCTTTGTGCCCGTCTGATGGAGTGCGCGGCCGCTACGTCGAGTGGGACCTCCTCGGTCCGCGACAGAACGGCGAAGCCGTCCGCCATAACGCCGAAGACGTTCGTCATAGCGCTGAAGAAGTTCGCCGCATCGCCGAAGGTTTCCGCTGCGATGTGGCAGATATCATTAACAAATTTCTTTTGGTCTGGAGTTGATTGGACAGACATGATTATTTCATGTGATGGGGGTTTACTTTCCTGGGCTTGGGCAGACATGATTATTCCATGTGATGGGGGTCGCGTCTATAAGAACCGCGGTTACTTTCCTCTAATTCTAGAGCAGGCGGATGGGTTGGAGCTGGCGATGCGCCCCCTTAACCTTCCAAAATAATCCAGCTAGGGCTGCTACAGCTCCAGCGAACATCAGCCATTGAGGCATTGCTGGCGGGGCTTTGTGCCCGTCTGATGGGGTGCGCGGCCGCTCCGTCGAGTTGGACCCCCTCGGCTCTGCCGGCTGCTCCGCCACCGTGGCCTTAAACCCCTGTAACTCATTCAGGATTGCCTGCTGCTTCCATTTTCTCGCCTCTGCCCGAGTCACCCTCTCTGGCCGGACTTCCTCCGGCGCACGGACTGGTGTCGCCTCCTCCGGTGTTCCCTCCATTGCTAAGGTATGTTCCGCCATCGTCCTCAGTAGATGCAGTAGATGCTTGGCAGTAATTAAATGAACTTAGCATTGCTGTAACAGGAGCTAAGTACATGCCATAGCGGTGGTATAGCTCGCAGGTGATGGTATTTAAGGCATGCCCAACAAACGGATCTGCCTCGAGGTCGGCAGTCAGTAAAGGCTGCTTATCAGCCGGAATCGGGAGCAAACGGATAGCCGCCATGGTGTAAATCTGCAGCACCGCAGAGCCAAGGGTCTTGGTCATACTAGCCCCCAGTCGAGCCTCATATCGGGCGTAGAGCCTGCCAATCTTCTCATCGGGTAGACGATCGATTTGATCGGCGGAAATCTCTCTGCCAATGTACTGCTTTGACTTCCCCCCAATAGCGAGCGCAACCAACCGCCGTCTCTGCTCATGTCGTTCTGCTTTTTCAGGCTCATCGCCCTCTGCCCGGTCGTGGCCACGAGGTCGATCAACGACCCGCACAGTCGGCTCGTCGGCAAGGAGCTCGTCAATAATGTCGTCGCATTCCATTGCAATAGTCACGTACCTCCCTAGTCTAATTGTGATGAAAAACAGAAGTAACGCTGCGCTCCAGACGCATGTGCCAACAACATATAGGCCTTTCATGCTAGCACGTGATAACTACTTGGCTGCGAGGTGTTTAAAATAAGCTTTGCGTGCCTCATTTTGGCGAGTCGTTCACGCACAGCATGTCTGTCGTCTGCGGGGATAATATCATTTTCGCGCAAGCACTCTTCGAAACTGTCCCGATCCTTGCAGTGGAAGAGGGCGACCCAACGTGTTTGCTCTCGGAGATCTTTGAGGATGGCGTTGTACCTCTGAGCCAGGACCCAGACCGATTGCTTGGCATGCCGGCCGCTGAATGCCAACTCTGAGAGCATGTCCTTTTTCTTGGTGAGCTGTTTACTCGCGGCCATGTCATCGATGACATACAACGTCGGCTCACCCTGAAATACTCGGTAGAAAGCGCGCAAATAGTCGTGAAGCCGTTCACCCGGATCCAGAACATAAACCTCCTCGTCTGTACACACCCATGCGCGCTCCAGATAGGTCGTGTTGTGCCTGATCGTGGGACACAGGATTACGACGTGCTCGAAACGGTCGCGGTATGGGCCCTCGAGGAGGTCAAGCACAAATTTCGTTTTCCCGCAGCCAGTCATGCCGCAGATTATCGCCGAGTGGGGCTCAGTGACTAAGTCGCTAGTAAATGGCTGACACGAATCGCCCATTCTCGATGTTGAGCTGCGCATCCATGATTACGAAGAGGTAAATGTTCAATGGAGCTTCAGCTTCTGCTTCTTTGGCGATCTGGATCGTAATACCCTCGCTCGCGTTTTCGACCCGGCGGCCATTGCCGTGCAGGCCGTCGTCGTCGGTTGACCTCAAGTCCAGCCAGAGAGCGAACTCCTCCGTGAGGTACTTGCCCAGGTCGCAAGCGTGGACACTGAGGTCCTTGGCCACCATAGCCACTTCGGGATGCCGCTTTAATCCGCCCGCCATTAGTTTTCTGACCTCGTCCCACGCCTGGTAAGGGCGCATGCCTTGCGCATAGAGCTGGTTTGGAATGCCCTCGACAGTGACCTCCACCTTCGTGATCTTGGGGTTGTAGAACGCCTCGCTCTGGCGAGCAAATGCATCAGTCGGTTCCTCGAAGAGCATCAAGACCCCCTTCATCGATCGAGCGGGGACGTTCAGGTTGATGTTCAACAGCGTGTCCGACTTGTTCGCCACTATTCTGCGGTGTCGGAGGACCCTGTCGTAGAGGATCGCCATCTTCCCCGCATACTGGTTGCGGATGTTGTCGGCCAGCTCCCTGTTGGTCACCATCTCGAACTCCAAGGCAATGCCCTCGACTGAGAATTTGGCAGCCGCGTCACCGGCTGCCCGGACTACACGACTGTAATCGTTGAACGTAAGTTCGTATTCCAGCCTGTCACCGAAAGCGGACTGAAAGAAGGGCATGTGACTCTCCAAGAGTTCGAAGTCGAGTGGGATGTAGAAGCGGTTCCCGTAAGCCTTGGCAACAGCGACGTCCTTCACCTTGTTAGTCGCCTTGTCTCCAGCATCGAGTCTATTCTTCGTTACGTTTCTGTCCTTCGTGGTGTCAATACCCTGGTACTGTGAGTTCGCCCGCTCGTTGTCGGTTTTCCAGAGGTCCACGTAGCATCCGAACACATCGCTGTCATCGATGCTCATGACCTCGTTCCCAGAAATTTTGATCGTGGTCTTCTTCACGATGGCCCTACCAAGATTATTGACCACTAGGCGGTTAGCATCGGTTGAGTCCAGCTTGATTTGGAATGCTAAACGAGTTGTTCCGGGGACTATGACATCACTAGCCCCAAGGTTCGGGAACCTCACTAAGAGCTGCTGATTTTGGTCGATTGTGGAGGGGTTGTTTGTGATCACAACCGTTTGGCGAGTGCCTTTGACCCCTAGGGGTTCTCTCAGGCGTCGGTGCGGGTTGAGCTTTCTACCGTATGCGCTTTGTGCCATGATCATGTATTGAACTCGCTGACATTTGGGTCTAATACATGATTATGGCCGATGAAGATATACCACTAGAAGATTTCAGCGACCGGATGTCGCCGGCCGATGACGTCATCGCAACCACATCGCTTTCCAATAAATTACTCACGGATGCCGTTGATGGGTATTATAACAATTTGGGTGAGGGATATCCCGCCGCTGGTAAGGACTACAATAAATTTGTGGTCGACAGAAAGGGTCAACTCCGCCTAAGGGCTCATCCGGATGTTGATCTGGTCAAGGGTCGCGACGGAAAACCCCTAAAGCTAACCTCTATAGCAGGTAAGAAAGGAGGTCGGGCAATAATCCGCGACGAACTCGGTTTCTCGGACTGGGGGGGGGGGGAGAAAGATGACTCTACCCGCTAAAGCTGTCACCCAGATACAGCGGGCTAATGGAGTACTAGGCGAAGCGGCCGGCGGAAGTCTTGAGGTGGTAGATGTCGACAGAGCAACCCACGCCCTGACGGAAGCGGAGGAGACCGCATTGAAAACGATCAACGACTCACCACTGAGTACATCGGACTTGGACAGGTCCGAGTTAGTAATGCGGTACCGGGAACTCCGAGGACTCGATAAGGCTATGCAAACCCAGCGCGGTGAGCTTGTTAATAACCTGGCAAGGCTCTCTGAGCTCGACAGACACATTGAACGGGAAAAAAGAAAACTGGGAGAAACAGAAGACGAGCAGCTGCAGCGGGAGATCAGACAGCGCATCGCTGATCTTAATGACCAGCGGGCGGCTAGGCTCGAGGCGGCTTCGTTCAACCGAGAAGCTCTCAGATCGCAGATCAGCCGGATTCGGGACACCCTGCGGCGAATGATGCATGAAGACGCCACGCTGGCTGAACGGATCAAGACTCTCTTCCGAGAGCAGGGGATCACCGTCGTGTCCATCCTCACAGCGATGGGGATGACCATCAGCACGCTCGTCCTAGCACTAACAGGAGGCGGTGCAGGCAGGGCCACTCCCCCTGCGCCAACTGATAAGGGTGGGGTAAAAGAATGGGTGAAAAAGCAGCTGAAAGCTCTCGCCACCCTTCTTGGTAAGCTTGCGGGTAAGGTCGCGGCCGCCATCCCCGGCATCATAGGCAGCGTGGTTTCGTGGTTGCTGTCGACCGCCGGCAAGGCAGTTGGATGGCTTGCCGAGCACACTTGGGCGTTGGTCATTGCTGTTGGAGGCCTGTTGCTAGTCGCAACCCGCGAGTGGCTAGCGAAGCGCTAGCCAAAGGGCCACTAGCCCGACCGCAATTCCACCCACAACCAGAGCCCTTTTCTCGTCGGAGTGTGCCCGCGCAGCTGCTGCGTTTGCAGCGGGCAACGTTGATACTCCCTTATGAGTCGGTGGGTCCGCCCGCGGAGGCCCCGCGATTTTACCATCATCGAAGCTGCCATGCTGCAGCCCCTGAACTGGAGCAGAGTTGCTTTGAACCGTGCCGGCCGGAGCCTTCTGAATTTTGTTGCCCGCGATTTTACCATCATCGAAGCTGCCATGCCCCTGAACTGGAGCAGAGTTGCTTTGAACCGTGCCGATGGGGAGGCCGGCCGGAGCCCTCAGAATTTTGTTGTTGTAGCCCGCGATGCCTGGATTTATATTAAGAAGCATGTCGCTTGGAGCCATGTACAATCCTGTCCCAAAGACCATGTTAAGCTCACTCCCGGCGTACTGCAGAACGCCTTGGTAACGGGTGATAGAGGCCTGGATGTCAACCGGAGAGTTGATCGCATCCTCCACTAGGGCTAGGAACTGCTTTTGAGCCTCGAAGCCGCCCGATGCCTTGTCGATGATCCTGGACTTGGTTTGTGCCTGGGCACCGAGCAGAGCCCACACATATGTCCGGATTGAGTCGTTGATTCGCTCCATGCCGGCTTGGGTGAAGCCTTTCGAGTTGTCAAGCACGAACGTGCTCCAAGAGCCGTCAACGCCGGGATCTTGCTCGATGAACTCGATGTGGGCCTTTTTAGGCGGTAGCCAGTCGCACGATGAAACTCCACAATGACGGCCTCCAGAGACCTCCGAGCCGAATGTCATGTGTTCGGGGTCTAGGTTTCCGGCGTTTTGGCTGGCGATGTGTTTTGCCTGATTGCCGTGCCGGAAGTCTGTCTGGGTCCACGCAACGTGCCCCCTGGTGTGAACGTCCCCCAGGCCGCGGCTGTTCGGATACTCTTTCTGACGCCAGTCTGTCTGGGGATCGACCCCGAATTCCTGGCAAAGCCGTTCATACGCTCTCCGGTCGTATGTATTGTTTAGGGGGTCCCAGGACGCGTCCTGTGGGAGGGCGCATTTCATTTCCGCCAGAATGCGTCTTATGGTGTAGTAGACGTGAAAGAGGTATACAGATTGAATGAGCAGAGTCTTGTGCCCCGCCGGCCCATTCAGGTGGTCATTAAATGAAACTCCCGAACCGGAAGTTGCGCACCAGACTGCAAAGTTGACCTGGTTCTGCCAGAACTGCATCGGGCTTTTAGTCCAAGCTTGAACTGTGGCATCTGTTTTGACCCTGGGTAGACGGTACTGGCGCCAGATGTCGGGCATTTTCGCAGAGAAGACCTTGCCGGGGGCGGCTACGATCTGTATCGCGGACAAGTTGTTGGCGGTTAGGCTCCGCTGATACCCCCCTGCCTTATACTTCGCACCGCTATTGAACGTAAATACCTCCATCGGAATATTGCAAGATGTTTCAGACGATTACTGATATAACTACAGGCCCCACCTACCTCCAAAAGCCAATCGACAATAGAGACGGATGTCTCAGAGTCGGGCTGCGGTCCATCACATACACGATTGGCTGGTTCAATATCACAAAAAACGAGGCGGTCACGTCCAAAGGGGTGAGAAGGACGGTTCCTCCCGGACTTTGGACTCTTCAGCAGCTAAGTTCGTATCTCAGCTCCTTGTTCAAGGACCTAATCTTAACGCCGAACGAGACAACCGGACTCCTCGTTGTCCAACCTAATGGAAGGGGCGTACATTTCACGGAGGGGTTGCTGCAGCTTCTTGGCTTCGACCAGACCCAAATGCCGATCAGCCCATCGACGGGTGTGCGTGGGCGGCGTCCGGTAAATTTCAGTCCGAACAGGTTGTTGTTCATTCATCTGGAGCAGCTAAACACTACCGAGAACGCCCTGAACGGCGCCCCCAGTAGTCTGCTCGCCGCTGTCGCCGTTGGAGACTGGGCATACGGGGAGATCAAAACGTCAGTATTCCCCAATCCCGAGTTCAAACTTCTGAGACAGGGTACCATCTCAGAGCTTTCTCTCTCAGTTAGAGACGAGCGTGGTAACATTATAAACAACCACGGTTTGCCAGTGACTGTCGACCTTGAGGTGAAATGAGTATCTTTGGTGGGCGGGGGTATAAATCCTCTGAGGGCAATTACGCTACTCGGGCTTACGTCGATGCAGTCGCTTCGCGACGGTCCGCACCTCCCGATCTATCGCAGTATCTCAAAAAGACGGATGATGGAAATGTAGACTTAGAAGGAGGTCGGCTTATGAACGTCGGCGACGTCGCAGGGCCTACTGACGGTGTTTCTGCGAAAATGGTCCAGGCAGCGTGGGACCATTTTAAGGACGAAGTCGTGAGGAAAAATGGTGAAACGCCCATGGAAGACGACCTTGACCTTGGAGGTCACCGGATCGTAAATGTACAGCCTCCTCAGCACTCTAAAGATGCCGTAAACAAAGCGTACATCGATGCAAGGCTCGGTCTAATCCAAATTCCCAACCCCATAATAACTCTAGTGGCCGAGGAGCGCGGACCTTTGGTTGGTGGGCAGTTCGAATGGTCGTTCGGCTCCAACTCGGATGGTCTGTCTCAGAGCAAAGTGGGCTACGTCATGATGAAAAAAGGCAAGATCATTTCAATGTCTCTGTCCGCGGCCGAGCGTAATGGACAGTCGGAGGATCAAGTGTCTGTAGGTGTCACCTTAAATGGACAATTTCAACAAGGCTATGATATCACTAAGATCCAGCACTCTTATGTCGCTTCCAAGACCTTCCTATCACCTCTGCAAGTTGAGAAAGACGATATTATCAACTTTCAGACGCGTGACACGAGTAGGTCCCACGCTTCCGGTGTGGTCGCAATCTTAATTGAACTGGAGAGGTAACAACATATATTATACGAATATGAAGGATGAACTACAACAACCTACGGCACCGCCTCTGTATCCCTCCCTGCCAACTGAGGGCGATGGTCACGCTTACCGTCTTCAACAAATAACGCGCATTCAGGCCGATTTAACGCGCGAGGCCGAAAAAAGGTCTGGCCTATGCAAGAAATATAGAAGGGGGTTGAACGCCGTAGATGGCGCTGACGCTGCTTTGGCGGCCGCTGGGGCGGGACTTGGAATCGGTGGCGTCTACTTCCTTTCGACAGTCGTAGCCATTCCGGTCGCTGTAGGGCTCGAACTGGGATCTCTCGGTTGTGCGGGTCTCTGTGTTATTGGCAAGGTGGCTGGGCGGCGCCTTTCCGCAAGTACCTCAAGCATCGACGCATTGAGACGATTGCCCGTGCAAAGCTGAATACGATCTCCGACATCGTTAGCAAATCCCTGACAGACGGTAACATTTCCGACATCGAGTACAGGCTTGTTCTAGATGAGCTCCAGAAGTTTGAAGACCTGAAACGGGAGGTCTATGCCAAACAGGCGCCATCTCCGGTAAACATGGACGAGCTTCGAAAAAAACTCCTAGACGAAGGCCGCAAAGAAGCGCTCGCAGAAATCGCCAAAAAGTTGAATTCCGCCTGAGCTGCGTTTGTGTTAGAGACCCAGACCCACCACCTATATACGAAGAATGATCAGCGAGTATGTGCCCCCCGACAATCATCGATTTGATCCAGCTATCTATCCCTGTCGCCATACTTACTATGGTGACCTTTATAATGCACCGGCAGAATAAGGTCGATGCCGGTCTTCTCGCAGAAATCGCCAAACAGTTGAATTCCTCCTGAGCTGCGTTTGTGTTAGAGACTCAGACCCACCACCTATATACGGAGAATGATCAGCAAGTATGTGTCCCTCGACAATCATCAATCTGATCCAGCTATCTATCCCTGTCGCCATACTTACTATGGTGACCGTTATAATGCATCGGCAGAATAAGGTCGATGCCGGTCTTCGGAGGCTTAACGAGGAATGTCTCCGAGAGAAAACCCAGGTCTCTACCTTAGACTAATAGCAGACGCCCACTTTTCCCCCCCCCTCCCCCCCCCCCCCCCCCCTTGAGCCCGGGCCGGCGAGGGTTGTGGGCCGTCCCTAGGGCTGGGTACTAAATTGGGGTCTGAGTCGCGCGAAATGGTGCTGGGGGGCTTCCCGGGCCAAAATAACTGGTGCATTCGCCCCCCCCCCCCCCCTGCTGCCGAAATGGTGCTGGAGGCTTCCCGGGCCAAGATAACGGGCATTCGCCCCCCCCCCCCCCCCTGCTGCTGATATATAGATTCGTGTCGTTTCCCGTGTTGATTTTACTCTTATAAATGACTAACAAGTGTTTTTAATGTCCCAATCGAGCTTGACAACAGTCGGGACCGGCTACTTCCGGTTTCTTTTCTAATGAATTAATTGTAAGCGCTAATTGATCAATATATTTAAATCAAATACTATGTAAGCAGGTATGACTTCCCTGTACCTTCTTGTCCGACAATGATTACATTGCGCCCACTTTCGATCGCGTTGTTTATGCTATTCTGGACCTCCGCAACTTAAAGAAGTTTTCCCGGGAAAATGTCAGTTTCGTTTACATTTTGATTGACCAATAAAAACTTACCTTTATATTCACTTCTAAAGAACCGGAAATAGGTTTCCCCGGCTCTTGTCAAGCTCGATTGGAACAATAAATTAACGATATTATCGTTACAAGAGAAAAAACTACCTCATTTACGTTTAGGAATTTCTGAATTCATTCATTTAAAACACAGCCTGGTCCATTTTCAATGTTGAATTTCGCTATAGGCGCGTTTTTCCAAATTTGGTCTCAAAACAGTATCCCCCCTTCCTATTTTTAATGTTACCACTAAGTACGAAATGATTCGCCCCATGCAACTTCGAGTTCCTGTGGCCAAAAGTAGGCAGCTACGCCGGAAAATCTTTCTGAGTACAATGCCCAAAATTGAATCATCCATTTTTCTGTTCACACACTTACATAGAATATGATTAACACCAAGTCCCTTTGTATTCAGCTTTATTATCCATTAGTTCCTTCTCTTCACAGATTCAAAACCTACCCTCTTCCCCTTCTACCCCCTGACCTCTACATTGCCAATGAAAACCAACCTTGTAATCCAGCTGTCGCAGAAAGCCATTGTTTCTTCGTCAATTTCTATGTGGTACCTGGCGAAACACCGATGATTCTTGGACTTCTTGTACTTCACCGGGTAGACCAGACCGTTTGACCTGTTGGAATATCGCACTTTTTTCTACATCAGTAATTCAAGAAGTCGCTTACAAAAAAAGAAATATGCTGGAAATATGTGTAGGTCTGTCCTATTGATATCATATTTAAATAAAGAAAAATCACTTCCAATTATCCAAGAAGAATTAAGAAGGAAATGTGTCTCTGCGACACTGATACCCCACTGGTATACGTTGGTCAGAATCAAATATATGCTTATATTATTAAAAGTTTATATTTTGATGTACATGTGTTTGTTTGTTGGGTTAAACGTCCCACCGACAGTATTTCAGTCATTTGGAGACGATGTCTACTTGAGACAAATAAAGTGCTGCCACACTGCAGTATCACGCCGTAGACATGTGGCATGATACAACACCTAGTCACATTATCCTGACACCGGGCCAACCAGTCCTGGAACTACCCTTATTTGCTGAGCTCCAAGCATGGGAGCTATACCAGTTCCATTTTTACGACTCGGTCACCGGGGTCGGTGATGTACATTTATATCACTTTTCATGAAGATGTGAAGTCATCTTTATAGAAAAAAAAAACAACTTAAAATCAAAGGTAGGCCTGCGGCAGAACGGCTTCTTAAAGATTAGTGCGCGTATGAGAAATACATTGTCATGGAAACTATATTAGTCAAGTTTGTGTTGTTATTTCCTAGGCTATATAAATCAGCAACAAATCGTTTATGATTTATCAAACCGCATATCTTATATTTTAGACATAAGTATGTCCCAGTATGTCCACCATAACTTTCCCTATCTTTAAATATCTATTACACGCAGCGTTTTAACACTAATGGAACCTCTCTGGACTTCAGACACATAAAAGCTATACCACGTACAGTATTATCGCTGGATATATAAATAGGAAAAACATGCGAGTATCATAAAATATCTCAATACGTTTTAGGGCATTGACACTTGAGATAGAAATCAAGACATTCACCGATTCAGATTTTTTTTCAGTTGGTGATGTTCAAAAGAAATCATCAAGTTATCGTTTAAAACACTGGACCTCGTCCGTGAGCAATCTCGCTTCACCTCCATTTATTTTCTATTTTAAAAGTAACATCGTATTCATGAAGATGTCAGCACATCTAGACATGTCAACGTCAACTGGTACTCCTCTTAATTCAAAACGTCTTGATGATATCAATAACATGTAAAAATATTGATGTGATTGCAAGCGCAATCTTTATTTTCTGCTCATAGCTATTAACCAGCTATATCCGGTGTACGATGATCCACTTCGACAGAGCCTCGTTTCGTCTCTATCTGGGACCCATCCGGCCAACTCGTTTGATGTTGATATATACGAAGTAAAGTCAATGAGTTGAAGCATTTCTATATCTTAACATGCAACAGATAAAGGCAAAAATAATGCGTCGCAGAGAACAACTTTCTACATGGAAAGTAGACTCTGTGTAAGCTAAGAAAAAAAAAACGCAAGGTTTATTGGAAATTTCATGGAGCTTGTCTTTTTTTTTTTTTTTCTCTCAATCAAAATCAAATATTATTCTCAGGGGGAAAAAACGAAAATTAAATGCCGCGTGTGGTCTGTTTGGCGTTGTAATTATCACGAGTGTGTTGTTTTCATGATACTCCGTTTAAAGGAGATTCTGACATATGATGCGAAAAGTTCGCAATAGTTCGGTGCAGACAGTAATTTGACAGAATAAGGAAATTTAATAATATTTTATCGCTGCATAGTTGTTATTTTGTTGCTATTGAAGAAGTTAAAGTGAAATAAACTGAAAGAAATACTGTGTCATATGATTTCAGTTAAAGGAAAATGGCGGAAGGGGAGTAACATTTTGTAAACAGAAAAGATAAAAAATCCTTAATTGTAAGCGCCTAATATTCGATTGAGGAATTGCAGAGTTGATGAGGACATTAGCAGATGGTGGATTTGTTTATTTAATATTCGATTAGTACGCCAAATACAATAGCTTTGCGTACAAGATGCATTTTTCGATCCCAGATACACAAGAAGTTACAGACGAAACTGGGTCAACGTACACGGTGAGTTTGACAGTGATGGAATTTTTTTCAGTTGTCTGTCTACATTCATTACATTCTCTATATTCATATATTAGACACAATTGCATGACAATCTAATGTTTTTCATCTTTAAAACATGAAAATTACCATGTCTTGCCAACTCTAAAGTAAATTATGAAATATTCACTGTACGTTGGGGGGTGTCATTGTTTTTTTCCAGAGGGAGGGTGGGGGTAAGGTGTTCTTTCCTTCTTTACTCTTGACGGTACATAATTACATATATGGCCCAACAAGTGCACTCTGTACATAGGGGTGCATATAATCTCTACTGAGATATGCTCCAGATTTTTTTCATATTGCCTCCGCTGGATCTCTACCCAGGCCTTATATAAAAGCTTTGGGAAATTTACGTGAAAAAAAAATTAACCGAAGCGGATCTCAGTAGAGATTAGTGTCCATAAGTGACCACTATATGTCTTTGGTAACCAGTGGTTACTCCTCTTAATCCGGCCACAACATACCAAAGTTGTAAAATATGGTGCTGTTATAGCTCCCTTGCTTGGCGTTCAGCATATAAGGGTAGTTGCAGGACTGGTTGGCCCGGTGTCAGGATAATGTGACTAGGTGTTGTATCATGCCACATGTCTACGACGTGATACTGCAGTGTGGCAGCACTATATCTGTCTCAAGTAGACATCGTCTCCAAATGACTGAAAAACTGTCGGTGGGACGTGAAACTCAACAAACAAACAAAGTTTATCTTTGGTAACCAGAAGTTACTCCTCAGTTATTTTGGTTACTGAATTTATAATTGGTTTTTTGAGAGAAAGAAAGAAAAAAAATGAAAATGAATTAAAGCAAATTCTCAGATTAAGGGAGAAAATATTATAAATAAGATGAGATTGTCAGAATTGAAAAGATAAATTTACTAAACACATTTATTTTTAACAATTTTTAAAGATTTGTTTATAATCAAAATGAGATTTAACACTTATTTAAAATCAATTGATATAGTTAGAACAAAATTTACATTACCTGATTTGGCAATCTCTTTTTCTAATTTGAAAAGGAAAATGAGTGTATAATCTCAGGCAGGGCCTTTTTTCCAGTTTTGGGGAAGGCGCCCTAGCCCTTTTTGTGGGGAAAACCCCCCCGCAATTTTCACAATTTTTGGGCTTTTTTTTTCAATGTAGATCAGTTATCATTAAAAATAACTCTATAAACAGGCTTAAGATTATATATTATATTATTGTTAGCAGTTAGAAATAAAATAAGTAATATATAAGCCTTAATACGGATGTTACAGAACACATTGCTCTAGATAGTCTTCATGTGTAACTTAATTAGTCCCCTACCGGTGTTCACACCGGTGTTGTGAAATACACAGGAGAAAGTCTTGTCGTAGACTGCTTATCGATTTTTCTCGGTCCAGCGTATATCCACGTTAGCTATATTGATAACCAGTCTAACTGCTTAGGCAAATTACAAAAATCAAAATCCATGCGTTGTTGATTTTTTTTACTGTTATTCATAATACGATTTAATGGGGATTTTTTTTCTGAGGAAGGGGAATTTTAGAGAATATTTTGGGGGGAAAAGGTGGTTACATGACTTGGGGGAGTAGCTGGTAACCGGCTACTGCAAAGAAGGGTAAAAAGGCCCTGGTCTGAATGTATTTAATTAACCATTATGCTTAAAATGTGAAATTTTATAGATCTAGTTGGAAAAAAATAAAGTACTGTACTACTATACCCATGATTAGGATGGAAAAATCTCCCCAAAGAAGCTAGACTTATCATGCTCTATAAAATGGTTATCAACATGGTTGCAATAAAAACAGAAAATTATCTCCAAATGCCAAAAAGAAAATCAAGACATACAAATATTATTAATAATCATGCCTATGCACAACAAACTGCCACCAAAGATTATAGGAAATGGTCGTTCATCATACACACCATCAGAGACTGGAACAAACTGCCGCTAGATATAGTGTCAGCTGAGTCACTTGAAATACTCTAAACTCAAGTGACATCACTCATAAATTTAATTCCCAAATTTGTTTTTATCCTGTTTTTAACCATGCACGTCTTGCCAGTATATTCAATATGTTATATGTGCGCAGTAAATGAAAGAAGACGATACATTAAAGTATTACAACAATGCAGGACTTTCACCAATGGAAACTTGGAGACATTTTGTCACTAAAGAAAATGACTTTGCCATTGCGTGTACTCACTAGACCTTAGCCCAATAGACTTTCTGGTATTACCATGTATAAATGTAGACCTGCAGGGAAATTGTTTATTTAGTGATGTGAATGAAATTTGGTATGCAGTTTTGCTTTTGTTTTAATTACAACTTACAAACAAGAGTGTTTTTTAGTGTATGTAACAAGAGTGTTTTTTTAGGGTATGTCTGAAAGGGGGTGACTCTTTTTACCGGAATCCCCCTATTTACCGGAATCTACCGGAATCCACTTAGATTTTACCGGAATCCCCCTTATTTATCTTGTATTATGTTATTTTATATGTTTTTATTATAATTAATGGACTTTAATACGATATTAGCAATGAATTTCATTAAATACATTTGTATCTGTTTTTAAATGACATTTGACGTAGGCCTACGTTGTCGTTTACTGTACGAAATCGACTTAGCTATTTAAAGAGATTCCAATTCAGACATGGTAACTTTTCAAGGTTAATATTATTGTTTTATCTTATTAAACTTACATGTCATATCATTTTCGTCTTATAATTGCCTATGGTTGATACCGATAGCTTTTATTTATAATTTGTTTCGTTTACCGAACGAAATGGCAGAATCACTTTACCGTGTATTATCCGGTATCAACCTAAAAGCCAGGTACATAGTTTTTTTTTCCTTGGTGGTTGTCTGACTAGAAATTTCAATGTATTTCTCTCTCTCCATCTCTCTCTCTCTCTCTCTCTCTCTCATATGGTTATGAGAAATGATGTTTCCATTAGTAGATATAACTGGCGCGATTTAATAATACCCATATATAATATAAAACATTTAGTACTCTATTCCGACGCACCACTATTGCGACGCCTTTTTTGTTTTGACCTCAATTTTTATTGATTCCGTTTGACATCATTCTTACAAGTTTTGTTTGTCAGCATCCCTTTTAGCGTTAGAAAGCCAAAATGTGGCAAGTTATTGATGCAGGGCTATTATTTAGTGTACTTTATACAACACACCTGCAAAACCTCCTTTTCAAGAAGTACTTTTTCTCATCTGGCATATTTTTAGTGAAACAATGAAATAAAAAAAATATGTGCAACCAAAATTTACTCGTATATTATTTCTGACACGAAAATTCAATTTTTAAAAACATGCTACAATGATTAAATGAAAAACCAATCTGATACGTCGTTTCATTGTACTCTCAGGTCAGCCTCACTGAATTATACAGACATGCTCACTAGTGATTTTTCGTTGAAAAAACGATGTCAGCCACTTGAAAACAATGTAAGACTGAATAGATGACTTAGTTTTGCCATACAAAGGAAAATTATATTTCTTGTTTATGTTAAATCAAAAAAGACCATGATTTTTTTCTTAGATGCGTCAGAACTGCATACTCGAGGATACGGTTCCATAAACTTACAAACGCAAAATTATTTTCTATTTGGTATTATACATACATGCACAACTGGGGTGATTGGCATGACCACTGTGGCATGTGCCGTGTTAACTTCGATAAAGGTGATAATCCAATTACCGAAAGCGTGCCGCAAGGTGAAATACTGTACACGCGTCAACTGTCACGCGGCACACTTATGATCAGTAACTCCATAGAGGCGTCACGCGGCATTATTGAAGATACTGATACATGTAATTCACTTTGATTCACCAAAACATCAATAAATTTTACGTCAAATCTGTTTATTAAATATGGCAGTTATAATAAAACACTTTTGATATAGCTTTTGTCTGTATTTTGACTGTCATGTTAGGCCTACTATATACCATTTTATTTATACCGAGGTAGACCGGAATCGACATCGTAAGTTAAGAAACGAGGCTCTGCAGCAATTTTATGTTTGTTTTACCAATTAAACGAGTAATTGGAAACTTCAAATCCAAATGGAATAACAACAAAGCACAAAATGGGCGGATATATAATGATTTGTATAGATATGGGGCCAAGGAAGATAGGAGGTTGACTTGTTCGTTGATGAGTGACCGTTTGTTGCTTATAACATGTAACCGTAACGTGCATCTTGCACAACATTTTATGGAGGAAAGGATGAAGTTTATTATTTCCTTAATGTTGTTGAGGAATATATAATATCCATGCATTAACATTTATCTTTCTGTCCATACATATTTTTTTTTTACTATAAGTCTATAATTCAAAAACGACGAAAAAATGAAAGTATCTATTTTTATCACAGCATACGTATGAATTGTATAAACTACTAACCTCCTACGGTCATCGTTAAGGTAGTATTTGGTAGCGGATTTTAATTGCACCCCGCGGAGAACTTGCTAAGTGTGTGTGTCACAGCAGGTGCTAACTTGTTAGCCGTCAAGAAACAGTTTGATTAAATCGGTTTAACATAAAAAGAACTGCATAATTACGTTTCTTTACCCCAATGCTGTTAGACAATATAAGTCGGCATAACACCTTATGTGCAAACTTTTTTTTTTCAATAAGCGTGTGTGTGTTTTAACAAGAACTTGTTAAAACGCCTCTTAATTACGTGTTAATCTTTCTTAATTTATTCTTTAATTTAGAAATCACACACTCATTACTCGCGTTAAATTCTTCGTTGTTAATTGGCGGTAATCAAAGACCGCATAGTCGCTAGGTATTCTTTTAGCTCTGCAACCTGTAAATTTTGATTGTGTAATCTGATTTAAAATAAAAAGGTGGCGGTGACTGAAAAGACGATTAGGGATGTACATTATTTGTACATTGAAAGTATATTTTGGTTAGGAATAAAATGACCTTTATAAGTGTCATAGTTAAGCACTCTTCAAATTCATAATTTTGTTTAAAATTTAATTGCAATTTAAGAAATAGTCAGACCAATATTGTCAGCGATAGAGCCTCGTACTCAAACTCACGCTGTCTATTTCGTGAGACGTGATTCTATGTTGATGCCGCATATTCCACTTAATAAATCGGCCATGTTCAGTTTACTTAACTTTTATAAAGCTCTACGTACCAACCACTGAAAACTAAAAGATGAAAAGGATATGACAATTTTTATTAGTATTATTACGAAGATCAGATGAAATAGTCATTCAAAACCACGAGGATGACTTCATGCCGGAATCCACTTAGTTGGTACCGGTAAGTCAAATACATGAAATGTCCGTTAGGAAAAGAACAAAAATGCTAAATGCAATTGGCTTTCATGTGATCACATTTTCTTAGGTACTTCCAATAACGTAAGTCAAAATATGCTTTATTTGACATGAAAGTAAGGTGGATTCCGGTAAAATCTAAGTGGATTCCGGTAGATTCCGGTAAATAGGGGGATTCCGGTAAAAAGAGTAACCGTCTGAAAGGGTAGGGTGCCACAGGAGAATGAGATTACTTGGAAATACTTTAACGTCAAGTTAGTTATGTCATTCTGATGTTGTTTAATAAATTAATTAATTTTCTTTTTATATGTTTTGATCTTAAACTGCTTTTGTTCTCTACAAAATTTTCAAATGACTTTCGTAAACAGCCAATTAATTCAATTGTAAACATAAATAAAAACAATCTGGGTAAATTAATAGGTTGTTTAATTGTATTATCGGTTTGCTCACCTGACATTGTTAAATGTTTTGAAAATATTTGGTTATTTGTCTCATGAATAATGGATACATATTCAAACCCCCGGCCGCAACATACCAAAGTCATAAAAATGTTACTGATATAGCTCCCTTGATTGGTAGCATATAAGGGTAGTTCCAGGACTGGTCAGGATAATGTGACTGGGTGTGGTATCATTCCACATGTCTACGGCGTGATACTGCTGTGAGGCAGCACTAGACATGGTCTCCAAATGACTGAAATACTGTTGGTTGGACGTAAAAACAAACAAACATATTCAAACTCTGGCATTAACTGGTGCACGAAATACATGAGACAGAGTGTATCATTACACCTCTAATATTAATTGCAAATTATGGCCTTTTTTGGACTTAAAGACTTTTGTCACAGTTTTTTCATCTGTACAGAAGTTGAATCAGTCACTGGTTTGCTGATGCTATTTCACATCAGCCTTTCTTTCTACATCATAAACAGGGTCTCCAGATTCCATTGTGCTGGAAAAGGACATATAGTCAGCCCCTTTATAGCTACATGGATGGACTTTAAACTTTTTAGCAAATCTTTGTCTGGGACCCCAGAATCTTAGCAAAAAAACAATCACTGACTGTTTATTTCCATTAAATCGTTCTGCACTCCTATCACATTGTAATATATGCACATGTTGTTCACTGTCGGTTCTGTGTGCTTATAGTTTTAAACTTATTTATTTTACGTTGATTGGGAAACATGTTCTTACAACTTAAACTAATCCCTCTTGATGGCTCCTGGGTTGGACCAGTACTTTGCACCCTGGAAGGTCATGAAGAATTCTTGCCTCCATTTGGACTTTAACCCACAACCTTCGGATCTGTAATCGGATTCGTTACCACTGGACCACGGCGCCCTCTGTGTGCTTGAATAACTGTAAAAGATACAGTCATTATACTGTACAAAACATTTTGTTAAATGTTTGTCATGCAATCATAAGTTTTTATTCATTTTAAGCTTGTTTTCTATTAAAGTTGAAAATGTACAAAAAAATCGACATGTGGAATTCCTAATAATTCCTGAAATTCAGACATTGAATTTTCAAAAATTCCTGATTTTAGGTCTTATAAACACCAAATCAGTTTCAAAGGAGTTTGTTAAAGTAAACTGTGCAACTATTATGGAGACTCTGATTATACCTGGATGAGAACAGTTTTTTACAGATGATGGGAAACAGGCCTTAAATGGTATATTTTTAGGACAATACACCATTGTCTTTACATTTGGAGAAGAAAGGTCTTTGAATAAGCCATAGCAAATCCGGGGATAACTGAAACTTTTAGAGGGGCTGGGCAGAGGGGAAAAAAAACCCTGGTATCACACACTCAAACAGGACAGCCTGTACATCTGATCACCTACATGTATTTTGTAACTCCATTTCTTGACCCACCTGCAAGTGGATAACAAATCTAAAAACCTTTAAAACCAAAAATAAAAAAGTGGTTATCATTGTCATGAAGTGTTCACTGCAATTTGAAACATAACCGTGGTAATATGAAACAGGAAATATAACTAGAGCAGCAAGAATTTTAAAAACAAATTTGTCTGCTGAGGTATTCTTATTTACCAGTATACTATTGAGATGTTGCACTTTTTATGTGTTTTTAAGTTAAGTGTGTTTTATTTAGGTTTGCTCATCTTTGAAAGGGGTAAGCAGGTCTGATGTATATCTAGAACATGAAACTATCATCGTATTTAGATGAATACTATCTCATTTTGGAAAAGCTATGCAGGGTGAGTGTTAATTTCAGGGTTTTTATACCCTGATTCCTCTACCTGACAAAGTTTTAAATAGATTTGTTTTAGTAAATACATGTAATACACAGCCCGTACAATTAGTTCACTTTTCATCTATAAAATTTGTAAGAGGTAAGATTTTCTGATGATAAGGAAGGGGCCAAAAACATATTTTAGGGAGTTTTGGGAAAGAGAAACTCTGGGGTAAATAGCAGTATTAGGGAAAACTGCATGGATTTAAAGAAATTTTCTGAGGAGAAGGCCAAGAGTGATAAAGGAGAAAATAAAATCCCGTTAGAGGTGGGCAATTATATCGCAATATTGCAATACCATTTGTCTGTCAATATATCATAGTATGATTTCAAATATCACAGTATATTGTGTCTTAGTAGCTGAATAATTTTTAAGTATTTAGTAGACCTAATAAATAGAAACAAATTGCAAATATGTTAATACAACATTATATTTATGTATATTTCTGAAGTAAATTTCACAACTTCTGGAGAACAACTACTCACTCAGCTCCTCACCGCGTGGGTTCGAATCCCGGCAGGGTCATTCGGATATTCATTTGAGGAAGCCTTCCAGCTGGCTTGCGGTAGGTCGGTGGTTCTACCTGGATGCCTCCATGCACTCTGGGTCTTCCTCCACCTGTAATTAGCTGGACGTCGCTATATGACTGAAATACTGTCGAAGTGACGGTGAACTCATATAGTCAAGTCAAGAACAACTACACAATGATTATAAAAAAGCTATTATGATTAAGTGGTAACTGTTACTATAAGAATGAACGGAAACTTGAAGTCAAAACATTAGTTGAAAACTTAAGGCAAAGAATTTTGAGTTGGTACCTTACACAAAAAGCTTAATGTATATGAATAAACCCTAAAATAACTTAAAGAAGCGTCCATATCTTTTATGTATGTTTTGATTTTTAGGCAAGGTATTGCAATATATCGCAATATTAGGTTCAAATATCTCAATATATTACATTAGCATTTTTGTCTGCAATACCCAGATCTGACTGACAATGATGTTTTAATTATTAATGGAGTATGAAGTCATGAAGCTATATGCATGGATTGCTTCAGCTTATATAAATATCATTATAAATACTTCATAAAATTTATGTCTCTCAGTCTGCTGTGTTGAACTTGTAGTATAGTTATAAACATCAAAAACTGCCAGCAATAAATCTGTTTGTAGACACAGTAATGACTGGGTGCAAATGTACTCGTAACATGGATATTTGTAGAACTGGATTCTCATGAGAGCACTATTCGGATCTTGACACTAGTTGATGAAATCAAATCCTACATCTCATTGATTTACACGTTTACTTCATAATAAATAATAATTATAGACTTAATGCATTAGCAAGCAGCAGCTGGATCAAACGGCTCGTAATGGAACAATATTGTTTGAGCAAACAGAGTAGACCCTGATCAGACAACTTCTGAGGGAGCTGTCTGATCTGGGTCTTCTCTGTTTGCTGATGTGTCAAAGTGTATGTCTTTATGAGATAAAGGGTTAAACACAATGTTCATAAATATGGGACAAGGGAAATAAGTTGAGAAAGATATTTTTGGACGTTTTGTATGCCCCAGTTGGCATATGTTACAAGCATCCGTCCATTACAACAAATTTGTGCATGCACCTCATTCCTCAGTTTCAAAGATACATACATCTTGATGTATAGATATGTACAACTTTTTTATGTCAGTTGGGTAAGTCATTGCATATACATATACCTATTACAAAATTACTCTACTGAAAGTATTGTGAGTTGTGCATGCAATTTTGAAGGGATTTCAAATTAACCTGATGGCATCACAATGTAGTGTAAAAGTAAAACTTTTAAATGACCAAAGACTTTGAACAGTGTGTTAAAACAACATAGACTGGTCCTTTTGAAATAGTTAAACGGAAGTTCTGACGGTGATATTACAAAGTTGTTTTAAAGATACCCAGGATTTGTGTATAGTATGTAAATACAACTGGCATGTGACCAGAGTAATGAACCAATTTTATGATATATATATATCTTTATTTCCTCCAATATTGGAGAGCATTTACAAAATTATACAAAAGTAACAACATACTCATATGATATAGCAGGGACAAGTGTGACATACATTTACAACAAAAGGCTAATGTGACCAGAGATGAAGAGAAAAAAACCCCCAAAAAAACGAAGTGCGAAAAAGAAAATAGAAGAAACAAAATCATTCTTATATTTTTGGAAACACTTTCCAAAGCGAAAGGAAAGAGCTTATAAATGGTTGTTATTTATTATACAGGTAATACATTACATTCCATTAATAAATTAATGGCCTGACATGCAGATCAGTATAAATGACCAATAGAGAAGGAGGTATATCATAAAATCGGTTCTTTTATCTGGTGCTAGTGGTAATTAAAGGTATTCCGGGGCAAATTGTCCCAGTTGGTGCCAGGTCAGTGTAAGCTGGTGTGGAATCATGTCACTTTCTGTGTTACTGGTATATTACCATGGAAACCACCGCTGGTTCATATACCGGTAGACACTAAGACAAATCTATCTGCAAATAACTAAAATTCTGTAGATGGGCCATGAAGACAAAAGAAAAATAAATTATATTTATGCTGTATATAGTTACAATGTATGATTGAAGTTGTGTTTGTTTTTTTTTTCCCAATTTAAACACTTGATGTAAAACTATTTGTACACTCATTTTATGCCAAGCCCCCAACATGTGATTTTAAATATACATACTACATGATATTCTAGATTGAAGTGAAGTAGAGTCTCTTACAGAAATAGAGGGAACAAGAGTTTCTACTTAACCTGGAGTGAATAGGATTGTTGTTCTAGATTAATTTCCTGGTTCTCAAATATCTAATTACATGTTTTCTTAACCAGTGTTTTTGTGACTCATCTTGACCACATCAGGATGATAATTGGTCCTGTTGATCTTAATTGAAGCTGTTTCTCTGGAAACAGGAAAATGAAAACCTTCCTTCCACGAATAAATAAACTCATATACAACCTTATTAGTAAATTTAATGGTAACTCTAGCCTTTCAGAGAGGGTTCAAATTCTGCCATTCATATTATGGACAAATATATTTAAAAAATGTAGACGTTTCAAATTTCAATGGCTTTTTGAGATCCTGGCCAAGACTTAGATTTCAACAAATACCTACTTGAGTCTTAAGTTCTGCAAAGATTTGCCAGTCAACTGAATTGGAAGAGGTGAGCAAATTGTGGGCGCCGAGGTCCAGTGGCAATGTATCTGAAGGTTGTGGGTTCGAACCCCATTGGAGGCAAGAATTATTCATGACCTTCCCAGGCGCAAAGTACTGGTCCAACGCAGGAACCATTGAGAGGGATTAGTATAAGTTATAAGAACTTGTTTCCCAATCAACGTTACAAAATAAATAAGTTTAAACTAAACTAACAAATTGTCCCAAACATACTACATAAAGTGTCATCCTGTATAACACAATGTTGAGACCTTGTTAATGGATCTGTTATGTAGTTTTAATTTTTAACATGTGCAATTATTGACATGAGTTAATACAATGAAGTGTGTTTTGTGTTCTAGAGTTTCAACATCCACATCAATGGAGTGTTTCACTGTACAGCCAGGTTCAGCCTCCTCTACAGTTTTCATGAACAGGTGCGTAATGTCCTTCTTACCTTTTACATTTGTATTTTCCAAAACATCTGTCTAGCTAGCAGCAGTTATAACACATTTACTACTCAAAATTTGCTAAGGATCACTTATTGTTCATTGCATATCAGAACACTTGAGTTATTTAATATAATGATTGGAAAGGCAACTTGTAATGATTATTATTATTGCCTCAAATAATCAAAT
This sequence comes from Solen grandis, assembly GCA_021229015.1. Classification (NCBI taxonomy): domain Eukaryota; kingdom Metazoa; phylum Mollusca; class Bivalvia; order Adapedonta; family Solenidae; genus Solen; species Solen grandis. Next base: position 36,196,047 of record CM037792.1, read on the forward strand.
AAACCAACTAAGAGGTATCACTCAAAATGGTGATCATCAAAAGCAAATCTGTCAAATACACAAGAAAATGGGATTTCACTAAGTGATCCTTAGCAAATTTTGAGTTGTATACATCTGTTACTGACCTAGTCAGTAATTATGCCAGCATTTCCACGCCCAAAATGTTTGTCGCAAAATTATTGAACAAAAGTACATTTAACTATTTAAAGCAAGTTTCAAGTACATCTGTTTTAGATCTTTGTGCAGCTTTTCATTGGTCAAACCAATCTACATTTAAGGTGGTTTCTCAGCCATGAAGAAAACCGAGTAGAGAGGTTAGGCCCATTCAGACACATGGTTTATCCCATTTCTTCCCACACAGTCACTGTCACTTCCGCTTGTAAATCCTGAATTATTTCTTTAATGATATCATGACAATGATATTCAAAGTCTTTGCATTTTTTGTTAAAACATAAAAGTAAAAATCCTCATGGAAATGATTTTATTTGATTTTACCATCTATAAAAGTTACTTAAGACATCTCTTAGACATAAATATAAAATGCATATACATGTAACAGGTGCATTGTTTCTATTGATCATGGTATTCATAAAGGTAACCAGCTGTTGTTGAAGTTAAAATATTTGATTAACAAACCAAATTTCCACGTATTAACTAATATTATGATTATCAAAATTTGCAGTACTGTATACATGTACCAGGTAAAATTACAAATTTGAACAAGGCTGAGGGGTGGGGGGGGGTGTCTTTACCAGTCTCATGCTTGCAGGCTTGTGTTGATTTCTATCACTGTGGGTTCTCATTAGGATTCAGCACCCCCTGTTGAGCGTTTTTGTCACCAAAATTGGCCATGTAGCTCAAAAAAATTGTAGGAACTTCCTGTATACAGGGGTAAAAAGGAAGGGAAAAACAGCAATTGTACTACCAGTTTCAAAACTCAGTAGGAATTGTCAGGGATTCCGAAAACTGAAGTCTTGACAAGAATTGGCCTAAAAGTTTGAGTCCTTCTATACAGTTATAATATGCTCAGAAAAACAAAGAGTCCTATTTCCAAATATTGGAGTTTTCAACTAAAAAAAACCCACCAGAAACCTAACCCTTTCCCTCATATAGACTCATTTTGACGCACTCAATAGGTATCACATACAGCCTGATCTGCAGAAAGCCAAACTCAAACCGTACCAAATTTAATTGTAAAATCCTCATTTCCAGACCACTGAGGAGCAGCGAACAGCATAAAACCTGATCAGCCTGCGAGTTACTCGCAGGCTGATCTGGTTTTATGCTGTTCGCATAGGTCTTTTCATGGTATCCTCTATGAGGGAAAGGGTTAAGTTTGATCTCTGGATCAATCTCAAGTCCCTATTGAACCTAATGGCCATGCTTTGAGCAGAAAAACTATATTGAAGTATGGCAATTCATTTTGAGAACACAGAGCCATGACTCATTGAGAACTCTGTCACTGGTCTAGATTCTGATTGATACCATATCAATTTGTTGTTAAATCAACTTTGGTTAGAGGAAACAGGTCCTTAAATGTAGCAAATAGATGGCATACTCCTACATACAGGAGTAACATAGTTGTACCATTTCAGATGTATATATGTAACATTGTTTTGTTTGTCACGTGGGGATGTGGCAGCATGCCAGCAAATTAAATTATTCAGCCTCATTGTTTTGTAATGGACTCCCCGGTCCCATCTAACCAGTCTCTAATGTAGTTAAGGTGTAACATGAGAGGTGTTTCTACATGATGTACTGGGGTCATTAGCCTTGTACCATTCAAGCTCTAACAAGAAAATGACCTATCTGACAACACTGACAAGTATAAATCCTGACCAGCTTGCATGTTACTTCCAGGCTGATCAGGCTTTATAGTCTTTACTTCTCCTCAGTACATTGGATAATCCTTAACCTCAAGAATATTCATGTACAAATTAATGACTGCATGAATATTCATGTACAAATTAATGACTGGATGATTATTCGTGTACAGATTAATGACTTCATGAATATTCATGTACAAATTAATGACTTGATGAATATTTTTTGACAGAACTCTAAATGGCATATGAGTCAATGGGTTTTTCTTTGCCATGCAGACTGTGTAGAATATCAGCTACAATAATGTGTGAGTAAACAGAGGAGACCCTGATCATACTGTGTAGAATATCAGCTACAATAATGTGTGAGTAAACAGAGGAGACCCTGATCATACTGTGTAGAATATCAGCTACAATAATGTGTGAGTAAACAGAGGAGACCCTGATCATACTGTGTAGAATATCAGCTACAATAATGTGTGAGTAAACAGAGGAGACCCTGATCATACTGTGTAGAATATCAGCTACAATAATATGTGAGTAAACAGAGGAGACCCTGATCAGACTGTGTAGAATATCAGCTACAATAATGTGTGAGTAAACAGAGGAGACCCTGATCATACTGTGTAGAATATCAGCTACAATAATGTGTGAGTAAACAGAGGAGACCCTGATCAGACTGTGTAGAGTGTCAGCTACAATAATGTGTGAGTAAACAGAGGAGACCCTGATCAGACTGTGTAGAATATCAGCTACAATAATGTGTGAGTAAACAGAGGAGACCCTGATCATACTGTGTAGAATATCAGCTACAATAATGTGTGAGTAAACAGGAGACCCTGATCAGACTGTAGAATATCAGCTACAATAATGTGTGAGCAAACAGAGGAGACCCTGATCAGACTGTGTAGAATATCAGCTACAATAATGTGTGAGCAAACAGAGGAGACCCTGATCAGACTGTGTAGAGTATCAGCTACAATAATGTGTGAGTAAACAGAAGAGACCCTGATCAGACTGTGTAGAATATCAGCTACAATAATGTGTGAACAAACAGAGGAGACCCTGATCAGACTGCCCTTTTAGAAGCTGTCTGATCTGGGTCTCCTCTGTTTGCCAATGCGTCAAAACAAGTCTATGTTAGGTAACAGGATGAATCTTGTCAGAAGGCAAAATTTATTGCTTTCTGATAGTGTAAACAGACAGCGGAAACTTGGGTCAGACAGCTCCCTCCATTTCCTGTGTTTGCTAATGTGTCTAAACAAGTGTATATGGGGTTAAGTGTTCTTTCTCTTCATGTTTACAGCTGAAGAAAGAGTTTGGGTCCAATGCATTACCTCCCTTCCCACCCAAGAAGTTCCTTCCATTGTCAGCTCCAAAGATTGATGAGAGACGTTTAATGCTGGAACGATACATACAGATAGGTAAGTGTCATGTATACTGGTACTGTTAACTCACAAATGGTGAGAAACTTGATTCAGCATTTGGTAGCTCAGAGCAACTGTCCTGTATATGAGGGGTCTCAGGTTTAAGTCCTGGCCCAGTGTTCTCATAGTTGAGTCTGAGTACATGTATGAAAATCACATGCTAGTATTTCGATATTTTGATACTAATATAGACGATTCAGTGATTCATTCATTCACTGATAAGCAGGTTGACCTTGTTGTATATAATTATGGTAAAACTTCATATAAAAACCTCTTCAATTAAAGGACCATCTCTCCACTAAGACCAAGATTTTCAGGACCTTGTTCCTTGTCTATACTACGTAACATGACTCCATAATCAGACCATTTTGTTAATATGACCAGCTGACTGGTTGTATTATTGAGGTTTTAAAATTTGATCCTTCTTTTTTTTCTGAGTGTAAATATTTTAAAATCCTGTTGTAAATTTATTCTTGAAAATGCAACATTTATTAAAATGAATATTTGTGAAACAATATAATGTTATTTTCAAATGAATTCTCCTATAGTTAATTGTTTACTTAAAATGTTATTTTCAAATGAATTCTCCTATGGTTGATTGTTTACTTAAAATGTTATTTTCAAATGAATTCTCCTATAGTTAATTGTTTACTTAAAATGTTATTTTCAAATGAATTCTCCTATGGTGTTGTTACTTAAATGTTATTTTCAATGAATTCTCCTTAGTTAATTGTTACTTAAAATGTTATTTTCAAATGCATTCTCCTATGGTTAATTGTTTACTTAAAATGTTATTTTCAAATGAATTCTCCTATAGTTAATTGTTTACTTAAAATGTTATTTTC
>CM037792.1:36205397-36215653 GCA_021229015.1 Solen grandis
ACAAAGGCCTCCAGACCCATTGTTTGTGAACCGTTTTCATTAAATTTTCACAGAATGGTGTATATTAAGTTCTAGTTGTGCATCTCTTTGTCCGTTTTTCAAATTCGAAAAGTCCATGGTTCTATAGCGATTTCAAGATTCGAACCAAGGTCGTAAATTTTTAAATGCTTATAAAATCGGTCCTATTTGAGATAGAAAAGTAATAATTGATCAGTATATAGGTTTCTAAGAGTCTTAAACATTTTGTGAAAAAATGTCATATGACGTCACGTGACGTCATTATATGATAATGTATTTCTAATATTAACAAGAGTATTTCTATATGTCGAAGGGCAATAAAAATTTTAAATGACAAATGATTCGGGACGCTGAAATTTAGATTTCAATGATTTTCAGAAGCCTATGCCGTCATATGACGTCACATTTGAAATTGACTACAGAAAGTTTGTACGCGGTCCAGAGCCATTATTAATGAACCGATTTCCATCAAATTTTCACAGAATGTGTATATTAAGTTCTTAGTTGTGCATCCCGGTGTCCGTTTTTCAAAATTCGAAAAGTCCAAGGTCTATAGCGATTCCAAGATTCGAACCAAGGTCGTAAATGTTCAAATTCTTATAAAATCGGTGCTATTTCAGATAGAAAGATGATATTGGGTCAGTATATAGGTCTCTGGGAGTCTTAAACATTTTGTGAAAATAAATGTCATATGACGTCACGTGACGTCATTATATGATAATGAATTTCTAATTCTAACAAGATTATTTCTATATATTGAAATTTTCGAAGGAAAATTTAATTTCTAATTCTAACAAGATTATTTCAATGATTTTCAGAAGCCTATAACGTCATATGACGTCACATTTGAAATTGACTACAAAACTTTGTACACGATCCAGAGCCATTATTAATGGGCCGATTTTCATCAAATTTTCACAGAATGTGTATATTACGTTCTTATTGTGTATACCGGTGTCCGTTTTCCAAAATGCGAAAAGTCCAAGCATATATGGCGGATCCAAGATTCGAACCAATGACGTCAATATTTAAATGCTTATAAAAACTGTCCTATTTGAGATAGAAAAGAGATATTCGGTCAGTATATAGGTCTCTGAGAGTCTTAAACATTTTGTGAAAATAAACGTCATATGACGTCACGTGACGTCAAAAAACTAAATGAAATGAAGCTAATTTTGCTGATAATATGATGTTTTCTTGAGGTTTAACAGTCAATATCTCAGAAACGACTGAAGATAAGTTATACATTATGCGTATAAAATGTAGCATGTTTTAAGAGCTTTTCTAACGGTACCAAGTTTATTGAAATTGGACTTCATATAAGAAAGTTACATGGAAAATAAGATATTTCATAATCATGCATCATAAAAATATGGAAAAGGCCACGCGCAGGGGTCACCAGGCTTAAATACTTGCGCAACGACTTAAAAAAAAAAAAAAAAAAAAAAAAAATCAAATTGCAATTGATGGGCTATATCTTGATTTTTTTTTTTTTTTTTTTTTTTTTTTTTTTTTTTTTTGTCGAATGTTGACTGTTTCCAAAATAAGCATTGAAGTTAGTACTTGTACAACGGCCCAAGACAAAAATCCGTATTTGCAACACTATGTAGCTAGCGAGCAGTTTGCAAGCCCTGAAAAATTCACACAGCAGCCCCACATTTTAGACCATCTAAAAACTGCATTGTTATGCTAACGATATTCATATTGCATCAGTTTGTAGGCTGGGATGTTACCTTTCAAAATATCACCATAGTTCGAAATTCCAGGAATTTATGGCAAAACTACGGAAGCCCAAACACGCCAAAATCGCTAAATACGTTTAACTACGTTACAGGTGTCGAAAGGATATAGCACTATACAAATATTCAATACTTCTTCCCTACTGAGGCTAAAATAAACAAGGTTACAGCTGAGCTGGAGTGATGAAATTCTATGTGTGATGAAAGTTAGAAACTTACATTTGAAAACTGTTTCATTTTTCTTCTCATGTCATATGACATAGTATAAATTTGTATGTAAACTACATGTGCAAGATATGGCGGACTTTTATTAAAATTCACAGAATGTGTTCTATTTGTGCTATTTTATATAGAAATAGAGGAGACAGAAAGTTGCAATTTGGACAGATTATCTATTATGTCATCTTCTATATATACAATATAAAGCAGATGTTCCCAGAACGTCCTATCATTCGTTTTAAACGAATGACATCTAGTTATTATTCTTTTTTTCTTCCTCTTATATTTGTGTTAATTTCGAGGTGTTGCCATTGACTCAGAACAATGAAAATTTTATGGCATATATTTCAAACCATGAGCTTTCGGATGCAATGAATTTTATATTCATATGACGTCATATGACGTCAGATTTGACGTCAGGTGAAAAAGTTTGTACGCGGTCTACAGCCATTATTTCTGGACCGATTTTCATCAAAATTTCACAGAATGTGTTATGTTAGGCTCTAGTTGTGCATCCCTGTGTCCGTTTTTCAAAATTCGAAAAGTCCATGGTTCTGTAGCGAATCCAAGATTCGAACCAAGGTCGTAAATTTTAAAATGCTTATAAAATCTGTCCTATTTAAGATAGAAAGTTGATATTTAGTCAGTATATAGGTCTCTAGAAGTTTTAAAGATTTTGTGAAAATAAATGTCATATGACGTCATGTGACGTCATTATATGATAATGTATTTCCAATATTAACAAGAATATTTCTATATGTTGAAATTGTCGAAGGGCAATGAAAATTTAATGACACATGCTTCAAAGGCGGAAATTTTGATTTCTATGATTTTCATATGCCTATGACGTCATATGACGTCACACTTGAAATATGCAACAAAAGTTTGTACGCGGTCTACAGACATTGTTTATGAACCGATTTTCATCAAATTTTCACAGAATGTGTATATTAAGTTCTAGTTGTGCATCTCGGTGTCCGTTTTTCAAAATTCGAAAAGTCCATGGTTCTATAGCGAATTCAAGATTCGAACCAAGGTCGTAAATTTTTAAATGCTTATAAAATCGGATTTATTTGAGATAGTAAAGTGATTTTGGGTCAGTATATAGGTCTCTGGGAGTCTTAAACATTTTGTGAAAATAAACGTCACATGACGTCACTTGACGTCATTATATGATAATGTATTTCTAATATTAATAAGAGTATTTCTATATGTTGAAATTGTCGAAGGGCAATGAAAATTTAATGACAAATAATTCAGACGCTGAAATTTCGATTTCAATGATTTTCAGAAGCCTAATGACGTCATATGACGTCACATTTTTAAATTGACTACGAAAGTTTGTACACGGTCCAGAGCCATTATTAATGGGCCAATTTTTTATCAAATTTTCACAGAATGTGTATATTACGTTCTTATTGTGTATACCGGTGTCCGTTTTTCAAAATTCGAAAAGTCCAAGCATCTATGCGGATCCAAGATTCGAACCAAGAAGGTCAATTTTTAAATGCTTATAAAAACTGTCCTATTTGAGATAGAAAGTTGAAATTTTGTCAGTTAGTAGGTCTCTGGGTGTCTAATAATTATGTGAAAAATAAACGTCATATGACGTCACGTGACGTCATTTTATTATTATTATTATTCTTTTCTTCTTCCTTACTAAACGCTTATTTTAATATGTTGCAATAGTCCTAGGACCATGAAATTTTTATGGGTTATTAGTCACGTGAGAAATTTTGATTTCAATGATTGTCAGCAGCCTATGACGTCACATGACGTCACAGCTAAAAATAGTGAAAAATGGTGTTTTGCGCTCTACAGCCGTCATTTATAGTCGGATTTTCTTCAAATTTTTCACAGATGGTACATCTTGAAACTAAGGTGTGCATATCCTGTCAGCTAACCGAAATTCCGAAAGACCGAAGTTATGTGGCTGAAATAAGATTCAAACATAGGACCGAAATTTCATTTTAGGATAAAAGAGCTTCAGGATGAGATAGAAAGTTGAAACTTACACAGTTTGCAGTTCTGCAGAATTTCTACATATTTTTTTGATTCCTGACGTCATATGACGTCATATGACGTCATAAGCATTACTTTTTTAAATTTTTGTTTTAAGGCAATGATTTCGACATGATGCCAGTTGTTCAGAAAAATGAAAATTTCAGGTTATGACAGTTAAAGTATGCGTTTTGAACAAAAGCATCTTCAGCACCCTATTTTCGTCATATGCGTCAGAGCAAAAAAATAGTGAAAAATGGTGTTCACGCTCTACAGCCGCAATTTTTGGTCGGTTTTCTTCAAATTTTCACAGATGGTACATCTTGAAACAAAGGTGTGCTTTATCCTGTCAGCTAACCGAATTTCGAAAGCCTAAGTTCTGGGGTGAAATAAGATTCGAACATAGGACCGAAAATTTCTTTTTTAGGATAAAAGAGCTTCAGGATGAGATAGAAAGTTGAAACTTGCACAGTTTGCAGTTCTACAGAATTTTTTTACATATATTTTGAGTCGTGACGTCATATGACGCTCTATAGCCGTCATTTACGGTCGGATTTTCTTCAAATTTTCACAGATGGTACCTCATAAATTTTTAAGGTGTGCATATCCTTTCAGCTTATGTATTTCCCGAAAGACCGAATTTCTGTGGCTTTAATAAGATTTAAAATAGGACCGAAAATTTCAATTTTAGGATTAAAGAGCTTCAGAATGAGATAGAATGTTGAAACTTACAAGTTTGCAGTTCGCGAATTTCTACATATATTTTGAGTCGTGACGTCAAAGGACGTCATGTACGTCATAAGCATACTTCTTAATTATTTTTTTTTAGTTCAATGATTTCGACATGATGCCAGTTGTTCAGAATAATGAAAATTTCAGAGTTATGACAGTAAAGTATACGCTTTTGAACATAATAATTTTCAGCACCCTATGACGTCATGTGACGTCAGAGCTAAAAATAGTGAAAAATGGTGTTCACGCTCTACAGCCGCCATTTATGGTCGGTTTTCTTCAATTATTTCACAGATGGTACATCTTTAAACTAAGATGTGCATATCCTGTCAGCTAACCGAAATTCCTAAAGACCGAAGTTCTGTGGCTGAAATAAGATTCGAACATAGGACCGAAATTTTCCTTTTTAGGATTAAAGAGCTTCAGGTTGAAAAAAAGTTGAAACTTACACAGTTTGCAGTTCTTCATAATTTCTTAACATATTTTGAGTCGTGACGTCAAATGACGTCATGTGACGTCATAAGCATACTTCTTAATTTTCATTTTAGGGCAATGATTTCGACATGATGCCAGTTGTTCAAAAATAATGAAAATTTCAGAGTTACGACAGTAAAGTATGGCTTTTGAAGAAAAGCATCTTCAGCACCTATGACGTCATGTGACGTCTGAGCTAAAAATAGTGAAAATTGTTGTTCACGCTCTACAGCCGCCATTTATGATCCGATTTTCTTCAAATTTTCACAGATGGTACATCTTGAAACTAAGGTGTGAATATTTGTCAGCTAACCATAATTCCGAAAGACCGAAGTATTGTGGCTGAAGGAAGATTCGAAAATAGGACCTTTAAACTAGAAATAAAGTTTGCGTCTGTCCGGGAGTCATATGACTCAGTTACGCCCCAGCTAATACTTGTTCTTATCATTTGCAAAATTTTTGGGAAAAAATTAATGTCTTTTGTTCAGCATGAACATGAATACTACAGAGGTGGTCTTTACATGAAAACTTCTATCCCCTGTTTTTTGTTTTTAAAAATTAGCTTGCAAAAAAGTTTTTATTCTTTTCACGAATGCATCCAGTTTTGGGACTTTCTCCCTAAGGCAGAAAGTATATTGGGTTTGTACTGTTTTTTTATTAGATTTTCCCCTACAGGCAGGTCAATTGGGTTTGTCTTTTTTTTTATTAGGGCTTTTGTCAAGCGAAAGCCTTTTGGGGTTTGTATTTTTTATTCTTCTTCTTTTCTTATTGGGGAATTTCTGCCCTTTGGGGCAGAAAGTTTTGGGTTTGACTGTTTTTTTATTTTATTTTATTCTTTTTTTCTTCCAAAAAAAGCCTTATTTTTTCTTGTTGAAATAATCCAAAAGGATGAAATTTTTTGGGCTTATTAGCACGTGGGAAATTTTGATTTCTAGTTTTTTCATATGTCTATGGTCATTAAAGAAAATTTAAAATTGCTACAAAGTTTGTACGCGGTTAAAAGCCATTGTTGTGAACGATTTTCATCATATTTTACGTTTTGTGTATTTAATTCTGTTGTGCTACCGGTGCCGTTTTTCAAAATTCAAAAGTCCATTTTTTATAGCGAACCCAAAGTTCAAACCAAAGGTCGAAAATTTTTTAAAAGCTTATAAAATTTGTCCTATTTAAGTACAAAGTTGATATTTAGTAGTATTGGGTTTCTAGAAGTTTTAAACTTTTTTGTTAAAAAAAAATGTCATATGATCAGTGACCTTTATATGATAATGTATTTCAAATTTTTCAAAATATTTTTATTAAAATTGTCGAAGGGCAATGAAATTTAAAAAATGTTCAAGCGCTGAAATTTTGTTTCTTGTTTTCATTGCCTTGAGTATATGCGTCCTTTTAAAAATATGCTCAAATTTGTACGCGGACTACAGCCATTTTTATAAACCCGATTTTACATATTTTCACAGTTTGTATTTAGTTCTAGTTGTGCACCCCGGTTTTCCGTTTTTAAAAATTCGAAAGTCCGGTTTTTATAGCGAATCCAAATTCAAAAACCCAAGGTCGTTAAATTTTTTAAATGTTTTAAAAAAAATCTGTCCTTTTTTGATACAAATTTGATTTTAGTAGTTATAGGTTTCTAGAAGTTTTTTAAACATTTTTTTTAAAAAATAAATGTATTGACGTCCGTGACGTCATTTATGATAATTATTTCTAATATTAACAAGAATTTTCTATTTTTGAAATTGTCGAAGGGCAATAAAAATTTTTAAAAGAACATGCTTCAAGCGCTGAAATTTTGATTTCTTGATTTTCATATGCCTTGACTCATATGAGTCACTTTTAAAATATGTAAAAAAAGTTTGTACGCGGTCTACACCCCTTGTTTTGAACGATTTTCATAAATGTTCCAGTTTGTGTATATTCGTTCTAGTTGTGCATCCGTTGCCTTTTTTCAAAATTCGAAAAGTCCATGGTTCTTTAGCGAACCCAAGATTCGAACCAAAGGGTCTTAATTTTTATTGCTTTTTAAAATCTGCCCTTTTTAAAGATACAAATTTGATATTTAGTCAGTATATAGGTTCTGAAGTTTTTAAACTTTTGTGAAAAAAAAAATGTCATATGAGTCACGGACGTCTTATTGATAAGTTTTTCTAAAATTAAAAAGAATTATTTTTTGTTGAAATGTCAAAGGGGAAATGAAAAATTTAATGACCCCATGTTTAAAACGAAAATTTTGTTTTTTGATTTTCCTATCTCTAGACTCTATGCGTCCCCGTGAAATAAGCTCAAAAGTTTTACGCGGTCCGACCCCATTATTAATAAACCCCGATTTTCATCAAATTTTCACGAAATGGGGTATATTAAAGTTTTAGTTGTGCTCCCGGTGTCGTTTCCAAAATTCGAAATGCCAAGGTTTTTGCGAATCCAAGATTCAAACCAAGGGTCGTACATTTTCAAAGCTTAAAAAATAAATCCTATTTGGATAGAAATTGATATTTGGTAGTATGTGGGCTCTCGGAGTCTTAAAAATTTTTTGAAAAATTTGCATTCATATGACGTCACGTGACGCAATTATATGAAAATATTTTACTAAAAAAACAAGTTTATTTCTATATGTTGAAAGGTCAAAGAGCAAAAAAAAATTTAATGGCATATGTTTCAGCAATAAATTTTCTATTTCAAAAAATTTTATGGCATATGACGTCATTTGAGTACATTGACATTTCTACAAAAGTTTGTTCGCGGTCTCACCCCTTTACTTTTAAAAACCGTTTTTATCAATTTTTACAGAATTTGTATATTAAGATTATTTGTGCATCCGTTACTTTTTTTAAAAATTCTAAAAGACCGGGTTTTCTATGGAGAATCCAAAGATTCGATCCGAGGCGTTAATTTTCAAAGTTATAAAATCGGTCCTATGAAATAGAAAGTGATTTTGAACTTTGTAGGTTTTGGGATGACTGAACGTTTTGTGAAAAATGAACGTCATGTGAGTCAGTGAGTATTACTGAAAATCTTTTTAATATTTACAAGGAAAATTTTTAATGTTAAAATGTCCATGGAAATGAAATTATATGAATTTTGCTTCAAACGTTGTATTTTTTAACTACAAAATTTTTAATGCCCCTTTTGTCTTTTGGGCGGTTTCACTTGCATATGCTATTAAGTTTGTACGCGGTTAAAGCCCTTGTTTATGAACGATTTTATAAAATTTCAAGAAAGTGTATTTAGGGTTTTAGTTGAGCATTCCGGTGTCCCTTTTTCCAAATTAAAATGCAAAGGTTTTATGGCGGATCCAATATTTAAACCTTGGTCAAATTTTAAAATGTATAAAATCGTTTCCGATGGTTTGAAATTAATATTTGGAAAATAAAAAAAGTTCCAAAAGGGGCTTTACATTCTATGAAGTGAAAAACATTTGACGTTTATGCGTCATAAAGGGCAAAAAATATTTTGATATATATGCGTAAATTTTAAAATGCTGTTAATTCCCAGGACCATGAAAAATTATGGTATTACTTTAGAAATGCTTTAGAATGCAATGTTATTTATTAAATTTTAGTTTATACATCGATTTTTAGTCGGACAAAATGGTTTTACCCGGGTACAGCCATTTTTTTGGCCCAATTTTTTAGCAAATTTCAAAGAAGGGGTTATTTTAAACCCCTAGTTGTGTTTCCCGGGGCCTTTTTACAAAAATTTGAAAAGACGAAAATGCAATGGTTCTATGGCGAATCCAAATTTCGAAACATTGAGTCAAATTTCAAAAACATATAAAAATCGTTCGAGATGATTTGAAAATTGTTTTTTGGACTGAATTTAGTCTTTAAGCTTATTTATATTCTGTGAGGATTAACGTTATTTGAGTAAAGGTCCAAAGAATTTTTAAATATTAGCGTTAATTTCATATGTTGCAAAGTTGAAGGAGCATGGGAAAAAAAAAAATTGATATATTTTTAAAATATAAATATTTCATTTATTATTTTTTTGCCTTGATGTCATGTGACATCAAACTTGCGTTTTTACACACTTTTGTACGCGGTCTACAGCCATTTTACAGGTGGATTCGAATTGTAAGCGTTTTTTAAATAAATTTGATTTGTAACAAGATTTAAAAAAAAAGTCCAAAGTTAATAAATCGATATAAAAAAAAAATTTTAGTTTTCTTTTGCCATTTCTCAAGTTAAAAAGGTTTTTTTTTTAAATTTCTTTAAGTAATGGCCCTACAAAAAGCAGTTTTAAAGGCTGCAATTTCAACCTCTTACTTTTTTTGCTTTTAAAAATTTGACAAATGTGCAGAAAATCCTATCATTGTTTCAACGAATGAAATCTAGTTTTATTTTTATTTTATTATTATTATTCTTTTTTTCTTCCCAAAATAAACGCTTATTTTTTTTATGTTGCAATAGTCCTTGGACGATGAATTTTTTTTGGCTTATTGTACGTGAGGAAATTTTTTATTTCAATGATTTTCAGCACCTTGACGTCACATGACGTCACAGCTAAAAAAAGGAAAAATGGTGTTCGCGTCTACAGCCGTTATTTTGGGCGGGTTTCTTCAATTTTTTTCAGATGGTACATTTGATCAAAGGGTGCTATCCTGTCAGTAACCGAAATTCCGAAAAAACCCAAAATTCTGGGCTGAAATAAAATTTTGAACTAGGACCGAAAATTTTTCTTTGGATAAAAGGCTTCAGGTGAGATAGAAGTTGAAAAATTTCACGTTTTTCAGTTCTGAGAATTTCTCAAATATTTTTGGGCGTGACGTCTATGACGTCATGGACGTCATAAACTACTTCTTTAATTTTTATTTTAGGGCAATGTTTCGCTGATGCCGTTGTTCAGAAAAATGAAAATTTTAGAGTTTGAAAGGAAAGTATGCGCTTTTTAACAAAAAGATCTTTTGCACCCCTTTACGTCATGTGACGTCACAGCTAAAATAGTGAAAAAAGGTGGTTCGCCTTTAAACCGTCATTATGGGGGATTTTCTTCAAATTTTCACGATGGTTCATCTTTAATCAAAAGGGGTGCTATTTCCCGTCAGCTAACGAAATTCCGAAAGACCCAGTTTGTGGTGAAATA
>CM037792.1:36215753-36265753 GCA_021229015.1 Solen grandis
CATTTATTATGCATTCACGTACTTAATAAGGAAATTATGTGTATCCTTCGTTATCGGGATGATGGGATACGTATTATTAAGGTTTTTACTCTCTTAAGATGCCTATACCTAGAATTGCTTATAACCCCGCGATTTTCATTTCCAAAATTAATACAATTATATAAAGAGGGCTGAGGAGGCACAGTATCTCCAAGTTGAACATTTGGCTCTTTTTTTCCCTTTAAAATACATAATGGTAAATGTATACTGATAAATCATTATCTTTCTGCCAATACTGTAATATGATACCTGTTTATCTAGATACACTGCCCGTTGTTTAAACCTGGCCTGGAGAGGGGATTTATTAATGGGGCTAGCAGAGTAAACATCGTGTGTCTGCTTTATGTATAGAGATCATATTAAACAGAATCTACCAGAATAAACCGGAATAAAATATTAAAATAGTACATAGAAGGTCAGATTAAACTAATAATAAGTAGCCTGAAACATTCGTGAAAATAACATACTTCTTTCCTCTAGCAACTGAAAAGGAAACTGTTAAGAGAAAAAGGAAAATAATTTACCAACGGATTTTCCCCTGGTTGTAGGACGATATCCCCTTCAAAGAATCCGGACTCCTCTGGATCTGATACTGTTTCTCCTGTTAACCAATGTTAATTCATTATAATCATCATTATTATTATAACCTTGTTTATAATTATATTTTGCATAATTGCCACCGTGATCGTCAACCATATCGATTTAACTGTCGACCTTTAGACTTAGACTTTTAGACTTCTTTTCATCTTAATTGTCTTTGTTATCATCCTTGTCATCTCCATCGCCATCATCGTCATCATCATGTTCGAATACTGTTGTATCCTAAACTCATTTGATTTCACATATACCCCTAACGTATGTCTCGAGTTCAAAGAAATTTTCCGGTATTAATATATGTATTCAAACTTAGATATATATTATAATGTCAATAATTGACCTGGTGCAACAAAATATCACACGGTTTTAATTGTGTAAGTGTTTGTAAGCAGTTCACTTTGCCATAAATTTCCAGAAAGGTATATTCCTAGCAACAATTGAGAGTCATGATGTCGCCCGTCTAAACATATGTTTTATCCCGGATTTGAGTAGTTTCAATTTCCTGCAATAATAGTCATCACATAAAGACCATCAATGATGTATTTCTTTCTTTTTCTCCTTATTATATTCTCTAACTTTTTCTTTCTGAAAAGTTTTCCTTTCATTAAGTATCAGTATTGTTGTGGATATATTATTTTCATCGTACTGCAATATGCATTGGCCTTTTTTGTAAACCAGGATATTATTTCAGTGTGCTAATGTTTTAAAACGCGATATGCTAAAATATAAAATATGCATACACTAAATAAGTATATTGTTAAAGATATTGCATATTCCTAATGTAAGATAAAGAATGAAAATCACTAAGTCAGCCTGTATTCAAATCGTTATAATCTACTCAAAGCTCTGACTTTGTTCTTTCTGTTTAGGTATTAAATTCAATGGAGAAAAAAATCATAAGGTAAATTTTATAGGCCTTTTTTTTTCCTTTTCTTTTTTTCCTTTTTGTTATTTTGATGTTGATGTGTTTTTGTTGTCGTTGTTGTTGAAGTGTTTATTATGCTGCCTTTGATGTTGTTTTTTTGTTGTTGTTTTTTTTGTTGTTGTTTTTTTTATCCTCATACTCACCATCATATAACGTTACCTGAAAAGAAAAGTGAAACTAAAATTGTTTTCAATACAGGCTCAATACATTTGATTGGTTTTATCTTTTGAAATGCCAATAAGTGCGCCTTGGTCCAGTTTTGGCTACCCGACTGCGGATGCGAAGGTTGTGAACTCATACCCCGGTGAAGTCAATGATTTTTTCATGACCTTCCGAAGCACAAAGTACTGGTCATACCCAGGAACCGTTGAGAGCATTAGTATTAGCATTAGCGTTCAACAACCGGTGTAAAATAATTAAGTTTAAACTAAATGCTTGGATAGCGTAGTGTTAACGCGCTTCCCTTCACACCAATGTGCCCAGGGTTTGATTCCTAGTCACGTGCGTGAGAGAGTACAGTGGTCGCATGTCGAGACACGTGGATTTTCTCCGGGCTTTCCGATTTCCTCACACAATAATGACCACATACGCCGCCACCAGAGCCATCGACATTAATTAATATAAGTTGTGAGAACTTATTTCGTAATCGATGTAAAATATAGTTAAAATGCCAATACATTTTAGAAAGGTATGCATAAAAAAACTTCCTACCGTTCATTGTAAAGGATCTATTGCTTCTTTTCCATCCACAGGTATATCAAACAATATTTGAGAATTCTGTGAAGTACTTCCAGTTTCATTTGACATGAGAGACAGCATATATTGCAATTATATAAGTATAGCGGTCGATTCTGTCAGGACTGCAAAAGGCAGTAAAGGTAAATGCAAATCTATCTGTGGGGAAACTTATGTATGCCTCTAAAGTAAAATATTAATCCGAGTGATGTAACTAAAACCTAAAATTTAAAACAATAGAAAATGTGTAATTGGTCATCTAAAGTAATACGTGATATTCATATGATAGTTCAAAGTTCACAAAAAAAATCGTGAAATTAAACTAGGTACCGCTGTGCGTAATATTTATTTTACATAGAATAGCTTTCGACAAAAATTTATAAAATAAGAACATCAATAATGTTCTTAATAAGAATTACATTGAATGACATGCAAAAAAATACAAAAGATTAATACATACGTCCAGAAGAGGTTGCTCTATTGGGACTGCAGAGCACAATCCCAAATACAGAAGTAAGCCCTTCCACATATCGACGACAGAGTTGTCCCTTTTAGACTAAAATCGTAGACATTGTATATTGCCTTTATTTGAAATCGGGGCAAACGAAGGTCATCTGTATAACCGCATGCCTGATAACGTCTTCAATGCAATGCAGATCAAGATGGGGTGCATGCGTTTGGTAACACTGATCATTAAAAGAAAGAAACAGGTTCTAATATAGACGTTTCCGTTAAAGAGCTGTACAAATACAATTGTTTTCAATAGATGATTTAAAGCGCAAGTAGGTGAATGAGTAAGTAAGCGTTGCTTGGAATAAATAAAAAAAATACCATGACATATAATTTATGACTATGTAAAAATAATATTGCAAGCTCGGTCGTAAGAATGTCAACACCGTAAACGGGAGATCTCAAGCCGCCACATATCAAAACAATCCAACATGTACTTGTATTTCTGCTTTGTTAAGCGTTCAGAATGTTAAGGTAGCTCCGGGACTGGCAGGCCCAGCTGTCAAGATAACGTTACTGATTGTGGTATCTCTCTCTCTCTTCTTCTTCTTCTTCTTCTACGCTTCTTTTCTCATACATTTTAACTAATCGTACAGAAGAAGAAATGCATATTATTTCATTTTTATAACAAGCAGTTTTACTTATAATGTTAAAAGCGCATTCAATTTTTATGAATATTTCGGTAAAACGGGACTGGAAGTATATCTTTCTACCTAATCAAAAACGCAAGTATCAATGTATCAGTTAGCGCTGGGAATTTATGTCAGGTCAAGAAAATTAAGGATTTTCCTATGATCTATCTATTATATTTAACAAATATCTAATACCGTATTGCTAACTTGTAATAAATACACCATGTATCCATCAAATGTTGTTGTAAGATGTAATTGTCATATTTTCTCGAAGAATAGGACAATCTTTATTAGTGTAACATGTCTATTCTACAAATCGTATTTCTGGATAATAAGTAGATAAGTTATTATTCTCCAGTTTTTATCCTTATTGTATATACATGACATCTCGTGTTATATATCTCTCACATGTAATATATGTATATGGTAATATATTTTTCTGTCGTTTTATTCTCAGTATAATATACGTTCAGTTCCAGGACTGGTTGGTCCGGTATCAGGATAATGTTACAGGGTGTGGTATCATGCCGCATGTCTACGGCGTGAAATCACAGTATGGCAGAAAGTAGACATAGTATCCACATGACATAAATTCATCACCAAAGATACACATAGATTTTTAAAAATAATCAAACAAAATGCAAAAATATGTATATCAATGATATGACTTAATTTGATGATAATGATAAAGACAATAGAAAGGTGGATATTGATAGAGAGATAACGTTAAATTGTTTGAATTTTCACTCATGCGCAGCAAAAGGAATAAACGAAAAAGGCAAGCCTTTTGTTGAGATTTATTTCTTTATCAACACATTGAAGACAATAGCAACGTGGTACTACATTTTAGCACTTGTTTTTGTGTATGGTGACCTCATCAATGGCGATATCGCTATGGTAACCCGTTCCTGTCACAGCTCTGAACTCAAACTGAAATGGAAACTCAAATTTTACAGTGATGTCGCATTTTTATAATAAGATCAGAAAAATCAATTTGAAAGATATCACTGAAGAAAACGAATGCCCACGCTACAGAGCCTTCTTGACTCAATAATATGAACAGATATTAAACGTGTGTGTACTGGAACAATGATTTAAAATAGTAGGTAACTTAGAGTAATGTAAGAATCTGAAAGTTTCCGAAGCGGTTGCTTTCCCTTACATTTACAAAAATGTCCCCTAAAGTCTCAGTTTCTTATATATTTCTTTCAGAGTCTTGAACTATCTACACCAAACAAGAGGGCCAAGATGGCCCTTGGTCGCTCACCTGAGAAAGATGATTGCTTAAGAAATAAAGATGCTTGAGTGTAAAAGTGAAATCTGGCTTTTTTTATGGTGAAATGGGCATAACTCCTAAATTTACAAGTCAATATCAGTTATAATTGAACCCGATTGTGAGATTATGGGCATAAACATTGCCTTAAAGTTTAAAAATGATTGTTAAAAAAATGAAGTTGGTAGAGAATAAACAAAGTGAAATCTTGCATTTTTTGTATTAAAAGGGGCATAACTCCTGACCTAAATGACCCATCTCAGCCACAATTGAACTCAATCGAGACATTATGGTCATTAACAATGTCATAAAGTTTGAAGATGATTGCTAAAAAAAGGAAGATGCTAGAGTGTAAACAAGTGAAATATGGCTTTTTTTTATTAAAAGGGGCTAACTCCTGACCTAATCAACTGATCTCAGTCATAATCAAACTCAATCGAGACCTTATGGTCATAAGCATTGCCATAAAGTTTGAAGATGATTGCTCAAAAGATGAAGATGCTAGAGTGTAAACAAAGTGATTTCTGGCATTTTTTTCTATTAAAAGGGGCTTAACTCCTGACCTAATCAACTGATCTCAGTCATAATCAAACTCAATCGAGACCTTATGGTCATAAGCATTGCCATAAAGTTTGAAGATGATTGCTCAAAAGATGAAGATGCTAGAGTGTAAACAATGTGAAATATGGCATTTTTTGAATATTAAAAGGGGCATTACTCCTGACCTAATTGATGAATGTCAGCCATAATCGAACTCAATCGAAACCTTATGGTCATAAGCATTGCCATAAAGTTTGAAGACGATTGCTCAAAAGATGAAGATGCTAGAGTGTAAACAACTTGAAATATGGCATTTTTTGAATATTAAAAGGGGCTTAACTCCTGACCTAATGGTACGATATCAGCCACAATCGAACTTGCGTGATTTTATGGTATAAACATTGATATAAAGTTTGAAGATATGCTCATGAAATGAAGATGCTAGAGTGCAAACAATGTGAAATCTGGCTTTTTTTTAATATTAAAAGGGGCATAACTCCTGACCTAATGTTCCGATATCAGCCATAATCGAACTTGGCCGAGATTTTATAGTCATAAACATTGATATAAAGTTTGAAGATAATTGCTCATGAAATGAAGATGCTAGAGTGCAAACGAACAAATTGTGGACGACGGACGACGGACGGACGGACGGACGGACGACGGACATTCATCGATCCTAAAAGCTCATCCTGAGCACACGTGCTCAGGTGAGCTAAAAAGACTGTCAGCCATTTACGCCGAAAATATGACCCCGATTAATGTATGTTTATGCGAAAGATAAGACCAAAACGCACTATGCAGCTTTCTCGTTCCTTTTAAGGTAAAGTCCCAGTAATTGTTCCGCTACATTTCGGACCTCGTGGCCTTTCACGGAGATAACCAAGGTTTCCCAATGTTTCATTAGAGTACTTTGGATATCTTGGTAGGGGTTAAGTGGTCCAAGACATATCGGAACATATACAGATACTTTACCTTAAGGCTCAGTACGTCTCAAAATGAACATACGCATGCCGCGACTATGCCCATCATTATTCTACAATATGCGTCCCGCCCAACTTTCGCACTATATTAGCAAATAGCGTCAACTTTGAAAAGGAATTTTACTTACTCTTTTTTTATAATAATTCACATCAGTACTTCGGCTATTAATTAAGCATTATTTGAGAATTTGCCCTAACGGAAAACTACGTGAAAATATGTTTTCTTGTAAATTTTAATTTTAAACGTACGGGGACATGAAGGTCGCTGTGGTTTCCATAACAGAAATCTTTAACCTGGTACCAAAGTCAGTGCGAAAAAGCATATGTTTATCATACCTTTCAAACAATTGATATGAAATGTTAAATTTTATTTCGATGCATAACTTTTATCGATATTCTGATACTGATAGATGTATTTTCAGTTGGGAGTGACCATTTCTAAGCGGAAAATTCGCAAATTTACAAAATAAAACAATCAATACAGGATATCCTGATGTTTACTAAATGTACCTTATATCACGGTTCAAACTTCAAACTTGTTCCATGTTCTCCCCTCTATTTCTTCATCCCCTAATTCTATAGTCAAAATACATTTCTTGAAAAGTCAAGAACTTTCGGGTAAAATGTATAGATATAACAGTAAACACACCCAAACAAGTTGCAAAATTCTAGATATATCTCCAAAGTCTCTAGAAATTTCCAGCAAGTCTTTTTTTCATTTCCAAGAAGTGTCTACATGTTTCTAGAGATATCCAGCATATAATCGATTGTATCGCAGTTATTTATTGTAATATAAGAGGATATTATCAATTATTACCTTGAAAGAATCATTGGTGTGAACGTGAACGTCAATGCGCATATGATGCCACTTGTCACCTTGGTTACCAGATATGGAATACATGGGGATGACATTCGACCCGACTTTGACGTTTAGATACAGTTTACCCATAGTGGAGCCGTACATATGCACGTAAAAATCAACACAGTAGTCCCCAGGGGAGTACGCCTTGGAGTCGAGGCTGGCGTTCGTTCTTGTATGGCTAGATGCTTCCACATAAATATAGTGGCCTATAAAATAAAATATGGTAAAGCTTTCAAGTTGTAATTGAATCCTAAATCATTTTCTTGGAAAAGGGACCACTATAAGATATTGAAAATACATAGATTTTGCAGCTTGAAATTGATAAATAAAAAAGAAATAGTCCAGATTTTGATTTTTCTGAAATTCTAATTGTAAATGCAAATGTTCATTTCGTTAAGATATTTTATAATTAAATTGCAACTTACATATGAGCATTTAATTGTGTTGTCCGCATAACTGTATATCAAATAAAATAAAGAAAAAATATCATAATTACAAATCCAACCATACAATAACTGAGATGCACATATCCAAACCACGGTGTATAACTTCATAGACACATCACTATGTCTGTCACAGGCAGAAACAGTGTGGCTAGGTCCTCAATAAGGGTGACTTATGTTCAATATGTACTTAAATATTGCAGATAAATACTAGCTCAAACCAAACCTGTTGAAGATCCATGTGCGTCACTCGATGGCCCTGTGCTGACGCTAGGTGTTCTCCCGGTATGTCGAATCCAGTGTACCTTGTCATGTGCAGGGTTTGTCCATGTACAAAAATTTCTTTCAAACGTGCATCTGTCACCTATAAGTATGGAAATGTTGAACTAGTCTGATCCATTTATTATTTTAGCTTTCAATGATAAATCAAGCAAAATTGCTCATTGTACATTTGCGTTTTATGTCCATCAGACTATATTTCAGTCAAATTGGGACTTTGTCTACATGAGACAGAAAATAAAACAAATCTTTCCTCACTCAAAGACCTAAACCCAAAGATAAGCAACTCACATAAACGTGTGAAGGAAATATCGTATACCCTCGGCGCTACCGCGATATTGTGAGAAAAAGTCGCTGGCTTGAACTACTGCACGGAGTTGTGTTCCGACGTCATTCGAAAGCCTACGATGATCATCTACAGCATAAGGTGCACGTGAAGAACATGGTAAACTTCAGCTGACTGTAACTGGTTGCATACGGAGGATACAAAGTAATTGACTGTTTAAATCCGAGAGTAATTAATATAAGGTCTTAATGATTGATTAAGGACCGAAAGGGAAATAGTTCAGGAAGGAAATAGTTCAATTAATGAAAAAAGATAATCTTTACTAATATTTCGGCATATATTGCCTTTATGACGAAAGTGTGGAAATAATGCTCCAGCGTTCATGTTTATCCTGTCGCAATATTTTTTAATGTATTTTTCCTCTTCATAAAGGCAATTATTTTTGTAGGGAATTACTTTGTTTATTTATTAGTATTTAAATTGTTAGAGCGTCCGCCCTGGAATCGAAAAGTCGTAGGTTCGATTCCCAACCGCGATATACCAAAGTCGTAAAAAATTGAGATTCCTTGCTTGACGCTCATTATATATTTAGATACTTCCAGGAATGGTTTACCCGGTGTCAGAATAATGTGATTAGGACAGCGCTGCATCTGTCTCAAGCATACATAGTCTCGAAATGGCTGATATACAGTCAGTGGGACGTTAGACCCAACAATCAAACAGGCTAGCATTTATTTATTTTTATGGTATTGTTTTCTATAACAAAACAAAAGTTTTCTAAGTCATTGATTACCGCATAAACAGGACAATCCCCGCAACGCTAGTACATGTACATGTATCTAATACAAAATTTGGATTAATTTGTTTGACAAACGCTAAGTTTGAATGAATCTCTCCCTTTTCCCCTCATTTTACAGTGTTGATGAGTCATTTTTTTTTATTTTTTTTTTTTGCAATGTTTTTCGACGATTCCATTATTAGCTGTTTACAAATGACTGCAATCATTAAGTACTTTAAAAGTTTAACTTATATTTTATTTCAGCCACGGTTTTACCCAGTATTTTTTCTATAACAATGGTTATGTTTATATTTTGAACAAACGCTAAGTTCGAATGCTCCGCAAGGGCCTTAGACCTTAGGGGTCAGGGTCATTTGATGAAGGTCTGGGTACCTGGCTGGTAGGCATGCACCTGTAAAGTTTGAAGGCTGTAGATGGAAGGATTTCCGTGTTATGGTCAAGGTTAAGTTTTGTGACGGACAGACGTCAGACAAACAGACGGACATACCAAAACAATATGCACCGATCTATCGATGCGGTGGCATAAAATAAATGTTAAAAGGACCAAAGTATAGGTTTACAAAAAATATATATGTTTTATTTTTGTAAAATATTATACAACTAGACAGAAATGACGAATCGTTGTATTGACCGATGTTTTGCTATCGCTTAGTAACATAAAACTTGATTTTCCGCGGAATACACCTGCCCCACTCTCGTTCTGGCACGAGAATATACGGTGTTTCGCCGAGTTTCTTATCTTTGGGTTTAGGTCTTTACCTCACTGTAATATCATGCAGTGTACAAATGGCCTGATACCACATCCGGTCATATAATTTTGAAACTAGACCAAGTCCCATCTAATCGTTGGACTTACTGTATAATCTTGGCCAAAGCACAATGGGAAATTTTAATAACGTTCTATTTTATTCCATTGCTATCTGTTGAACCCAAGGTTTCTCTTAGACGCAACTTGACCCGGTAAATATAAGTATATATTAGTTTAACTTAAACAACTAAATCATATTTTGAGCCGAATAACTGTTGAAAAAAGTTATACACATTCTTTATTTTTATTTTCCTTCAACTTATATCATTTTCCGTCAGCGAAAACGTGTCAAGAAAGCTTGCTTCATAATTCCCAGAAAGGGGCCTCCGTTGCCGAGAGGGTAAAGTCGCTGACTTTAATACTCACTCAGCCCCTCACCGCGTGGACTAGAATCCCGACAGGGTCATTCGGATTTTCATGTGAGACTGCCATCCACCTGGCTTACGGTACCCGGATGACTCAGTGCAATCGGGGTCTTCCTCCACCTGTAAATAGCTGGACGTCGCTACATGACTGAAAAACTGTCGAAGCCACGGTAAACTTAAATAGTCAAGTCAAGTCAATTGCCAGAAATCATTACATAATCATACCGAAAAGTATATTAAGCTGGTTTGAATCTTTAAGACATTTTCTGAATAAACAAAAGATATACGCACCTGAAATAGTCTCTAAAAAGGCCTGCAATAAAATAATCGATATATTTGTTAGATTTAGAGTTATCAGTTTTTGTGCTGCAGGATTCTTTCAGTGTTACTATGATATATCAATAACAAGAAATGAAATGTATATCAATTATTTACTTAGTACAGTTATCACAGTTTCCCCCATTATATATGTGCACATATAAACCAAATATTAATACATCTCTGGCGAATTCCACAATGGGCACAACCTCACATAGTTCTCCACATAGGATACACATCTCACCAATGCATCTCACGAAGCTCTTCACATAGCTTATGGGCTCCACAACGGAATCCCTCGATGCGCTCAACACAGGACCTGCTCCACACAGGAAACACAGGCAACGCCTCATACAGCGAACAGGACACACTCCACTCAGGAAGAGCAGGAAACGCCACACACAGGCAATGCACCATACGGAAACACAGGACACGTTCCACTCCAAACTCCGCCGCAGTAGTTACCTCCCCTTACAGTTGTCGATAACCACTGCCACCAGAAGTATACTTCGGCTGATATAGCCCGGATTTACTTTTATCACTTATGACTAGTTTTAAATATATCATTTCAGTTTCGTTGTATTTCACGAAAATAACATTCATGATTTCGAGAAAATTAAAAAATCAAATCATATAATATTAATTTATAAAATTATAAATGTTGGTCACATGGTTTCAACTATCATCACGTTACTTGTGCGGTGGCAGTGGTTAAAGTAGCGTAGCGTGACATAACCGGTGCGCGGAGTTGGGTTCCACTCAGGAAACACAGGAAACGTCACACGCAGGTAATGCACTAAACGGAAACACAGGACACGCTCCAAACAGGAAACGCCCATATATGTCCACATAGGACTGCGGGGCCTCCGTGGCCGAGAGGGTAAAGTTGCTGACTTTAATACTCACTCAGCCCCTCACCGCGTGGGTCTGAATCCCGACGAAGTCATTCAGATTTCCATATGAGCAAGCTTTCCAGCTGGCTTGCGGTAGGTCGGTGGTTCTACCCAGATGCCTCCGTGCATTCGGGGTCTTCCTCCACCTGTAATTAGCCGGACGTCGCTATATGACTGAAATACTGTCGAAGCAACGGTAAACTTAAATAGTCAAGTCAAGTCACATAGGACCGCCTCCAAGCATAGATTGCCCGTCTATGACATCTCAATGGTCAAAACCACTCAACCTACATAATTCACCACAAAGCACCGTCCTCTCACCAGCTCTGACTAGCGTGAACTGACCAGTATACACTCAGGTAGCTCAGGTAAAACAATGGTTCATGAGCAGTGTTGTTTAAAGTAAGCTATCTGTCACTACTCACTCAAACTGTATATATTATCAAACGTGACCATACAATCCACACATTCTGTTTCACACACACACACAAACAAACAAAAAACACACAGTAAACACTTTATATGCATATATCTCATTTTTGTGACAAGAGTCAAAAACAGATTAAACTATTTACGTTCATCTGCCGAAGAATGTTCCGCTTACTATTCCAAACAAGCATCAAAAGTGAACATATATCATATCTTGGTAAAATGGTGTTTCTATTGTTGTTGTTTTAGTTGATGTTGTTTTTGTATTGTTGTTGATTTAGTTTTTGATTTTATTTATTTATATATTTATTTATTTATTTATTTATTTTAGCGGGTGTGGGGTTGCCTTTTAAATATATCATTACATTAAGATCAAGAAATAGTTACTTGTTAAAGCTGGGGCTTAAAACCAATACAGTCTATAATGATTTGAAATGTAACATTGAAAATGTGCATGTCCCAATTGATTAGTAAAAATGTTCGTATATATGTAATTTGATAAATCACTGCACTGATAATATCTTTTAGAAACACCATATTGTATCAGGTTTTAAACCTTTAATTCAAGTATATTCATATACATATCATATGGTGTTAGTAACAAGTAACAAGGACACCCTGACCATGCAGCTTCTTGATGAAACTGTCTCATTTGGTCTGCTTCGTTTGCAAGCTTTTATGTGAAAAAGGTAAAATCATATTTTAAATATTAAAAGAAATTAAAAGGTCATTTTCATAAGTGGAGGAAAACGGCAAACCACTTCGGAAAAGTTTTGCCTTTTTCTGTACAACTTGAAAACGACAGCTTTGTCTAGTCTGTGATATTCATCATACGTATACACACATGTACGCTGTTTTTGACATACTTTGATGTGATCTTAGATAAACATGGTATATTTTGGTTTCGATCGTGCTTAAGAGAGAAGATATTTGAAAAGATAAACAACGTAGCCAGACTTACCTCTGCTTCTAAGTACAAACACAAGCATAGATAGAAGACTACATAGATCTTCATTTTAATGTTTTACTCTGTTTTATCGGTCTAAAGAATCTACAAATTATCAGCTTGACCTAAAAAGATCAGGTGCTCCGTCTTAAAATAGCGTTAAGACAGCACGTGTGTGACCGTGCTGCAGAGCAAAGACTATAGATAAATCGGCATTTTAGATAGCGTGCAAAGAATCGCTTTAGTGAAAGCAGCATCGGCGACGGCGGTTTCTTGACGTAATCGAGACAATATTTTAACAAGCAAGCTCCCATTATTTATTTGTTCGTTTATTTGTTTAATTATTTGTACAGAAAATGTCATCTGTAAGTGTGTAACTGAAAGAGCAAGAAATCTGGTTTAGATAAGTCGATAATATTGGTGAGCATGTATTCTAAAAATTCACGAAAATGATAACCGCATACTTAACTGCTTGTACAAGTTCACATATAGTTTTTTCACACCGTTAAAAATCAAAATATGTAGTTTATGCAAATGATTTTCCCAGAAGTGGTAACATACCACTTATAATGGGGTGTTAAGACAGAAAGATAGTCTTATGTAAGCTTTGTGGAATCGACTGCATTGAAGGAATGGCAAAGTCACCAATCGGTTTTTTTAGTAAGGAAAACAATAAGTACATGTACATGTTAAAATGTGATCTAATATTTATCGTTGAACTACTGACATAAAAAAGAAATACAATCAAATACCAGAATCATGTGCACCAATAAAATATTTCATTTTCAGTGTTGTAAATCCTTTTTAATACTGGAAAATAAACATTCGTGGAATATGGCTACCACACTAGTATGACTGTAAAACAAAGTTGATGGCTACCCAGTGTGGTCTGTATTAATGGCGTTTATATTTCAGTCATATAGTTACGTCCAGCTAATTATAATTGGAGGAAGATTCGAGTGCAGAGGGGCTCGAGGATAGAACAATCGACAAGTCAGCTGGAAGACTCCTAATTATAATACAGTATTCAATCAGGGTGCATTTAAGAAACACATATCTTCTTTAAAGTTCTAGCATTATCTTGATATTTGTCATATAACGCAAACAAGATATTTTTTTTATTTTGACCAAATTAAGAGCATTGTCACATATATTATATTTTAGCAGACAGCCTTAATCTGATTTAATGCCGTTCAAAGGTAGGATATGTGATATTTGTTATCCATTTGAAGAGTAATGCCATTTAGTTCTTGATTGTAAGTTATATACCAATCTAAAAAACAAATATATTTCTTCATTTATTATAGAAATATTCCAAATACGTTTCATTTTAAAGAATTGTTTCCAAATGTAAACAAAACTATTGTAAAATCAATACTTGTGTCTGTAAAATGAAAATTGAACCGTGTTTGGAAAACTTTTATATTTAATCATAATAATGACTAAATGTTTTAAAACAAATACAAAACAAATGTAAAGAACCCATATGTTATCCTAAATTTCATTTCGTTAGGGTATCAAGCTGTGAAATTGTCTTATTCTGTCATGGTAATAACATCATAATTGTTGATGTAAAGTTATTGTATGAAACAAAATCAGGCATGCGTGAATAATATACAACTTGTATACTTTATAGAGTAATACTATGATTCAAACATAAATATTGTTAGGAATCCACATGCTATCATGAATATCGTTTCATTTGGGTAATACGTGTATGGGGATTTACTTTTACTTGTATTTATATACACATAAATTTGTCTTTCAGGCTTATTAAAGTCTAGTTGAAGTTGTCTCCTCTAATCATATTCAGGGATGAGTTGTAATGATAATCATTAAAGGTGTTTTTTTTACATATTCGTCGTCGGTTTAGTCTTCCTATATACAGTACAAAAATAGCTGAATTGTTATCACGTATAATTGTTAATTCATTATGATTAATTACAACTACTAATTGTAATTATTATTAATACTGCACAGAGTTTAAAGATAGAAATCAGTTAAATTTCATCTGGAAATTTAAGTATTGAAATAGTGATGAAAGTCGTTTGAAAGCTGTAAGCTGACCAATTAGTATTCCTACTTTTTTATGCAAAACATGAAATAGCCGGACATTCACCTTATATATGTATGAGGATTGAGTATTTTGGATCAATGATCGCTCCGATTGATGCAGCTAAGACTCAACATCACAGCGGTGATCGGCTAGGAGATAGTTAGACAGTGACTTTAATCATTCAGGCACGGATGCCCCTTTTTGATTGCGCGCGCGTGTGTGTGGGGGGGGGGGTAGTTTCCTGATAAATTGTTAAAAACAAATATTTGTAAAGGTACAAAAGGAAGAGTAAAGACATAAGGTGTGTTGATACTATCTATCTCATGCTTAAATATGACACAGTATGACACAAAATGACAGCGTTAAGCTCGTATCTTAACGTCATCAACAACAATTTAACTGTGATAATCCCGTCAAGTCATTCCATGAATTTGGAACTGAAAATCAACGACCCCAGTGCTGATGCAGAACAGATTTTATTTAGCCTTGAATTGTAGTATTTTATTTCGAATAAGTTCGTATTTACTTAAAATCGGCTAGTGCAGAGCATTTTAATCGGTTCCTTAATAACAATCATAAGTTTCTATTTTGAATATGATCAAGTTTATCTACTTTAAATTACCACGATTAATTAATATAAGTTTGAAGAAATAAATCAGGCTAGAAATAATATCATATCATACAGAAATTACTTCCGTAATTATAAGAACAAAACCAGTTAACATCAGATAATTTATAAGTACTCTTGTCAAACACACACACACACACACACATATATATATATATATATATTGTGAAGTTTTCGGTGAGGCAAATAATTAATAAGTACGGTGAGGCAAATAATTAATAGGATATTTGAACAGATACAATTGTATTACTTGTGAAGAGATATATGTCTGTGTACATATATTCTCTGGTGAACGTATCCATCCAAGTAATGAGTAATAGGAATAAACGATTGTTTCATAGCCTTTTATTCTTTTTTCAATGCTTTAATGTTGTCGAACAACGTGATGCAACATTTCAGCACTTGTTTTTATGTATTGTAACATCATCGATGGCGATATCACTACGGACATGAGTTCCTGTCACAGCTCTGAATTCAAACTGAAAAGAAAACTCAAGTTTTACATAGTTGTCGTATTTTATCATATTAAGTCATTCTACTACAGAAATTAATAAAAATCACTGAATGAAATGAATATCTTCCTCTATTTTGCCTTGACCATTCAACAGGAACAGATTTAGAACTTATGTTAATCGGGACAAAATACACACAACACACATATTTGTTAATATCTTTCAAGTATCTTAAAATATATGAAGCGCTTACCGCCCCTTAAATTTACAAAGCGCTTTCGGTTCTTGTTAGAATGATAAAGTGTAGCTTTGTATTGAAGGGGATACACAGTTAGAATGATTAAGTGTAGCTTTGTATTAAAGGGGATATACAGTTTCATTTAGTCCAGAAATATATACTATTTGAGAAAAAAATGATTAATCTCAATGTTTTTGTAGATTTCACCAGGATTTAGCGTACTTTTATCATACTTTCAAACAAAATGATAACTGAGCTATTATATTTAATAAACACACTTTTCATCAATTTAATGATACTATTATATTTACTTTCAGGTCGGTGTGATCTATTCCAAAGCGGGAGAATTGCAACTAAAAGAAATCACCATTTGGCCCGACACGAGGCCTATTGCTTTTAGGGAGTTAAGTAATAGGTCGATACAGACATGAATCTTAGTGTGGTGCTGACATTTTAGGTGTACAAACTCTTGACAATTTGATTTATTACTGCAAAATGCATTTTTGTTTCATTTTGCATGAGTTACATTATATCAGACAATGAGAACTGTGCATACAAGTCACTGATAGTATATTTGTATACAAAATCACGACCTGCTTAATCGGTCGTTACCATATCCCCTTCCTTACCATATTCCATAACAAAAAATGAATAGTTCAATACACATAAACCACACGATTCCTTACATATGTTAAATAAGTATGTGACTTAAACAAATTAAAAATGAATTTTTAGGTTTTTTTTACGGTAAAAGCAAGTGGCTTTGGCGTCAAAATTCGAATTCGAAGGTTGTGAGTTCGAATGCCCTATAATGGCAAAAGCACTGATTCAAGACAGAACCCATTCAAGGATTAGTTTAAGCAAAAAGAATTTGTTTTAAATCTACTTTAAGAGAAAAAAGTGTAAACAATAAAACTGACCCATAAATATGTAGGTACATTTAAGATTGTAAAAGCCCTAACAAAAACAAGCAGTCCTATGATGTTGATGATGCTTCATACGAAGACTTTGTTTCTACACTTTATAATGAAATACGAAACAATTATAGCATGTCCTCTTCAAGATTAAAAAAATATGTTTCTACTGAGCAACTCATAAGAATCTTTTTAAAGTCACGACGCTCTTGTTATCGATTGAATAGCAGTTACATGATATAAGCCGTTACCTTGAAAGATTCATTGGTGGGAACATGGACGTCAATGCTCCTATGATGCCACTCGTCACCTTGGTTGCCAGATATTGAGTAAATGGGGATGACATTGGACCCGACCTTGATATTTAGATACAGTTTACCCATATTGGAGCCGTACATATGTACGTAAAAATCAACACAGTAGTACCCAGGTGTGTACAACTTGGAAAGTAGGCTGGCGTTCGTTCTTGTGTGACTAGAGGCTTCCACATAAATATAGTGTCCTTTGAAAAACAATGTACAGGTTTTAGATATAAAGGTATTTGAACAATGTGATCTAGTTACGGAAAAGGGGGAACAGTGAAAAAAAAATATATAAAAGGTCATAAAATTGTAATAATATGTATATGAATTTTAAAACTGAAATGCATAAATATATGACAAAATATTCCGGCGTCTTAAGTATTATGTTTGGAAATCCAAATGGACATTTGTGAATACATAATATATTTTCATTACAATGTTAATGTGGACATTTATCGTGTTTTCAACATAACACCTATTTGCCCAAAAAGTAAAATATGATATTAAACATCATATCAAAACAAATCAAATCATACTGTTACTGAAATGAATATATCCAAACCACATGCATGGATGGCGAAATCAGCATTTCTTTCTCATTTAGGCTTATATTCTATATACACGTTTAAGAAACAAACCAGAACAAATAGAGCTTATTTACAACAATGGCTTGCGCGCCATAACATCAAGTATCCTTGGTGATCTGGTGAGTCGTGTGAGGTCGTTCAGGCCCTTGAGTCGGCTTAAGAACGAACCAATACGAAAACAAAAACAAAAATGACGTACAAGAACTACATCTACTTGTATCTCATTTAGAAGTGAACACATTTTGTATCCCGTAGCTCAGTACATTCAGTATTCACGCTTAATGCTGAAATCCGCCATTTAATTAAATTACATATTTTACTTGTAACAGTTATTTTCATTATATATTCACCAATGTTCTTCTTGCACCATATAAGTTAATTTATTTTGCAAAAGGTGACATATAGGCCCGTTGGGCCGGGTGTATTTTGTATTTGTACATGAAATGTGTTGATATTTATATATATGTACACATGTCACTATAATAAAAGATTATCTTATCTTATCTTATCTTATCTTATCTACTCGTACAGCGTGCAAGAAAAATGAATACAGCGCTATGTTAAGTTTTTGAGTTATCAAATTATTTCTTATTGGATGACCCTCATATTTTATGTGACGATGTTCTAGTATGCCTAAAATTATAACTTTTTTTCAGTTTCATTTTGTAACTCAAATACTGCAGATCATTAAATGAAAACAACTCAAACCAAACCTGTTAAAGACCCATGTGCGTCACTTGATGGCCCTGTGAGCTCGCTAGGAGTTCCACCGGCATGCCGAATCCAATGTACCGTGTCATGTAAATTATTTGTCCATGCACAAAAGTTTCTTTCAAACGTGCATCTGTCGCCTGTAAGTATGGAATTGTGATTGCATTTCGATCCATTTATCAAGCGACATTTTTGCTCGCTTGCCTTTAATATCCAACACACCAAATTTCAGTCAATTTTGGACTTTGTTGCCTCACTGTCATATCATGCATTTCAAACTGTCTGATTTTACATTCTATGACATTGTCTGATACTGGTCAAACCAGTCGTGACACTACCTATATATTCCAGGCTGAACCACAATGGAGATAAACAAGTAACTTTTTTTATCAAGGCAAGAAACCTGGGAGATCTCTCGGTTTTGTGCAGATTCAACGGAAACTAAAAAAAAAAAAAAAAAAAAAAAAAAAAAAAACAATAGCGATAAGCTTATACCGTAATGTTTTTTTACTCACTGATGCTTCTGTTCTTGTAATGTAAAATCTTTTCATGCAACTAAAATCAATTGAACAAGGGAAAAGAAACATTTAACATATAACCATCATCAGATTAAGAGTTTCACTTGTATTAATCACAAATGGAAATGTGTCAACCAATACATAATCATACCGAAAGTATATCAATCTTGTTTTGATCTTTAAGAAATTCTTTGAATAATTCAAATGTTATACGCACCTGCAATTGTCTCTAAAAAGGCCTACAATGTGTAAAACAATTAATAATTAAAAAGCGATGTATATCTGTTAATAAATAGTAAATTATGAATTAAATTCTTTACATAAATCTACAAGGGAATCCTTGGATGCCTTTGTGTTGATGTTGTGGGTGCTTTTGTTTTGTGTTGTTATTGTTTTTGTTGTTGCAAATGTTTTCTGTGTTAGATATATCATTATATTCATATCAAGAAATAGTTCATTACCTGTTGAACTTTGAATCTTCGAATCATATATTTAATAGTACTAGATAATGTAACCCTAGAAAGTATGCGTGTCAAAATTGATCAATTAGAATATACTTTTGTAATTATAGTTATTTGAATTAACACATCTTTTGAATATTGAATGAAATACCATAATATTAATAAATAGAAAAAAAAATAGAAAAGTTCATATCTAATTTTGGAATCGTCTTTTTTTTCTGATGTATATACTGTAAATTACATCTTTTCTCGTTTATGAAAAAAAAATAATAATACCAAAGTATTTCGTAATTTGTTTTATTATTTTTTAAGTTATAATTCAATATTCAATGATTCACTATTTAAACAATGTTTATTTTTTAATCTAAGTCATTGTAATTGGTGATGATAACACCAATATCTTCCCAAAATTTAAATTATTAGTGCAACATCAATGATTCACTATCTAATATTTAAGCATTGTTTATTTTTTTTACATCTAAGTCATTTTAGTTGATTATTATAATACATGTACATGTACTAAGATCTTTCCTAAATATTTTAATATTTAACTGTGATTATTTCTGTGATACCTTCCTTTGTCATACTACACTTTATTTTAAGAACCAAAATGAAATAAAAGTTTACTGTTACTCTTTTTTGTGATATCCTTAACATATAATGTTGATTGGTATGCCTAAATAATTCATGCATATGTTGACTGTTTTACATGAATTGATTTTGTTTGTCATATAAATTGTACATTTTATGTTGAAATCTATCTCTATCTATCTATCTATCTATCTATCTATCTATCTATCTATTCATGCTACATATACACATGCATACTTTGATATGAGATAATCTAAGGTTAAACCTCTTGTCATACGTTATGAAGAACATAATGGAACAATTCAAATAAAGTCATACATTCTTACCTCTGCCTGAATAAACAAACATAAACATGAATAGCAGGCGACAAGGATCTTCATGCTGAAGTTTGACTCTCTCTTATCAGTCTAAAGAATCTACACGATTATCAAATATGACCTAATAGACTTATAGCCGCATGACCTCATTTCCCTTCAGTGGATATGATATAAAGATACTTGAGTCATTTTAGAAATGTACAAGTCAGTATTATGAAGGATTTTTTTCTGCCATGTCTTGTGGTGGCTTTCGGTGAGAAAGATCGAAGGCGAAAAGACGATAGAACCTTGTTTGACGGGGCAAAAATACGATAAGTCGAAATTTCGAAAAAAGCAGAAATCCACCAAAAAGAAAACAAACTGATTATTGATCTCATTCGAAATTAATTTAATTAAAAGGAACCATTGTTTCAATGATTCTTTCTGCATCAAATTTTAATTGAAGCTTTAAACTTTTTGTTTTTTATGCTCATCAAGTATTTCGTTTTTCAAATGTACAAATATAGTGATAATTTCTACTTTAAGAATAGTTTCAAGTTTGCAAATACCTTGTGCAAGCGTACCGGAAGTCGAAAAGGCGAGATATTGATTCTCGTGTTGGCGGGTTTACGGAGCCAACAGTAAGTTTTGTCAGAGAAAGAAAGCGAATTTTCGGGGTGAGATTTCGGTCGACTTTTCGCCTCACAAAACTAGGTGTTTTTTTTTTTCGTCTCTTTGCCTTCGACCGTTCACTCGAAAGTCCCGTTACACGACATGGCAGTTTTCAGCCACCGTACATTAGCGTGCAAGGCATCGCTTTTATAAAAGCAGCGTCAAAATGGGCGATGTCCTGACTCAATTAACTAAAGACTTGGTCGTACGTATAAGAAAATTGTTTATTTATTTATTTATTTATTTATTTATTTATTTGTTTGTTTTTTTTTTTTTTTATTTATTTATTTATTTATTTATTTATTTATTTATTTATTTATTTATATATTTATTTATTTAGTACGTATCATATTGATGGGAGTAATTAAATAAACAACAGCAATTGACTTTTAGAAATACGAAGAATCAAGATTCACAATATTATGGATACCAATATACTGTTAAACATCTTTACTCAAAATCTGACGCAAATGTTAATTGCATTGTTTTATGAACATGTTTGCCTATAGATGAATAAATGAACACCGTTAAAAACGAAATATGAAATAATCGCAAAAATAAATGTGGAACAACATGAAGAAAAAAAGGAATTGATCTTAACTTTGCAATTATAAAGCCCCGACCGATTTTACAAGTATTTTAAATCAATTATCTTTTTTTCTGATATATTTCTGATTTATTATCTAATTTCATTTCTTTATATATATATATATATATATATATATATATATATTTAATGCCCGATATGGTATAAATATTTTGGCAAAACTAATTTAATTCTTATTTTAACACATTGTCCTTTCAAACAAAAAAATAAATATCTGATTGCATATCTTTAAATTTATATACCCATCTAACATCACAGAAACATATATACTTTTTTTTTCAAATCAGCGTATACTGGGCCTGGCGGCCCCTTTATATTTCATAGCTATAGCAAAGGCAAATAATACACAATTCATTTAAATGAGTGATATATCTTCAAATAAGTCTTTAAAGGATGATAAAGTTAAAGGATGACAAAGTTCACCCGACAATGAACTTCACTGATTGAAAACATTTATTGCTTCGTTTTCTAAGTGCACCATTAGGTCAAGCACATGGCCGCGTGAAGGTTTGAATGTTACTGCTACAGGCTAGCTTTACTTAACGACTACCTAAATATAACGATTGACTGAGTTATTTGTCTAACATTTTTCTCTAAAAATATATTTATATAATGGATATATTTGTAACAATATATGTATACTGTTTTTCATGAAATGTTAGAAACAATTATACTGGTTGTAGAACTGCTAACCTGATATTGAGGACTGCAAAGCATTTAAAGATTTTTTTTTCAGAAAATATTCGCACCATGTTGCTATTATGTCTGCATGTCATTAGCTGACATTAAGCTGTTGGTTACTTCTTATATCCAGTTGAATCGACAAATTAAGTAAATAAAGTTGGTAATTCATTCCTAGATTGGAGTTCTAGAGAATGAATGACGTTCATTTTTATTTGAATCATTTATTTATTTTATTTTTTTAGTATATGAAATATAGCTTTTTAGACTTTGGTAGTTTATGTGTACGTAATATATGTGTACAATTGTTTTAGAAAGTATAAACATTACGGAACTGATAGAACAAAAATAAAATGGAGTAGATAAAAAATATTGTTGTGCTGCACAATTAATACAAACAAGAGTATATGAAAATAAAATAGTCATCATAATATTTGATATATATATTATTCTTTTTTTTTTTAGTCTCATCTACAATGATACATATATACAAATAATATACTAAAATACATTTCAGTATGTAGCCATTTTAAAATTAGAATTATACGAGACTTACCACATTACAACACACATATACACTAAAATCCTATCCACACGGTTTAAAAAGAATGCAGAAAAAGTAAAGCATGTACAATGGCACTGCCACGCCCTGAAATACAAAATCCCCTAAGAAGATATCCATCTCCCCAAAAGGCAAGGACTTCAAAACGTAGCAGAACCATTGCAAAGAAGAAAAAAACACCTTCTGTCACACATACAGGGATGCCTGGTCACGGAAAACCACAGTCGTAAAATAGCACTAAAATAACCACTTAAACGGGCAAGACAGAAGGTCTCAAAATAGACAACATGGATCTCCTACAGCAATGCTGCTGGGCGGCTATATTCTTCGAACCCGAGCTTATCAACAACTGAAATAGTGTCGTCCGACATAAAAACCAACCTAGCAAACCTTAACCAAGACTTGCAATTATTTCTTGAGGCCACATTATTTTCCCCTAATAAATGAAACAACCTCCCAAAAATGACGGCTGATAAAAAGACAAAGCCTTTAATCACAAGTTAATAAACTTTATGAGTTCTACTATCCTTAAGCTACACAGGGATTATTCCCCTTACAGCTATATCTTTAGCGCAAGCAAACGTGCAAGGGAGATCATTAAAAACACAACAAAAAGGCCAAAGTAATGAAACATTCCTCTACACTGTATTAAAAATATAACACTTGTAATAATATAATGAGTATATATTAGTAATGATCGTTAGTCAGTGTTTTTTTTGTATTATGAACTAAAATATTGACATAAAGTCATTAAAAGCAAATACAATCCTAAATAGGATGGCCGTTAAAACAAAGTTATCGCTATCCAAAAAAAGTCTGTATTGACGGTGTTGGTATTTCAGTTATGATGAGCTTATTAAAGTTGGAGTAAGACCAAAGTGAAAAAAGATCACCAGGACAAAGCCACTATAACTCCGACTGATCTAACGTTGAGAGTCTCAGAGTAGCTAGAAAGTAACATTAACCATTCGGCAACAGATTCCCTTGTTGATGGTACTGGTAAATCATAAATTTTCGTCGATTTCTTGAAGAGTTTTATCTATGAACATTAATCGCCACGAAAACCTGCCTTATGTAGACCCAACGTTACTAGACATAATTCCACAAAAAAGGGTCCCACGAAATTCCATGTATATTAATTAACGAAAATCAGTGTCAATGAAAATTAATTTTTTCCAGTAAAGCATAAAAATATTGAAGGTAAATAAAGAAAAGTCAAGATATATGTTTGTGCAATCTATCTGATGCACATGTGACAGAGAATGACACAAAATTACAGCGTTCAGCATGTTCCGGAACTTATCTTTACGTCATCAACAGCAATATCACTGTGGAAATCCTTTCCAGTCACTCCTTGAATTTGGAACTGAAAGATTAATGACTCCAATTCTAATACAGAGCATATTTTATCTATCACTTGAAATATGATATTTTATTTTGATTGAGGTCATATTTACAGATAATCTGCCATTTTTAACTTATATTTCCTTCAAAACTTATAATATAGAGTATAGAAGAAATAATCAGTCAAGACATCGTATCAAAGAAAAAAAAACACACACACAATATTAAACTTTGACAATAAGGAGCAGTTGAAAATTAATTATTTTTGTTTCTTGAGAGAGAATTACAATAAAACAAACCATTGAAATCATACAAGTGTATTTTCATAGATATACCTTAAACGTCTTTTCCGCATGAACGTGCGCATCTATTCTCTGGTGAAACCAATGGTTGCCATAGTTTCCCTTGAAATACGCAAAGTTTTGTGTTTCTGACCCAATAACGACATTTAGGTACAATGCACCCATACCAACTCCATACATATGGAAATAGAAATCAAAACAATAGTCTCCGCCGATGTAAGACTTGGAATCCAGTTTCACGCTTTTGTTATAATGTGAAGATGCTTCTATGTATATGTAGTAACCTGGAACAAACAAAAAGGAACAATGAGTTCTCGCTAAGATCATTCGGTAGAGTTGACGCCATATCCTTGCTAGGCGCACTTGGCGTGAGACAAAGTTTGATTCGAATCCTGTTTGGGACAAACGTTGTCTCGAAATATTTAAAATCTATATGATTGTGTGTTTTGATATACACGCGACAGTTTAAAACACTTTAAAACATGTTTTCGTTGATTACAGTATAGTTTAAACAACGTTTATGTTATATGTCATGAAGTTAATGTTCATTGATGTTTCAACTAACGATCGGAACAAAGGTTTATTTGGACTTAAGCATACATAAGCTCATCGTCATATATCAAAGATATAATTATAATGCAATCAGAGATACACATTCTTTATACTTATTTATAATTTTACAACAAACAAGCAAAAAAAAAAGTGACGAAGAAGAAAAATATACGGTTAAACGATAGCACAGTATGACAAAATTGTTGCCAGCTGAATTATCACCAAGGTGTATGTAGAGTTGACCATCAAATATCTTTTTTTTCATATGGATTGATAAAGTAATGGATGAAATGGAACCTACTGTATTACATACCGAAATTACATCTTTTGGTTATAGATAACCTACCGCATATTAGTGTTTGGATTTGTAATTCATAATGCTGATTATAGTTACGTGTGTTTGCGAGAATGTTTGTTTTGCCAAGGACATGTCTTACATAATGTCATGTTTCGATGTGCCAATTATCTGGCAAGAAATGTCTAATTTACGAATACATAGCAATTAAACAATCATAAGGCCGGTTTTCTCGTTCTACTTAAACGAAATCTTGTTTTCCTATTTATGAATGTCTGTTTTTTTGCGGAATTATATTGCAATATACGGGATTTTAAATATCATCCATACTTCCCTTCCCCTTGATTTTTTTTATATACGGATTTTTATATCCATCAACGGGTCATTTATACTGACATTCAGGGATTTTCGATATCAGTTACAGATTTTTATCGAATTTAGTTAGTTTCATATGTAAGCTATTCTCTTGATCTTTAATGTAACATATAAAGGATTTCCTTTGCCGTATACGAGATTTCCGATAGCATTCACAAGGTTTGTATTGCCATTTACGGGATTTCCAACATCATTCATGAGTTTTTTTATGTATCAGTTATAAGACTGACAATGCATCATATATATAATTGCGATTGCGAAATTTTCATATACATTTGTACATACCGGAAGTAGATCCATGAGCGTCAGTTGTTGGACCCGTTCCAACACTCGGAGTGTTGTGGTGATGACGCTGCCAGTTGATTTGATTGGAATGTTCATTGGTCCATGAACATAAGTCCTGACTAAACGTACACAGGTCACCTTTGATGACAGCAAAGTTAAAGAAGTACATTTTGTCATTGACATCTTTACCCCGTTAGAATTTAAGAAATATTGTCGTTGAGTGAATGTAAAATATATTTTATTTATACAAAGATATTCAATAATACTATAGACATCAAACTTAAAAATAAAATAATAATCATGATTCATATTCTTGTTGATATGCCGTTTTATGATACATGAAAAAAGACACACACTTATTTTAGTTCAATTAACACTTCTGCATCGACCTTAATATCGCTCAATTTAAACAAATATTTGATGTTAAAAATCGAAGACTTAGTCTATCCAATCAATATTCCTTGTTTCAAATTGTGATAGCATTTGACTAAACAATGTTTTAACAATCTTTATACTTAACAAGGGCAAATAATATTATTATACATGTTTTTAATTTTTTTTTGTTTAATCTGTAAGATTCACATATTTTTTTCTCTAAAATTGTATTGTACATGTATGTTATAGTTATATGTTCTATGTTTAAGTTGTATGCCCAGTATATGTTAAAGGTATATATTGTAGGTATACGTTGTAGGTATATATCGTAGGTATACGTCGTATGTATATGTTGTAGGATATGTTGTATGTGTATGTTGTAGGTATATATACAAACTACAATTTTTTTATTTATATATTGTAGGTATATATCGTAGGTATACGTTGTGTGTATATGTTGTAGGTATATGTTGTGGGTATATGTTGTATGGGTAAGTTGAAGGTATATATTCAAACTACAAATATTTTTTATTTATGTATTGTATGTATATGTTGTTGGTATATGTTGTAGGTATATATTGTATGTATATATATTGGTGGTATATGTTGTAGGTATATGTTGTAGGTATAAGTCGTATGTATATATTATAGGTATAGGTGTTGTAAGTATATGTTGTAGGTATATATTGTAGGTATATATTGTAGATATATATTGTAGGCATATGGTAGGTATCAGTATATGTTGTAAGCATATGGTATGTATCAGTATATGTTGTAAGCATATGGTATGTATCAGTATATGTTGTAAGCATATGGTAGGTATCAGTATATGTTGTAAGCGTATGGTAGGTATCAGTATATGTTGTAAGCGTATGGTAGGTATCAGTATATGTTGTAAGCATATGGTAGGTATCAGTATATGTTGTAAGCATATGGTAGGTATCAGTATATGTTGTAAGCATATGGTAGGTATCAGTATATGCTGTAAGCATTTGTTGTACAGATATTCTGAAACTTAACGTTTCATATTCTTTTCGCCTCACCTCCTCTTCTTTTTTCTTTGGATGTATAAGTCATACAAAGAGGTCAAAACTTATGTAATCCCCACTCTTTCTTGTACTTAGTCTGTGGTGTTGACTGTTTCGGTTATGCTGCTTTCATTACATGACTTCTTCGACACATATCTCTCCACCTATCTACTTAAAATAACTTTAAAAAAGTTTTGAGGATGCCCTTGTCATAAAACATTACCAGTGGTGGAACTGAGCAAATTTATTAAATAAATGCTCTATTTATCCCAGAAACGTTAGAATCACATGAAAGAAAGAAGAAAAGAAAGAAAGAAATTGAGAAAGAAATAAGGAACGAAGAAGGAGAAAAAAACAAGGTCTAGATATTTTCGCCCCTGGCTGTGCTATTTTTATACTTATGTCGTGTCGAAAACAAATTTATAACCGAATAAGCAACATTATCCGCACGACGGTCATGCCGATAAGGTTGCTTATCCGTACAGTCATCGTTCCGATAGAGACTGTCATTATTTTAACAGATTAGATTAATGTGTAAAATATACATAAAAAAGTGTGACTTTTACATTTAAAATGTGAATTATACAGTTAAATTTGTAAAATTTATAGATTTAACTGTAAATTTTACAAATTAAAGTTGGGAAAATAAAAAAAAATAAGTGTCAATGTATCACTAATACGCTTCCGAAGGAAATGAATCAGGTCAAGCAATTGCATAAGGTTTTAAAACATTTAAGTTGTCTACTTACTGTGTACCGTAGCTGATGAGAAGACCTGAAATTGGACGTTAATAATACAAACATTATCCTGTCAACGTATTGTGTCTGTTAAAAAAAATTCTTATAGTTTTACCGAGCCTCGGAAAGTAAACGACATAAGACAAAATATATTATTGCGATGATATAAGTTTAGAATTTACATTTAACTATTATTGTTGATGTTTTTACCTTAAAGAAGGTGCAAATTCCAAAGCAAAACAAGGGCAATGCGTTCATGTTTGTTGTCAACGTGTTATCGCTATAGCTAGGTGTCACCTATTTCTACAACTGACTAGATGATCCTTGCTGGTGACACGGTCATTCTAAATGTGTTACAATGGGATAAGACATATCGCCTATCTCTTTCAGAACTCTTAGGAAGGTTGTTTAGTATCTGTATACTAGTGACTGGATATCAATAAGTTTGAATGTTTGTCAGGATAACTCCAGAAAGAAAACTTAATTCTGCGGCATTATATTATCAAAAAATTATAATGAGTTATGTTTGTATTCTTTTATCGTTTTTTTATTTGTTTTTTGTTGTTGTTGTTTTTTTTTTTTTGGTTTATTGTCTTACCAACAGACTTTTTTTTAATGAAACGGGTATACCGCGCCTCAATGAGATATCACGCCTTTGACTTGTTA
The DNA here is from genome assembly GCA_021229015.1 of Solen grandis. Classification (NCBI taxonomy): domain Eukaryota; kingdom Metazoa; phylum Mollusca; class Bivalvia; order Adapedonta; family Solenidae; genus Solen; species Solen grandis. The sequence goes on from CM037792.1 coordinate 36,244,651, forward strand.
CATTATACCATATACAATGATTTATAACCTGTCATGGATCTGCCTTATTTGCTGAGCGCCGGTCAATGAAAATCAGTAAATGATATTGAAAACCATATAAATTGCAACGGACATCCGTAAATTGCAATTAGATGCAGTAAAGTACATTGCATGCTTGCTTAGGTTTAATGCCCCACCACCAATATTGCAATCATTTCATGTAAAAATATATTGTTTCCCACTGCGAGTTTTGGTATTGTACATGTACAACCAACTGTTATCCTGACATGGGTCATCAAACAGGAGTACCTTTATTTCGAGTCATCAGGATATGATTATACCAAATCCATAAACTTGATATGTACATGCCGTATACAGATAGTTTCTGGGCAAATGGGACCGGTAAACTGGCATGTTTTATTGCTTCTGCTAATACATGCGTATGCATTGTCAGATCCCACGTTCGCTCAGTTCACTTGTTAATCGACCGTGGATAAGCCGAACTTTGTATTCGGGGACGAGTAATTAAATATTCCATTTGTTTCTTGGCGGAAACAGATCCGTGGCAGAGGTGGCACTGACCATTTAAAGACGCGTCATTGTACGGATTTCAAAAGTCAGCTTTTGTTTAATCAACTTTTTGAATGAAGAGTAGTCAATATACTGTGCGTAGTTTCATTGGTCAGCAAGTAGCTGAACACTATTTGTAAAAACGAAGTTTATACGGTAGTCATAACGGACTATATACCGTGGGTGCGACGACATATTATATGTAGGCTCGTGAAAATTTGTATCTGGATGAAACATCTTAGATCATAATTTTTTTTTCTAAACGTATTTCATTTAATGCTTATGAAATAAAAAGAAAAACGGTTTCAGAATCATTTATTTACATACATGTAGCTAAATCCCACTATATTTTTCTCAGTCTCAATATTTACTTATATATGTATTCATATGTTTACCAATGTATGGACCCTTCGTGACTGAGTGGTTACTGTCGTTGATTTGCTATCACCTACCACCATGGTTTAAGTCCCGGTCTGGTCTCTCGAAATTTCCATTCTAGGAAGACTTCCATTTGATTGGCGGGTTGACATTATTTAAACCTTGATGATGCTGTGTATTCGGGGTCTTCGTGTACTGATATGCAAAAACTATATATATATTTGAAAACATTTATTTAATAATTTAATAGTGGTCACTAACAATTACCTTTGCCGGGACACCGTTAGGATCAAAGGGTTGCAAAGTCAAACAATATAACATGAAAGACCCGCCATGCGCAAAGTACTGGTCCAACATAGAAACCGTCTAGAAGAATGAGTATTGTTGAAAGTTGATAATTGTCATACTACAAAATCGACTTAATGTGATGTACATCTAAGTCCTTGCAACTGCAGTGCATTTTATCCAAATGACGCGTATAAGAAGAACATTCAGTTTGACTAACATAATTATTGTGAATTTTACTTCCGTGTGACCAAGCGAGTTCACGCACTAAAAAGCATTTGCCAAACTGGTTAATAACCTTCCTCTTCCTTTCCTAAAGAATATATCGAGGGGTGAAAGCGAAACTATGCTAAGTGCATATAAATATATTAGCAGTTAACATAGTTCTGCTTTCACCCCTCGACATGTGTAAAATCTCTATCTTTCCACAGACTTAAGAGAAAATTAGAAAAATAAAAAATAATTATAAAATTGTGAATATTATGTACACATCTACTTGTAGACAAGGAAAATAGCATAACTAAATCAAATGATATATGAAACACGTATCTCAACACAAATAAAGACTGACCTTCATGTTATTAAAACCTAAGATCGTTCCAATACCATCAAATGGCGGTTGTCTCGATTTGGATTGTTTTCCAATTTATTTTTGTTCATGAAGAATGTAACTGTTATATAGTGTTGTACTCGTCGCACGTGTTATCCTCGCGCAACAATTTGATAAACTATAATATAGATATATATTTCTATAATTCATGTTATTCATACATTTGATTTTAAACATGAAATTCAAAATAAATGTATAGTTTAACCAAATCGAATATCGACTTCGCGACTTATGCTATTTTACTGTTGTTAATTTTTTGCTGCATTTTAGCTATATGATTATCTTAATGGTGTTCCGAATATGTTGGTTTCTGAAGGATTTTTTTTTATCTCGAAGCGAGCTGGAATTCGCAATAATGGAACATGGACCTTCCTCTGGGTCACGAGAATTATGAAAGTGGTTTCTAAATAGACAACTAATGTATAATTAAACGTTTCTGAGTGCTCACACCGTACAAATTAATTCCAATAAGGATTTTGGTCGTAAGGACCAGTGCAAAATCATTATATAGTGGTAAAGAGAATCGTTGATATCGTAAGTCTTATCTTTGCTGACAAATCAGCAAATTTAATTCATATTTAAAGATAAGGCGAAAGATCCAAAGCTACGATTAACAATGTTTTCTGTAAAGTGTGTATGGTTCGTGGCCCAAAGGCTTATGTAATTTTGTTGTTTACGTCACGTTTACGTGTGATAACATTTGCATTGTTCCATTGCAGGCTTCCATATAAAGATCAATGTATGCTCCTGACCTTCAAATAGAATACATTTAATGAAAAAAAGAATTAGTGGCTTAAAGGAATACATACTTGCACATATTGTAATCAAACCCAATATGCACTGTACAAATTGTCATTCATTCTCGTCGTGTTTTAACAGATGGACAGGTGTTCCATGTATAATAGAGTTAAACTATAAATTTCCTTCATAATCAACAACGCAATGTACAGGTGAAAAAGCAACAACATTGTGTGTTTAACTTTGAATTTATTTAGAAGACATAATATTGTTTTCCACAATGCTAAGAAAGACGTGCTAGAATATAAAACTATAGGAACATGATATGACAATATTGTTTCGGAAAGATGTACGTATTGGTATTGTTTAGCTTTTTGTTGAGTTTTGGGATCTGTTTTGGGTCCACCACGATGAATTTGAAATTCAGGAGAAACGGGATTTCAGGATCAGCCTCCATGGCAATGAAATGTGCTGTCCTGCAAGCTCTGGAAGGCCACCAGTCTGCAAGCAGATTCCGAGATGGGACTGGACAGTGTGAACACGTTGACTATAGCTTGCCAGTGGACAACAGCTTCTCGTATATATTACGTGAAAATACCACCATCATACATAACGTACCGGTAAGATGTTTTTTTTTTGTTTTTATTTATGTATTTATTTATTTTTTTGCATAAATTTGATTTCATGATGTATCTTTACATAGATTTAGATTGACTTAAGGAATAGCTTGCATTATTTACAAGTAAAAGGGAGCAATATATCTATATCCATGGGCCCCGGAAAAAGCATTAAACGATGTCAGTTTTGGAAATTCATAAAGTTTTTTTTTTAACTTTTTAAGGGCTAATTATTAAGTCACATTATTCTTCTAAACCTATTGCAGTGTAGCACTGATCATCAATTTTAGTGTTGATTTGTTTAAATAGTTATAACAGTTTATTGTATAAGGGAAATTTAAGTAGAAATGGTCCCTAGACATACATAATTAAGCGCTTTAAGCAACAATTCTGATTTGTTATCGCTCATGATTATAAATCAAATGATATAGACTCGCTTAACATAAACACATTGAAAAAAAAAATAAAGCATTTCATTCTGTGATTTTGAAAGCTTAAGATTAATTTTGTGAAGCAACCTGAGATCATTGCTAAAATCTTTTGTTCTTTAGATTGGCACATATAGTTTACCATATAAACAAATCAGAGGGACACATAATTTGTTCTATTATCTTTATCTTTATAATCTCCATCCGTAGTCATCCGGTAATGCAATTTTGTATCATTTTATTATATTGAAAAATTTATTGTCGTCAATTATTTATTAATCTATTTCATTTGTCACCACAGAAAATTGCTGCAAATACGAACATACCGTTACCTAGACCGTTTGTTGTTGGGTCTTCACTTGAAATCCACTTGGAGTTTACACCAGATAGAGAGTAAGTTCTGTATACTTTACCATGCAAAAGATAATTTTACAAATGAATATACTCGCCCCAATGTCCCTTGTTCACATTAAATATTTAATTTTGTTACTACGAGGGCCAGTCAGAAGCAAATGAGCCCCTTTTTCATTTTATTGTTATTATTATTATTATTATTATTATTATTTTGATGGGTGATCTGTCTTGATATTTAGACCAATTTTTATCCAATGTACTGCAAAATGCATTTTGGAAGAAATAACGTAAATGGTATCATGAATGTCATTTATCAACAACACCATGGAAGGCTATGTATTCACATTGATATGGGGAGTACATATTGCTTTTAGATAGTATCGAGACGTACTTGATAAACTGAAAGCTCCGAGAGAGGATGGTACTTATGTACATGTATACATGAATGTAGTACAACCAAATGATATTTACGAGAATGTAAAACAATGAACTGTCCACTATCAGAAACAAGCGCCTTCAAATAAATTAAGTAAAATTGCAAGGAAGTCTGAATTATTTGAAGATGGTAGTGTTGTTTGAATAAGTCTTTCGCGAGGTATTAACTATACATTGGATACCACCCGGTCAGACATAAAATATAAAAGAACTATTCTTTATCCAGAATTACGCCACTTGGCCCGAGAACATCCAACCTTTTAAATTCTAGTAACATAGCAACTGGAACTGGAATGTTCCTAAGAAAAATGAATAACATGTATGTAGGGAGATAAAATTGAAGGAATATGAAAAAACACAGTTGTTTATCGTGTATGTTTGACAGTTACGAGGAAAGTATTTTCTGACTGACCCTTGTACTCTTACATGAACTTTTAGTATGTGAAGTATTTATGTTGGTGCAAAGATGTATATAAAGATAATATAATTTTAAGGTAAAGTCCCTGTAATGATTCCGCCACGTCTTGGACCTCTTAACCTCTACCAAGATAACCAAAGTACCCTAATGAAACATTAGGAAACCTTGGTTATCTCCGTGAAAGGCCATGAGGTCTGAAATGTAGCGGAACCATTACAGAAACTTTACCTTAAAATTTAATACTATGTGATAAAATCTGTGGTAGGAAAATTAACACGCAAATCAAAGACTCCCCCTTTAAAATTAGCATGGTTTGTGACTTATTCAAGATTTAAATTCAAGCTAGAAGGTCGTTTGTTGAAATTAAAACGAAATTTCTTCCTGTTTGCTTATCTCAGGGGGATTGAATTTATCAATTTTATAAAAAAGATATATTTTGATATAATAATGCTTGATTATTGAAGCTTTAATGTATAAATCCCCCGGCATTTGGCAAAATAGGGTTGCTATGGGAACTCGGAGTACTCACTACTGGATCTTACCAGAAACTTGTCTCCCGTGTATCGGTGCTACACACCGGGCAAGTAAAAGAACAAATTGGACTATTCGTAATATGAGCTAGGGTATCGTACCCGGACTTCCTTTTATCTTACTCCTGTCAGTCTCATCAGCAAAAAACAGGACCTACAGCTGGGAAAATATTTAACCGTAAGGTCTAAAATATGACCGTTATAATCAGAAAATGATTGCAAGCCATTACAATGAAAATGTAGAAGAGGAAAAAGAAATGAAAATATAAGAAATGAATTTTAAAAAAAAGAAATGTTCTCATTTATGTCTTCAATTATTAAAAAAAATACTCATAGAATATATAAGAGTGCGAACAAACTTTTGAAATTGACGTCAAATCTAACGACATTTTAAGAACCTTAAAATCCTTATCTTTTCGAATTTGGAAATAAAAGCCAAGGTGCGCATCTACATACTTTACGGCATTGAAAATTGAAAAGAATTGAATTTTAAAATTCAAACTTATTTAATTTTCATGTTGCTTGGGCATTGGTAACATATGGAAATTAACTCTTGTAATAGGTTGGAAATAATAAAATAATAATAACTGGAAGAAGAAGACATAACACACCCTAGGCTTGAAGAAAACCGTAATAATAATAGTTAGAAGAAGAGAAGAAACATAACAAACCCTGTACGTTTTCCTCAGGTTTCCGGAAAGCCGTAAAAATAAATTTTGGACTGTATAATTATGTTACCGGGAAAATCTGATTACATGTAATATATCAATGCATACGGTTTTTTCTTTAATATATTGATATATCTATGCATTATCTTTATTATGAATGCATATATAAAAACATGTATACGTACGCTCGCGCTCGTGCGGGCATGGGTATACATTGTATGTGACATCGTAAGTTCCGTGCGACTGTTTACAATTTGAGTATCTTGTCTGACATTTCAGTACTAGCATCAATCTAGTTGAACTGACGGGGGGCCAGTCGATACACATGTTTACCCGAGATGAGGACATTGTCTTGGAAAGTATATATTATGCATACTATTTTTGGGGGTCCAACGTAAATGTTGAAAACACAGGCTTTGAAGTCATAGCATACAAGAAGTATTTAATCCGATTTTTGGCTGAATCCGAAAATATCAAGGTAAGTTGTACTTGAAATTATCTTTATATATGTTAAAAAACAATCCTCAAAATAAATGCTGAAACATATTTAATATGTATTTTGAAATATTGCAAATTATGTTTAGAGTAAATCAAAAATTGAAAAAGGCCGGCGACTTCTTTAACTGTGCAATGTACAAGCTATGCATTCTGACATACAATGAATTTTTGTATAGGGTGCGTAATGCATTTCACTGGGTAATGTTCAATCCTATTACTCTTTAGTTAGAAAGTAGGACTTCAGTACAAAGGAATGCCTTTTATATTGCATTGACAGAATTAGGATGCTGTTTGAACATAGTAGTAAGAAATTTGAATATGAGACATCAGCATAAAACGTTTGTTCATTGTAGATTGAATTAGTAGCATGGGTCTTAGAATTTTGAACAAACTATAATGAAGTAAGAACATATGTCTTAGGCGATGGAACATAGATACTTTGTGAACAATCCATCTATAAGATACAGCACAGCCTCACTGCGACATTACGCCATTGACGAGTTGCACGATACCATACACAGTCAAATTGGAATAGGTCCTGGAGGCACATGCATTCTGAGCGCCAAGCAAGGGTTGCATATCAGTACCATTTTGAAAAATGTGAAAAGTCTTATTCGGCATCGAAACCACAACGGGACAGACGTTTTAAACACACACACGCACCGACACACCGAAATTAGTGAGCAATTCTTATCAACTAAGACTGATTTTCGGTTAATTAAAACTACATTGACTTTAGGATTTTCATGCTTAAAAGTCCTGTGTGCAGTACGGAATCAGGCAACGTTAATTCCAGTCATTGAAATATGATACTGTATTTTAAAAGAATATGATGACGGTATATGTAATTGAATATTACTATAAATATTGAAGAGAGTGAAAATATACTCACATATTCAGTTTGTTTTAGAATCTGGCAAGCTTAGAAAAATGCTTAAGTTAAATTATTTTAAAAATTACCCTAAAGCTGCCGTACAAGAAAAAAAACTGCCTTCTCATGTTATATGGCTAAGTAATATGTTTTGTTGAACATACTGTTTACATATGAGTCATGATTATTTAACCATTAAAGTAACTGTAATCTGTATTGTCATGCTTATTTGTCCAAATAATGTATATCAACATTTCTTTTCATGACTTCAAGGACCATGTCGTATTTGTTTCAGGTGCTGCCTACGATTTTTGTTTATTTTATCAAAGTTTTAAAGAATTGTTATGGGGTAGTAAAATACTAATGGAAGTCTGCTAGCTGAAAACATAACATTTCGTTTCGCCTAAACAAAACAAAGATGCACCCCATGCAATAAAGCACATACTTTTTGGGGGGCGCGGGTAGTTTTGTTATTTTCTTTTCTTTTTTTTTACAGATACATGTATATGTAGATGGCAGCCTGCTGCATGTGTTCAATATTCGATACCCAGATGCCGTCATATGGAACCTGAACTTTGTTACCTACACCAGTGGCATTTTATTGCACTAAGTTACTTTTCAGTCATAAACTGAAACTACACCATGATGAAAAATATGCCTTATTCCACAAATACCATCCAACGGCATCTCGCTATTTGTTGTACCTATTCCCGTCTTTTCCCATTCTTCATTTAATGTTGTATTTTTTTTACTAGTGTGCTTTTATTTTGTGGCTCACATCGAATGATCGTTAAAAGATTTCGTAGCGCTCTCATACCACATTGCAAAATGATGTAGACCGTGCTAATAGACCGGGCATAACGTGATCACAATGATTCTGGTAGCCTCTTTCAGTATAGCTGAAAACATGTTTTAACAAATAAAATTATGGTATAAATAATTCTTTTACATGTTTTACACACTCTCTTTGCTTGGCCGAATACCTTCACACACAACATTAAATTGTCCATGAGTGAAATAAATTATAATGACATACTCATTGACACTGATCATTCGAGAACGTGAAACGTGATGTTTCAAACAGAATTTATATTGTAATTCGTTGCATTATTTTAATATTCACCAAAGACTGAGTTCAGTGAAAACTGAGGGAATGGACGTCATGGTGTACCATTTGCAATTTTGAAAAAAGTAATTCCGTTTTCATTGATAGATTTATATCGAATTGTAATGCAACGCGTTAAGATACGCAGATATCTAATCCGGAAGGCCGTGGACCCGAGTGATTCACTACATGCCCTTAACATACACTCTCAGCTAAACTTAAAGCAACATTGATTTCAAATACAGGTGATTTGATTTATTAGAATGTATCTTGCTGGAAGAGCCAAGTGGCAACACATATCAAATTATTTGATTATAACGGTAATAAATTTGCATTTCGATTCGTTCCATGAAGGAAATTCAATTTACCATGACCACACACAAAATCATTTTCAAAGCCATATATTGAAAAATATCGGTCATTGCAGCTTGTTCTACGTGGGAGAGGCTTCTATTTAGTTGTTCAGTGGGTTCATTAACCTCTGGAAGTATTTCGAAAATATATTTCCCTCCCCATTTTGTTGCAAAAATATACTTTGACTCATCTATTTATTAAATACTGTGGTGGCATATTTCTGCCAACCACTAATCCATTTAGCTTTGTCAAACTTTTCTGAAAAATTGTCACATAATCAGTAACTCATACCAGAAACTAACTTAATTCTTCCGTGTCACCAAGCGAGTTCACGCACTAAAATTGGTGAATAACCCTTCTCTTCCTTCCCTTAAGGATATATGTGTAAAATCTCTATCGTTCCACAGAGTTAAGAGAAGGGGATATAAATAAAAAAATAATTATAAAGTTATAAATAACAAGCACACATCTACTTGTAGACAATTAAAATAGCATAACTAAATCAAATGTCATATGAAATATGTAAACACTTATTTCAACACAAATAAAGACTAACTTTCATGTTATCAAAACCTTGCATTGTTCCAATACCCAATACCATCAAATGGCGGTTGTCTCGATTTTGATTGTTTTCTAATTTATTTTTGTTCATGGAAAATTTAACTGTTATATTGCGTTCTCCCTACTCTACGTGTAATTCTCGCGCAACAATTTGATAAAGTATAATACAGATATATATTTCTATAATTCATGTCATTCATACATTTGACTATAATCGTGAAATTTAATTTTATTATATGCACATGTGATGTACAAGTTGGCGTAACTATATTTGTTAAATAAAATAAATGTAAACTTCAACCAAATCGAATATCGACATAGGGACACTTTGTTGTTGTTGATGTTTTTGCTGCATTTAAGCTATATGATTAGTTTAATGGTGTTCCGAATATGTTGGTTTCTAAAGGATTTTTTTTTATCTCGAAGCGAGCTAGAATTCGTAGTAATGGAACATGGACCTACCTCTGGGTCACGAGAATTATGAAAGTGGTTGCTAAATAGACAACAAAGGTATAATGAAACGTTTCTGAGTGCTCACATCGTACAAATTAATTCCGATAAGGATTTTGGTCATAAGGACCAGTGCAAAATCATTATATAGTGGTAATTGTTTATTGGTAAAGAGAATCGTTGATAACGTAAATCTTATCTTTGCTGACTAATCAGCAAATTTAATTCATATTTAAAGATAAACGAAAGATCCAAAGCTACGATTAACAATATTTTCTGTAAAGTGTGTATGGTTCGTGGCCCAAAGGCTTACGTAATTTTGTTGTTTACGTCACGTTTACGTGTGATAACATTTGCATTGTTCCATTGCAGGCTTCCATATAAAGATCAATGTATGCTCATGCCCTTCAAACAGAATACATTTAATGAAAAAAAAGAATTAGTGGCTTAAAGTAATACATACTTGCACATATTGTAATCAAACCAAATATGCACTGTACAAATTGTCATTCATTCTCGTCGTGTTTTAACAGATGGACAGGTGTTCCATGTATAATAGAGTTAAATTATAAATTTCCTTCATAATCAACAACGCAATGCACAATTGAAAAAGCAACAACATTGTGTGTTTAACTTTGAATTTATTTAGAAGACATAATATTGTTTTCCACAATGCTAAGAAAGACGTGCTAGAATATAAAACAATAGGAACATGATATGACAATATTGTTTCGGAAAGATGTACGTATTAGTATTGTTGAGCTTTTTGTTGAGTTTTGGGATCTGTTTTGGGTCCACCACGATGAATTTGAAATTCAGGAGAAAAGGGGATTTCAGGATCAGCCTCCATGGCAATGAAATGTGCTGTCCTGCAAGCTCTGGAAGGCCACCAGTCTGCAAGCAGATTCCGAGATGGGACTGGACAGTGTGAACACGTTGACTACAACTTGCCAGTAGACAACAGTTTCTCGTATATATTACGTGAAAATACCACCATCATACATAACGTACCGTACGTACGTAAAATGTTGTTGTTTTTTTTATTTATGTATTTATTTATTTTTTGGCATAAATTTGAGTTCACGATGTATCTTTACTTAGATTTAGATTGACTTAATGGATAGCTCGCATTATTTACATGTAAAAGGGAGCAATATATCTATATCCATGGGCCCCTGAAAAAGCATTAAACGATGTCAATTTTGGAAGTTTTTTTTAACTTTTTAAGGGCTAATACTTTGGCAAAGTCACATTATTCTTTTTAACCTATTGCAATGTAGCATTGGTCATCAATTTTAAAGATTGTGTTGATTTGTTTAAATAGTTATAACAGTTTATTGTATATGGGAAATTGCAGTAAAAATGGTCCCTCGACATACATATTTAGGCGCTTTAAGCAACGATACTGATTTGTTATAAATCAATTGATATAGACTCGGTTAACAAAAACACATTGAAAGAAATAAGGCATTTCGTTCTGAGATTTTGTGAAGCAACCTCAGACCATTGCTAAAATCTATTGTTCTTTAGATTGGCACATATAGTATATCACATAAACATATAAACAGATCAGAGGGACACATAATTTGTTCTATAATCCGTCTTCATCCGTAGTCATCCGGTAATGCAATTTTGTATCATTTTATTAAATTGAAAAAATTATTGTCGTCAATTATTTATTAATCTATTTAATTTGTCAACACAGAAAATTGCTGCAAATACGAACATACCGTTACCTAGACCGTTTGTTGTTGGGTCTTCACTTGAAATCCACTTGGAGTTTACACCGGATAAAGAGTAAGTTCTGTATACTTTACCATGCAAAAGATAATTTTATAAATGAATATACTCGCCCCAGTCTCCCTTATTCACATTACATATTTAATTTTGTTACTACGAGGGCCAGTCAGAAGCAAATGAGCCCCTTTTTTATTTTATTGTTAATATTATTATTATTATTTTGATGGGCGATCAGTCTTGATATTTAGACCAATTTTTATCCAATGTACTGCAAAATGCATTTTGGAAGAAATAACGTAAATGGTATCATGAATGCCATTTATCAACAACACAATGGAAGGCTATGTATTCACATTGATATGGGGAGTACATATTGCTTTTAGATAGTATCGAGACGTACTTGATAAACTGAAAGCTCCGAGAGAGGATGGAACTGATGTACATGTATACATGAATGTAGTACAACCAAATTATATTTACGAGAATGTAAAACAATGAACTGTCCGCTGTCAGAAATAAGCGCCTTCAATATTAAGTAAAATTGCAAGGAAGTCTGAATTATTTGAAGATGGTAGTGTTGTTTGAATAAGTCTTTCGCGAGATATTAACTATACATCGGATACTACCCGGTCAGACATAAAATATAAAAGAACTACTCTTTATCCAGAGTTACGCCACTTGGCCCGAGAACATCCAACCTTTTAAATTCTAGTAACATAGCAACTTGAACTGAAGATTTCCTAAGAAAATGAATTACATGTATGTAGGGAGGGTAAAATTGAAGGAATACGAAAAAAAAAAAAAAAAAAAAAAAAACAGTTGTTTATCGTGCATGTTTGACATTTACGAGGAAAGTATTTTCTGACTGACCCTTGTACTCTTACATAAACTTTTAGTATGTGAAGTATTTATGTTGGTGTAAAGATGTATATAACGATAATATAATTTTACGGTAAAGTCCCTGTAATGATTCCGCTACGTCTTGGACCTCTTAACCTCTACCAAGATAACCAAAGTACCCTAATGAAACGTTAGGAAACCTTGGTTATCTCCGTGAAAGGCCACGAGGTCTGAAATGTAGCGGAACCATTACAGAAACTTTACCTTAAATATTAATACTATGTGATAAAAATCTGTGGTAGGAAAATTACCACGCAAATCAAAGACTCCCCCTATAAAATTAGCATGGTTTGTGACTTATTTAAGATTTAAATTCAAGCTAGAAGGTCGTTTGTTGAAATTAAAAACGAAACTGCTTCCTGTTTGCTTATCTCAAGGTGATTGAATTTATCATTTTATAAAAAAGATATATTTGATATAATAAATGCTGATTATGAAGCTTTAATATATAAATCCTTTGGCAAAATAGGGTTGCTATGGGAACTCGGATTACTCACTACTGGATCTTATCAGAAATTTGTCTCCTGTGTATCGGTGCTACACACCGGGCAAGTAAAAGAACAAATTGGACTATTCATAATATGAGCTAGGGTATCGTACCCGGACTTCCTTTTATCTAACTACTGTCAGTCATCAGAAAAAACAGAAAAGAAAAAAAAAATGATTTAAAAAAAAAAAGTTATCTAAAAAAAAAAAAAACAGGACCTACACAGCTGGGAAAATATTTGACCATAAGTTCTAAAATATGACCGCTATAATCAGAAAATGATTGCTAGCCATTACAATGAAAAATAGAAGAGGAAAAAGAAATGAAAACATAAGAAATGAATTTTAAAAAGAAATGTTCTCATTTATGTCTTCAATTATTAAAAAAAAAAATACTCATAAAATATATAAGAGTGCGAACAAACTTTTGAAATCGACGTCAAATCTGACGACATTTTAAGAACTAAAGTTCGAAACTCGGTTTTAAAAATTTTTAAAGCCAAGGTGCACATCTACATACTTGACGAAATTGAAAATTGAAAAGAAATGAATTTTAAAATTCAAGCTTATTTAATTCTCATGTTGCTTGGGCATTGGTAATATATGGAAATTAACTCTTGAAGTAGGTTGGAAATAATAAAATAATAATAACTGGAAGAAGAAGACATAAACCATGCTTGAGGAAAACCGTAATAATAATAAGAAGAAGAAGAAGAAGAAACATAACAAACCTTTTACGTTTTCCTCAGGTTTCCGGAAAGCCGTAATAATAAAGTTTGGACTGTATAATTATGTTACCGGGAAAATCTGATTACATGTAATATATAAATGCATACGTTTTTTTTATTTTTCTTTCTTTCTTTAATATATTGATATATCTATGCATTATCTTTATTATAAATGCATATACAGATACATGTATTCATACGCGCGCGCGCTCGTGCGGGCATGGGTATACATTTTATATGACCTTGTAAGTTCCGTGCGACTGTATGCAATTTGTGTATCTTGTCTGATATTTCAGTGCTAGAATCAACTAGTTGAACTACGGGGCCAGTCGATACACATGTTTACCCAGATGAGGACATTGTCTTTGAAAGAATATTATGCATACTTTTTGGGGTCCAACGTAAATGTTGAAAACACAGTCTTTGAAGTCATAGCATACAAGAAGTATTTGATCCGATTTTTGGCTGAATCCGAAAATATCAAGGTAAGTTGTACTTGAAATTATCTTTATATATGTTAAAAAAAAAAACAATCCTCAAAATAAATGCTAAAAACATTTTTAATATGTATTTTGAAATATTGAAAATTATGTTTAGAGTAAATCAAAAATCGAAAAAGGCCGGCGACCTTCTTTAACTGTGCAATGTACAAGCTATGCATTCTGTCATACAATGAATTCTTGTATAGGGTGCGTAATGCATTTCACTTGGTAATGTTCTTTCCTAGTACTCTTTAGTTAGAAAGTAGGACTTAAGTACAAAGGAATGCCTTTTAAATTGCATTGACATAGAATTAGGATGCTGTCAGAACATAGTAGTACTTAAGAAATTTGAATCAGAGACATCAGCATAAAACATTTGTTCATTGTAGATTGAATTAGTAGCATGGGTCTTAGAAGTTTGAACAAATTATAATGAAGTAAGAACATAGGTGTTAGGCGATGGAACATAGATGCTTTCTGAACAATCCGTCCATTAGATACAGCACAGCCTCACTGCGACATTACGCGGTTGACGAGTTGCACGATACCATACACAGTCAAACAGGATATAGCCCTAGTCATGGAGGCACATGCATTCTGAGCACCAAGCAAGGGTTGCATATCAGTACCATTTTGACAAATGTGACAAGACTTGTTCGGCATCGAAACCACAACGGGACAGACGTTTTAAACACACACACGCACCAACACACCGAAATTAGTATGAGCAATTCTTGTCAACTAAAATTGATTTTCGGTTAAAACTACATTGACTTTAGGATTAAAGGTCCTATGTGTAGTACGGAATCAGGCAACGTTAATTCCAGTCGTTGGAATATAATATTGTATTTTAAAAGAAAATGATGATAGTATATGTAATTGAATATTATGATACATATTGAAGAGAGTGAAAATATACTGACATATTCAGTTTGTTTCAGAATCTGGACAGGCAAGCTTAGAAAAATGCTTAAGTTAAATTATTTTAAAAATTACCCTAAAGCTGCCGTACAAGAAAAAAAACTGCCTTCTCATGTTATATGGCTAAGTAATATGTTTTGTTGAACATACTGTTTACATATGAGTCATGATTATTTAACCATTAAAGTAACTGTAATCTGTATTGTCATGCTTATTTGTCCAAATAATGTATATCAACATTTCTTTTCATGACTTCAAGGACCATGTCGTATTTGTTTCAGGTGCTGCCTACGATTTTTGTTTATTTTATCAAAGTTTTAAAGAATTGTTATGGGGTAGTAAAATACTAATGGAAGTCTGCTAGCTGAAAACATAACATTTCGTTTCGCCTAAACAAAACAAAGATGCACCCCATGCAATAAAGCACATACTTTTTGGGGGGCGCGGGTAGTTTTGTTATTTTCTTTTCTTTTTTTTTACAGATACATGTATATGTAGATGGCAGCCTGCTGCATGTGTTCAATATTCGATACCCAGATGCCGTCATATGGAACCTGAACTTTGTTACCTACACCAGTGGCATTTTATTGCACTAAGTTACTTTTCAGTCATAAACTGAAACTACACCATGATGAAAAATATGCCTTATTCCACAAATACCATCCAACGGCATCTCGCTATTTGTTGTACCTATTCCCGTCTTTTCCCATTCTTCATTTAATGTTGTATTTTTTTTACTAGTGTGCTTTTATTTTGTGGCTCACATCGAATGATCGTTAAAAGATTTCGTAGCGCTCTCATACCACATTGCAAAATGATGTAGACCGTGCTAATAGACCGGGCATAACGTGATCACAATGATTCTGGTAGCCTCTTTCAGTATAGCTGAAAACATGTTTTAACAAATAAAATTATGGTATAAATAATTCTTTTACATGTTTTACACACTCTCTTTGCTTGGCCGAATACCTTCACACACAACATTAAATTGTCCATGAGTGAAATAAATTATAATGACATACTCATTGACACTGATCATTCGAGAACGTGAAACGTGATGTTTCAAACATAATTTATATTGTAATTCGTTGCATTATTTTAATATTCACCAAAGACTGAGTTCAGTGAAAACTGAGGGAATGGACGTCATGGTGTACCATTTGCAATTTTGAAAAAAGTAATTCCGTTTTCAGTGATGATCTTTATAAAAATGTAATGCAACGCGTTAAGATACGCAGTTATCTAATCCGGAAGGCCGTGGACCCTAGTGATTCACTACAAAGTATATGAACGCAACACCGTGTCTGTGCTGCGATAAATCATGCATAATTTAACTTTATATCCATCCTAATATGTTACCTAGACTGAGAAATTTTAAAAGTGGGTATTTTTTTACGCAGTCATGTGACGTCACATAATACATCTTTGAACCGTGCAAACATCTGGGGGGGGAAAAGATGCGCGCCGCACTCTTTATATTTTTGCACAGCATCTTTTGATGATCGATTAAACTGCACGCTTTTGCGTTTTGTCATTTCTATTAGCGATGACACTAAGAAAATAATGGTTGCATTTCAAATAATATAAAACTATGTTTTCTCGTATGGACATGCGTTTTGTTGTAGTCTCTTAAATAAAGTCGTAATACAGTCTTATTTGGACTATTTGTGCACACCCTTCCCATAAGGTTATATTTTTATGCTACCAAGTATATACCATTAATGCTTATGGCATTCTTGCAAATATGGACAGCATCTGCAAGGTCTTGCAGTTAACTTTCAATTTCTTTCTTATTATTACCCTACGTTTCTGTTGCGAACAACGGGCGACACGTGACTATCGCGTGCGTGAAGTGCACAGTAGACATACAACGTTCACGACCTGACGGTGTATTGGGAATTTCTCTGAAACCTCTTTTAGCCTTCAAAATCATACGACCGAATTATCGCAAGGCTGATGTTAGTGTTGCTCTTCAGCCTGGCTGCTCAAGACAGGCTGTTCATGACCTTATGAATAAGTTCAACAACACCGGTTCCGTAGAAGATTATTCCAGGTCCGGTCGTTTATTTGTTTGTTTGTTGGGTTTAACGTCCCACCGACAGTACTTAAGTCATTTGGAGACGATGAGATCCGGTCGTACACGTGCGACAACATTACAAATCTCTTGTGTAGTTGCGTAATCTTTTATTGCCAGCAACGCCGTTGCAAGGCAATATCATGCACAAACCGTCTCTTCCTATGCGTGTCCGTCGTCCATATACAGAATGCATTTAAATAGTCTGTCAACGAGCTGTTATGCATGGGGACAACGGCATTTGAATTTCACACGCAACCTGTAGCAGTTAGTACATTTAGCAATGAGTCGCGGTACAGTAAGCAATGCAGTGGCAGAGTATGCATATGAAAAACAAGAGGGCCATGATGGCCCTGAATCGCTCACCTGATTTTAAATGAGCAACATATGTTTGAGTTTTCATATTGACCTACTTTTTGACCCCACATGACCCAACTTCGATCTTTTCCACGATATTATGGAAACAGACATTCCGACCAAGTTTCATAGAGATTGGGCCAAACATGTGGCCTCTAGAGTGTTAACATGATTTTTGTGTCGCCTGCATAGCATGGCAGACACATAGGGATCACTTTGTCCGTCGTCGTCGTCGTCGTCGGCGTCGTCGTCGGTGTCGTCGGCGTCGTCGGCGTCACACTTTCTTGTCCGGAGCATAACTCGAAAAGTATTTGAGGTATCACCTTGAAACTTAAAACATGGATAGATCACATTGAGGTGGAGTGCAGTGCACAAGAATGATAACTCTGACTTTCGTATTTTCTGAGTTATTACCCTTTGTTGATTCTGAGATTTTATTTTTGTCCGGACCATAACTCAAAAAGTATTTGAGGTATCACCTTGAAACTTAAAACATGGATAGATCACATGGAGTGCATTGTGCAAGAATTGGTGCATAACTTGTAAAGTATTTGAAGTGTTGCCTTAAACATTTATAGTAGATAGATCTCATTGGTCTGAGTGCAGTACACAAGAATGATAACTCAATAATGATAATTGCAACATATATATAATTAACGTCATAAGTGCTTAATGACGTCATAATTTTTCTTACAGTTAATGTTTTGAATTCATAGTCATTCTGACACTCCTCTGATGAAGACTGTATAGTCGAAAGTGCTCGGGAAAATTATTACATATTGCACTGTTTGAATATTTTATTCCCCCCCCAAAAAAAAAAATATATATATATATATATATATATGTGTGTGTGTGTGTGTGTGTGTGATTTGGTGTTATTTTGTACCTCATAAAATAGATTATGCTTTATCAATAATTTGTCAAAAGATCGATTTTCTAGTCAATTCTTTCATCAAACATGCTTAAATGCAGGCGACACAAGTGTTCCGAGGAACACCCACATCTAGTTCTTAGATTTGACCTCATGACCTACTTTGTGACCCCACATGACCCAAATTCGAACCTGTCCAAGATTTTATGAAAACAAACATTCTGACTAGTTTCATAAAGATTTGGCCAAAAATGTGGCCTCTAGAGCGTTAACATTTTTTTTCTAAGATATGACCTCATGAAAAACAATCATTCTGACCAAGTTTCATGAAGATTGGGCCAAATATGCGGCCTCTAGAGTGTAAACAAGGTTTTTCAAAGATTTGACCTCATGACCTTCCTTTTGACCCCACATGTTCCAAATTCGAAATTGTCTAAGATTTTTTGGAGAAAAACATTCTGGGGTGGTATTCAATATACATCTTAACTTTAAGATTTATCTAAGATTATAGATTTTCCCCTTAAATCTAAGATTTCCATAAGATTTTTCTTAACATGTTAGATTTTCCTTAACTTTTAAGATAATAAATAAGATCCGTATGTTTTCACTTAGATTTCATCTTATGTTTAAGGAAACGCAGGTGCTCCCTTATATATTTCCTTAACTTTGCGAGTTCATAGAAACCTTTCAAATATCACCTTCTTTGACCTTTATTGCATCAATTGTAAGTATTTATTATTATATTTTAATTAAAAATAAACGAAAGTAACCGGTGTTTTTGATATGGGGTCGGTATTATACCTAAAATCCTGATATAAACAGTGCCGAATGCGAACGCTGTGGAAACGCAAGTGAAACTGTTATAAAAACATTAAAAAAAAACATTAAAAACAAAACAAAGTAAAAGAACACTTTAAGCCTTTCTGATGTGTTTTGACGTACTTTACTTATTAAGTGACAAGAAATATTTACTAAACCTGAAATGATGACGAGAAACCTCGAAGTAAACAGAGTTACAGTGAAAGTGTCATGTAATTTCGCGGTTATGAAGTCGATTTGAAGATATCAACTTTCACGACGTGAAACACTCTACTGATCGTACGTGGACTAAAGAAGCATATCGTAAGTATACATATGATCCAATTCTTTCCTTAGAATGTGATTAATCATCAGTGGTATTTAAAATCTATGTTGCTTTTTTTACATTAATATCAAAGACTCAACAACACCCCACAGTCAAATTATTTCCCAAAAGGGGTCTTGTATATAATTGCTTATGAACAAAAAATAAGTAATGAGTCTGTGTTGAGAAATAAGTTTGATTCACAAACAGAGAATAACACAACATTCAAATTCATATTTATAATTTGTGTATTTTCATGGAAAATATATGTATGCAAATAATTTTGATTTGTTATTTACTCATCTATTTACTTTATATATATTCTTTATTATTACAGATAGTGCAAAGCAACTTCAAGGTGTGCACGTATCAACCAGGATCAGAGGACAAAAAAGCCTAGATCAAATGCAATGATGAACTTTACTTTTATCTAATTACTCATGGATCAGTTAGAACTTTGAAACTTACAAAGCCTTCACTGACATTTGATCCATTTCCTGTTCATTTTTTTTTTATAAATGTGTAGCATTGATTGATGTTTTTAATGTCTGTAGTGTATGAATATTGAATCTAATTAAATATACATTTTATTTCTCATCTTCTCATTGTATTTCTATATGAAATATGCATTTTACAGAATATTTTTTTTTATTATATACCTATACATTTTCTGGCCCTAAAACACGCAAAATACGAGACGCAAATACAACTCAGCAGATTAAAAATCCGTATTATATCAGCGTCTAATACATAGTATGACGTCACACTGTGCGAACTACTTTCGGCATGGTTCCCGCTGTAAGTGGGCGCTACGTAGTAAATAGAGACGAGAACCAATACTACTGGGAGAACCAGTTTCTATTTTTATCGAAAAAAATCACACATGTTTTATTCCAAATTCAGTGTTCACATGTTAATGTTTTTCATTTTATTAAAATCCACTTAGCATTACAGTTAGCGTGTTGGCCGCCATTTTTCTTAAATACATGAGAAGAGGTGGGGGCGTGGCTTAAATTCCATAGTAAAATTCATCCGCCATTGAAGATTTTTTTTTCTCTTTTTTTTTTTTTTTTAAGAAAAAAGTAATAAAGCCATCAAAACCCTAAAAACTGACTTCTTCTGTTTTGAAAATGTAAAGGTATATAATTAAAGGAAAATTATGTTGCAGTAGCTTTCCGTGGCTTCGTATTTTGCTTCTCGCAGCGTAGGAAGAAAAATATCTCGCTCGACCATCGGTCTCGCGAGATATCTTTCTTCCCACGCTACTCGGAGCAAAATACAAAGCCAATCTCGCAGCGTAGGAAGAAAGATATCTCGCTCGACCTTCGGTCTCGCGAGATATCTTTCTTCCCACGCTACTCAGAGCAAAATACAAAGCCACGGAAAGCTACTGCAACATAATATTCCCTATTTATTATATACCCATAAATTGTCTAGCCCTAAATCACACAAAACAAAAGACGCAAATACAACTTAACAGATTGAAAATCCGTATTATGTCATTGTCTAATACATAATATGACGTCATTCTACACAACATGACGTCATACTGCATGGACTACATGATCTGAA
>CM037792.1:36265853-36284970 GCA_021229015.1 Solen grandis
ATCCAAAAATATAAAAACTGTATAATATTGAATTTTTATAATACGTTAGAAAACCCTCCTCCATATTCAGAGTGAGGATTTTTATATTACTAAAAAATGTAAAAAGGGGTTCAGGAAAAAACATTTAAACGCAAGCATAAAATTTTTATTTTTTTTTATTGTTTTTTTTTTTTAAAAGTTTACATATGTGTTTTTTTAAATTTTACATTAGTGTGATTTTTTTTGATTTTTTCATTTTTTTCATTTTTTTCATTTTTTTCATTTTTTCATTTTTTTTCTTCATTTTTTTCATTTTTTCATTTTTTCATTTTTTTAATTTTTTCATTTTTTCGAGGGGCCCCTCTAGAGGGGGGTATAAGCATTGGAAAAAAATTTAGGGGGTGACGCTGTACCCATGTTATCTTGTGTGGCATCGCTGATAAAGAACGTTACAGAGTACTAACCTGGTTATAACAAAAACAATAGGTTCAAGGCCTACAAACGCGGCGATGGTATACTCTAAATCAATAGTACTACCCCGCTACATACTGTAACAAACCTATTACATGCATGTGGTCCAGTGGTAGGACACGCGCTTCGGAATCGAGAGGTCCCGGGTTTGAGTCCTGCCAAGGACACTGCTAATTTCCTTGAACAAGAAATTTATCCCGCATTGTTTCACTTAACCCAGGTGTAAATGGGTACCTGAGAGGGCGGTATAATTCCGTGGCGCCATGTTGTGGGCTGCCATAAGCAGATTGAAAGACTCCCCAGAGAGATCGATAGATAGATACAAGTATCACGATGACCAGGGGTAAAAGCTGTAAAGTCGGTGAACATGCCCAAGGCATGAAACTTAGACTGTAAAATGCATTTACTTTTTATTTTATGAATAAACATCGATTTAAAGGTAATCCATCCATCATTAAATTGTGATCATGGTCTATCAAGTGATTTTATAGTAAATGCAAGCCTTTACAGACTTTGTGCAAAAGAACCTTCCACTCCAATTCAATGAATGCTTGCATCTGCACTGAAGTCATTTTGAGCTTTTTAAGGACCATGAGTCATGTTTACAGTTTTTCCAACCTAATAGTCAATTGAAATGATTGTGTTTTGTTTAAAACTTGAAAAATATATTGCATAAAATGAACCGCGAGGTCTTCATATGAAGTGTGAATGGCGTTTATGATGCCTACGTGACCAAAGCAGATGACAGGCGACTGCTTTACGTCAGAGTCAGTGTCGCTGGGTACATATATACAGTACTAAAACATCACGTGAAATGTCGATTAAACGGGGGCGGAGTCCTTAATGCGAGGTCAAAGGCAAAGCAGTATAGCGTTCGTGACAAACTGTAAATATGTTATCATTTATTTTATTTTTTATGGATTTATCCGAGCGATCCGCTTCGTGTCGCTTGCGATAAATTCTATAAAGTTCAGAATATAAATGATAATTTACACATACATGTGTATGAAATGTATTGATATAACTATGTATGCACCACCTATGCACCATCTATGCTATAGAGTGCTTTTATTAAATAGAGGATACTTAATTGGTATATAATAAATATAATATATTTCACTGTTTATATTTCACTGTTTAATTTTGTGTTTATGTTTGTTTTATAACTCTAAATCTTATTTTAAAGAATAAAACATCATGTGCAATAGAATTAGAGCATCTTTGAAATGATACAAAATATTTGCAAATAAGTGTTAATTTGTCTTAGACTAATTTCTACACTAAATAATGGATAGACTGAAAACAGTGCCAAAATATCTTCTAGAATGTATGTTAATACATATACCCAATCCACTTCGAGAGAACCTCAACAGAGCTTTGCAGTGATTTTTAGCTCGTTTCTTATTTCTTATCTTTTTTTCTTTTTCAAAGAAAAAAAGTGAATGTATTGTCATCACTCTGGTGTCGACGTTGTTGGCTTCGCCATCGTAAAATAACCGTTACCTTTGGTCATAACTTCTAAACTATTAAATTGTCTGTCATCAAACTTACGTCATATTATACTTGTTCACTATCACAAGAGCTATTTTCTCATCAAGGGACATAATTTTAGGTCCAGTTTGACCTTATTTATATCCCCTTTAAAAAAGCTTTGTTAAGACTGTAAGGTAACGAAACTAATGGTAAGCTGATGATTCAATCACGTAAGTTTTTACTTAAAAAGTACTCGAATGTAGGAACACATAGGATAATCCTTATTAACGTATTATCTACATACACTTGTTTTTGTTTTCAGATAGTGTTTACGATGTATGGCCACATCCTTTGGCTTGACGCTTCAAGAAGGTTTTTATCTCTAAGGTTCTCTACGAATGCAAACGCTGCACTGAAATGGATGGAAAAAAACCACGTGACCGTTATGAGCCTCCCAACCAATAAACCAGGATCATTAGTGCAGCATACTTTCAATAAAACGTTCAGTTATTTTTCAGAATCACCATCCTGCTTCCTGGGAAAAAGCTATCGCGCGGCAAGTCTCTTCTTTGCTCGTAACAGTGACGAGAGCCGAACGGTTGTTAAACAATGGATGGCATGTGCTCTCACACAACACTGCATCAGTCCCCCGGGTGCCTTTTTAAAGTGTCCAGACTTAATAAAAGATTTTACCGTGAAAGATTCAGGACTGTGTCACAGATACGATCAATCAGTTCTCGGTATAATGTGGTATAGACTGTACCCGAACATGGAGATACAAAGACCTTCGTGGCTTAAGATAAAAAGAGGCCATAAAGCTAACTATTTTCCAAGTCTTTAATAAATTAATGGTTTTTACTACGGATGACACATTTTATATGCTATATTTTCGACAAATATAGTTATTTTTTGTGTGAAAATGAGTCAAATGTTTTACAATATCAAATGAAGCATATTTTGAACATTCTAAAACATAATGAAACGTATATTCGTTATGGCAATTACGATAAAGGCCTATTTATTATGAAGCCATGTGAAAACGTATATTCATTTAGAAAGTACAGTTTCTTATTAGCGGTGTATTTATTGTTTTGCAGGGACCTTTTTAATAGCCAATTTAAATCACATACATTGTAGATATTTATAGTGGGAATACTTTAGTTGAACATTATCAGATTTTCCTGTGTATTATTCTATTATTATAACATTTCGACAAATCGGTACCGTATTAGTAATATGTTTGGAGTTATTGGCCTTACTTCGAAATGATGAAATAACGGGTCGCTATTTGGCTTCGCTCATCTTTGCACATTTTGCCGGAATAAATACTAGGCTTTCCTATGAATGCAGCAGGACTATTTCAGATAATCAGGCGGTATATTTTACAATTAAAATTATACACAATGCTTTTAAAAACAGTAAGTGTACAACAAGAGATGACTCGTGTTTTCTGAAACTTATCTGACAAATGTATATCAGCATGTGTACCTGTTAATTGGGGCTTTTATTATATTGTTTACTGTTTTTGTGAATATCCACATTTATGTGTTAAGCTTTTCTGCAACAAAACCAAATAATAATAGAATATTAAAATTACTTACGTAGTGAACATCCTTAAAACATTAGTTTTTGTATAGTGACTCGTTGAGCTCAGTGACTTCTACCTCCCTTTGAGGATCAAAGTAGACATTTTTTACTTTATATGGACACATCAGTATGTGCTATACATAAAGCTAAATTAGAAATGCGGTCATCCCGTTTTTTCATGTAAAATAAATAACTGCAGTTACATAATACCGAAAGAGTAAGCGGAAATTGAAGAACAAACACTAAAGTGGGTAATTATTACATAACCTGTGTTAACATGTCTCAATATACTTTTTGGTTAAGCTATACCTGCTCAAGCTATAGAGGTTCAAACTTTTTCAAATGGATTAAAAAAAATAAATAAAAAAATAGAAAAACATGTTTTTTGAACATAGCACTTAGATAACAAGGAAATACTAGTAGACTGATTGGATACACATCAACACATTTTTTATTATATTTAAGGAATCTGCAAATAAGAGGTAAAAAATGACATTTTCCTTCCATTAGCGACAAAACGTCACAAAAGTGTGTAGTTGCATAATTCATACATACTGATTTTTACAAAAGTGTTGAACCATGCATTATAGTCCACGGTGACTATAAACAAATACCAGCACCTGATTCGACGAGAGGACAATGCCATATGCTAAGATGTGTGTTTGTTTTTTGGGTTTAACGTCCCACCGACAGTATTTCAGTCGTTTTGAGACGATGTCTACTTGAGCATGTGCTAAGAAGAGGTTGTTCAAGGACGGTTGGGCTCAGAACCAGGATGTGATATCTCGTCACTAGAATACGGAATGATATCATTCGCGTGCACACGATGTCCCTTGATTACCAAACAACTGTTGGTGCGGCATTTAGCTCTGTCTTACAAACAAACAATTCAATACGTAGTAAGCTGAATAGAATATTATTTATAATATATACTAAATAACTTTAAAACGCCTCATGCATATGAACCAAAACGATATTTCACGTATTTTTGTTACTTGACCGGTTAACCCTTCCTTTAAACACGCGTTTTCTATAGTGAAAAAGCAATAGTAGAACATAAAATATGCACCAATCTATTTCATAAATATGCCTCGTTACACCTCTAAATAATCTGAAAGGTGAGGCGTTTTTAAAGGTCTCGAGGATATATTATCCTTAACATAAATGTTTTGATATAATTACTGTCGTTAGTAATGAATGAATCACTGCGTTTAAATCAGCAAACCGTTCGCTCCAGCGGGACTCGAACTCGCAATGTTTTGCTTTGTAGTCACGGAGCACTTTCACTGGACCACAGTGTGTGTGAAAGAAAGAGAGAGATTCCACCATGTTTCTATCTTAGACGTATTTTAAAATACTATCATTTTCATAAGGGACATATGTATATGCATGCATTTACAAAGTTAAATTGACATTGTACCTTGTAACGCCAAAAATGACCTTTGATCGACCAAAAACACCTTTATGAGTCAAGAGACCAAAGAAAAGCATGTACATTAATATGTATACAATGGCGATGTCTCACACCCTAAATGGCTGTGTCGTGGTGCGGTTCAGTTTTTGAGGTCCAAACTCGTGCAAATGGATTGCAAAAATAAAAAAAGAAAAGAAGTATATTTTGCAATTAGCACATAGATAATAAAAACACTAGAGCACTGACTGGGTAACACATTTTATTATATTTTAGGAATCTGAAAATAAGAGGTAAAAAATGACATTTTCCTTCCACTAGCGACAAAACTTCACAAAAGTGTGAGTTATGTGGTGGCATAGTTCACACGTACTGATTTTTACAAAAGTGTTGAACCATGCATTATAGTCCACGGTGACTATAAACAAATACCAGCACCTGATTGGACGAGAAGACAATGCCATGTGCTAAGATGCTTGTTGGGTTTAACGTCCCACCGACAGTATTTCAGTCGTTTGGAGACGATGTCTATTTAAGCATGTGCTAAGAAGAGGTTGCTCAAGGACAGTTAGGCTCAGAACCTGGCTGTGATATCTCGCCGTCAAGAGATCAAAGTACATGTATGTACATTAATATGTATAAAATGGCGATGTTTCACATCCTAAATGCCTGAGTCGTGGTGCGGTCGATCTTGCGAACACTTCACGTAGAACAAAAACGTTAAGAACCAACCATATAAGTACATAATAAAAATATAGCACAAAATGACAATCTAGCCATTGACTGTCAAAATTGAAAACACATCCATAGGCAGTCATTGTTATCTGTCCAGAAACAAGGTAAGTGGATTATGGATACATTTACATGATACAGTCGCCAGCAATACAAAAAACAACAACAAAAAACAAAAACAAACAAACAAAAAATGTTTTAACATCAATTCCCGTGGAACTCGGTTCGCAATTAAATCTGCCTCGTGACTTTGGTCCAAAGCGGTTATAATTCAAAGTCAATGGATGTTTGCATCTGCACTGAAAGACCATGAGAATTATTTAATGATGGATAGATTACCTTTAGAAAGTCAAATGTTAAATCCCCATTATTGTGTCGCCGTCTCGTTGAACTATCTTGACATGGAAATTATCTAGTGACTTTACATGCATAGTTCATGTGTGTGTTTTAAGTAGCCTGCGACTATATTTAATACCGATTAAGATTGGGTCTATAGTAGGAAAAGTCAGTGAAATATGAAAACGTAAACTAATGGATAAGGCACAAAGTAGCCTCGTTTCTCACCACAACAATGCCGTAGTGTAACTACTTTTGATTTATGAAAATAATTCTTGCCTCTTTAGTCCCTAAACAGGTAAAATAACCGTTTAACGGTTAAGAATGGATCCCTTGGGACTAGCCATTTTTAAGAGAGAAAAACAAATAGCTGCTAAATCAATTTCCGATGTAAACTAGTGCTGTGTTATAAAATAATGTAATGATTGTTGCACTTGCCTTCACGTATCCAAATTATTATTATCATTATTAAATACTTCTCGGAAATGCTCACGGTAACACATTCTCCCAATTCTTTATACTAATGAATCACGTGAAAATCACGATACAACTTTGCCACTTTGACGCCTAAGAAATATGTTCAGATTTTCGGCAGTTTCCGAAATTCGCTTCGTAGTATTGAATACACAATGTATTTAACAGGATTGCTTTCAACGCTCACATTCATGTACCAGAAAACATTTCAGGGCTATAGTTAGACATGCTTTTTTAGATATTTAGTTACTGCCTTTAAAATAAACGATTAGCCCTTTGGTCTAGTGGGTAAGATTGTTAGGATGTTTGCCATACATGCATTGTCAGTAAGGGTTGTGGGTTCGATATCTAGTCACGGTACATTTTTTAAAGTATCTTTTTCAAAATATATTTCAACCCCTAAACCAAAGTTTAAAAGTTATGGTTTTGGCTGCATTTTCTTGTTATAAAAAGGAAATAAATTAATTCGGTCAATATGGACCTAGGAGTTATGGCCCATGATGGGGATGTAGCCATTGTGAAAGTGAACAACAATGCGAAGTTTGATGGCAGAAGATTTAATAGTTAAATCATGGTTTAAGGTTGTCACTGTATTTTCTTTAAGAAAGGGAGATAAATTTGGTTAAAATGGACCTAAGATAAAACTAGTCCTTGTGATGTCACAGTAAGTATTGTAATTTCATTATTATACACCCGAAAAGGAAAATTAGGAGGTTACTAGAAATCATCCTCTTGATTGGTCCGTCCGTCTGTTGGTCGGTTTCTCTACAGGCCACATTTCTCTTTTGATCTTAAATAAAATTGGTCAGCATGATCACCTTGATGAATTCTAGGCCGAGTTCAATCACAGAAACTTAGATTCAAAAAGTAGGTCACGAGATCAAATCATTGAAAAACTTTGTGTAACATTTCTAATGTGATATTACAAAAGAAATGTTTACCATTATCATTTCTGGGCCAAGTTTAATGCACTTCTAATGCATCTGTTTGTTAGGTTTTATATATTTGATACACTTATTTGTATAAACACGGTCCCGACTGGTTTATATATACTATATCATATATATTGAACCATACTTCGACATTCATACATATTCAGATGGTCCGTCAAACTGTAACATAACACTGAAAATAATGTCTTGCACACTAAACTTCTCCAGCGACTTGATGTTTTAAGTCTCTCTTTTAGCTAATCTGAGCACAACGTGGGTGTCTTAACATGTCTTAATGTACGTTTTTGTTAAGTTATACGTTATCAAGCTTTTGAGGTTCTAATTTTTGCAAATGGATTGCAAAATAAATAGAAAAAAAGTATTTTGCAGTTAGGAAAAGAAGTACTAGTGCATTAATTGGATATACACTAATACATTTTTATTACATTAAGGAAATCTACAAATAAGAGGTAAAAATATTATAGATAACGGTTAACAGAGGTACATTATTATGCATGTCGTGTAGTAATTTTGCTAATGCTGCTAATATGAGTTATGCACATTTACACGATAAAAGGGAAGAAACTTTTAAATTTCACTTCATATTCAATTTTAACACTTAAGAATGTTCTTTTGAAACTCTCCGATACTCGTGTTTTAAACGGAAATTATTCTTTACTTCGAAACTTTATATATCATTTACAACCATTTACATGCGCAGAGCGTCCATCCCAGGACGTCAGGGATTCCATTCCCGGCCTCGAAACACCAAAAAGTCTTTTTAGCACACGACATTTTCTTCTCGCCCAATCAGATGCTGATATTTGGTTAATAATCACCGTGGACTATAACGTATAGTTCATTACTTTTGTAAAATAAATTAGTAAGTGTGGACTATACAACCACATAACTAACACTTTTGTGAAGTTTTGTCGCTAGTGGAAGGAAAATGCCATGTGCTTAAAAGGTTAGTTCCACCCTCGTAACTATATCGTGTAGTTAAAGGCAACTATGATCTAACCTATACATCTAAAAGGGAATTCGCATATCATGTAAAGGTTAGTTCATATTTACCTTTAACTACACAATATAGTCACGAGTGCAGAGCTAAATACTATATATTTAGTATTTTGTATGGATATAAAACACTCCCATTGTTTACATTTATTTTTAAATTGGCGAGTATTCCCAAAGAATACCCGTATTCGGAAAAAAATGAATTTGAAAACCACTGGCGAATCACAATTTGTTAATCTGCTACGTCATCAATTTATGTACTAGCGAATCATTTACTTAGACATACGAAATGTCTGTGGAACACTTAAGACAAGTGAAAAAGATATGTGGTATATGCAAATCAGTAAACAATTGAACCATCTTTAGTATATGGGAGGGGGTATCCGCCAGTTCATTTTTTTTTCAAATTGAGGTTTCACAAGGAACTAGCATTTGCATGAAAAAAACACATGTAGGCTCTATTAAGCTTTCAATGTTTCAATCTTCGGGGTTATTTTTTAAAAAGTAAAGTGTATTTTAGTTTATAAAATGTTATTTGACTTATGTATGCACCTTGATGTTGTCCTTACTTGTGCTTAAGGTTAGGCATATGTCTCTCTGCACTGAATGATAGCTAGCGTTGTCGAGTACAATTGCATATCTCCCAGTCAGGCAAGGTAGGAGCATTTCTTGCAGCCACTTGCTGAACTGTTTACCGTCAATTTCCCGGTGATTGTCCCCAGTCGATGAAGACGCTTTGTAGTCGAGTTTGGCGCCTTGAATGAATCCGTCGCGGGAACCGACATTAACAACGATCAGACGCTGGCCACGATTACAGGGTGGACAGATGCCTTTCACACCAGACCCTGCCAACATCTCTTTGTCGTGTATACCGTGTCGACCCATGTCTCGTCGACAAACACTAGACGATAACCCTTTCCTTCGAGGTCCTTTTTTTTCTTTCATAAAACTTTAAACGTTGTGACAGTATCTTCCTGTTGTCGTTGGTCTTCTTCCACAGGATACCCATATTCCTTAGTGTTTTCCTAAGTGACTCTCGACTACCAGGATAGAATATTTTTGTATTTAAGAGGCGGTGGAGATTTCTCAAAGTAGGAGTATAGAACTGCCTCAACGTGTTACGGACCACGGTCTCGTCGAATCCATCTACATGTATCACGTTAACATTTCTTAGGGGACAGCAGCAATCCTGTTTCGTTAAGTTCATTCTGGATTATCCCAGTAGCATCCACAGTCTTTTGTATGTATGCACCATCGCTCTTTTCTGAAAAGTCTCGGAAATATTTCAAAACGCCAGCAATTTTATATTTTTCTGTTAATTTAAATTGTTTCAAAGGTTTCTTACACGACGTATGTAAGCAGGCTAGTAATGAGTAGTTAACAATAATTTCGGCAAAGTTGTGTTATTTGTGATTTGCATGTACATTATTAAACATTGTGGTCAAATTTCATTAATAAAAAAACATAAAAAATATTAATGGACTGAGCTGGATTCGAACCCACAACCTTCAGTGTCGAACTCCAGCACATTATCATTGAGGCTAGCATGGCATGTCATACGTAATATGTATTCATATTGTACAGTACTGAAAAAAGATCCATATATTATACTTCGGAAACCGACATTTTGCCGAAAACAGGTAATTGAATATTCAGATGCCACAGGTAAATATTGCCAAACAATGCGATTGTGAATATAGACAGACGGATGAATAATTAGTTTATTGTTCATAAAGAGAAAACATATTTTCTGAAATCTTAAATAGAAATAATTTCATTTATGTACAAATCTATCTACAAAAACAGATTCATTACAGTAAAGCAAGATGTGGTCAGTAAAACAAATATACAAGTAATCATTACTTTACTCAATGGACAAATTTCATAAAACCTAGATAAATATGAAATGAGTTTAACATCAGATTTACATCAGATAAAAAGTCGTGGAATACCATATGTCCCTAAACTGAAACTTGGAATGTACGAGGCAGAAATGATCAAATATTCTGGCGCTTATGTCTACTTCCTATACAGATATATACCTTTGCCATATACGTTTTACTGACCATTTCCTTCCACTAAATTTTATTTGTAAGTACCTCAAAGCTTATTAATTTGTCCAGAAAGCCGGTAAGGTTTAATTTATCTAAAAGTGTGTGTACGTTCATTTGAAACAAACCTATTTTCATTTATTTGTGGTTTGTTTGTAGTTTGTCACATTAAGCAATGGCAACAATTCCCTTTAAGGCAACACATTTGACTAAGTAGTGTAAGTTTCCATTTAGTTCTAGTGTCTTTGGTTGACCCACATCACGGGGCCATGGATCATCTCATCGGAATTTTCTGGCTCTGCATTAATACGGATGATCGTCCTCATCAGCTTAGATGGACACGGGGGTTTCTGTTGAAAGTTCCTTTTGTCTTACACACTCACTTATATCTGTTTTGAGTTATTAAAAGATATACGGGTATTTGACTGACTACCATATGTTGAATTCCGTCCTGTACCTATGACCATAGGAATCTGGTTCACTGTGACAGGTTCAGCATTATCAGAGTGTGGTTTCAAGACAGCTGTTTCACACTCATCACAGTGATTACGTCACGCTGCGCTATTTTAATCACTGCCACCAAATAAAACCACGTGACGATAGTTAAATCATGTTAACAAAACATGACGACACGTTGCCATGTCTTCCAAAACTCGAAGATGAAAGTCGGTGAAAAACGTTTTTGCTGCGGGGTTTGAAAAATACATTTTGATGTCCGAGATTATAAAGATGGGATTCACTGTTACTAAAATACCCCGTCTAATAGACGAGGTCAGTTTAACTTCATGATTGAGAAAGTGAAGGTCATCTGCTGTTGCGATGTCATAGTTCTACTTTTTCACAAAATATTCACCTTTGCATCTATTTTCTATTATTAATTTTACATTTTTACATATGAATAAAACAAACATTATGTTATATTTTTTACTTCATCAAAAGAAATAAAAACGAATTCGTCAAGCCACTTGTCGAGTAAAACTTGTGGTGGTAGTGTTTAACTGTACTGATCAGGGGAAGTAACCGCTGTGAGGAGTTTAACAGAAGTATATGCTTTATATTTACCTTTATAACGTGCGAACACTTGATGATCGTTTCGATCACCCTTGATGGCGTTATCCGTAGTCCTCATGATGTTTTTCCCGCGACTGCCGGGTACTCCTGCTGTGGTGTTCGCGTCAAGCGACATACGTGTAGACAAATACTCATTACCTGACTCACACAAAGCGCCATGTACATTTATACAGTCAACTTAATGTGTATGCACGTA
This sequence comes from Solen grandis, assembly GCA_021229015.1. Classification (NCBI taxonomy): domain Eukaryota; kingdom Metazoa; phylum Mollusca; class Bivalvia; order Adapedonta; family Solenidae; genus Solen; species Solen grandis. The sequence goes on from CM037792.1 coordinate 36,277,584, forward strand.
TACGTGTATTCATGTTTGAATTTTATCTGTGTGTTTACATGTTGGTTTTATTATACACATGCATTGATTGTATTTATATTGTATGAATCACCTGTAAACATTGAAAATATTTATCCACTTGGGCATTGGCCCTCTGGGTGTTTCAGTAATAAAATATTGAATCTCATTACTTATTACCATCATTTAAGGTAAAGTCCCTGTAATTGTTCCGCTACATCTTTGACCACTTAATCTCTTCCAAGATAACCAAGGTACCCTTATGAAACATTAGTAATAAAATATTGAATCTCATTACTCATTACCATCATTTAACTCTCAACTCTTGCTTTCGTTTAATTTGCTAAATCAGCCATTGTGTGCCAATAAATGTGCTTTAAATTCTTAAATGTATGTTTTCTATCTATCTATCTGCCCGGAAATTTAAATAGGCTGGGGTATGAATGCATGTATTCTGTATGCATCTAACTATGATCGTTCATTTGTCCGCATATTTAAACCTGTTTGGAACAGGTTGTTATTTATTCAAATGATAATTCTTTATTTTCTGTAAAGGTAAATTATATATGAAAATTAAAAGTAATAATAAGATAAGAAATTAATTCATAAACGTACGTTTCATCATTTATCTTACCAGTGGTATTATGCCACTTATTTCTGTATATGTGACAATGAGACATATTTTCTCTAGACATCACTTTGTGTGCCTTCCCCATATCATGCACGCGATCCTTCCAGCGTCACATGATGGCTCCTATAACGGCTTTCCGTAAAACTAATCGTTTTTTTTTTATTTTTCATTCATAATACATGTATTATTCTGCTTCATATTCCAGTAGGCATCTCACTTTTTTCCCCTTTAAATCCAAACCAATAATAAGAATAATTTGAGAAAGTATGTTTTAACGCATTTTGATGTCACAAGAGCTGACAATCAATCGATGTAAAATGTTTGTTAACGTCAAACACCTTCATAATTCTTTTGAACAGAACAGGACATAATTTTAAAATATCATATACATATTTATAGCCAAAAACATTACATCAAAAGACATAGATGCACAATTAGAAGATTCATTTACTTTACCTTATCAGTTATGAAAAACAAACATCACGCATTCATTGTTTGAATGCTGCTTTATATATCCTATTTCTTGAGTTATCAAACCCCTTAACAATGTAGGCAACTACCGGCTAAATCGTCTATCCTTATGACAATTACATTCCAGTTCACGCGGTACCCATTGGGGATACAGCTATAAATGTTAATCATTTTAGATAAAAACTCAATATAAAATGGCAATCTACCTCATTCTTAAAATGCCTTGCTGTCATGAGCGGATGGATCTAATAGGCATATACTTGCAATAGTGTGTTTGATTGTTCTCAGTTGAGACATTATATTAATCATGTTCCCATGCCTCAGTCCCATTAATTGTTTAACCGTCGCATAAAAATATTGATATATTATTAAATGTAAAACAGCAAATGCACTTTAATGTCATTTATAGATATATATCTGTTCTTATCTGGGAATTTAGCATAACAATTGAACACAATAAATTAAACGTATGTGGAAAAGATTTTGTAAAAAAAAAAACAACCTTATTATTCTTTTTTATTTGAATCTGACATCATATCAAATCAAAGATTTGTAAAGTCATTTGTAAAATTTGATCACCCAAACCGTATTAAACTGTTTATGTCAGGATTGAAACATATGCAAATCTAATGACAAGTCCGTGGTAAGCAATAGAAATACAGTTGATAATGTGTTAGCGGCCATCTGTAAGCGGTCAACCTGCATTTAGCGGTCAGTTTTGATATTAACAAACTAGCATTTTGGTATATGTTTAACTTTCATTTAGCAGCCACTTTTGTTATGTTATCGATAAAAAGGTTCAAAAACGCTTTTCTTGCAGACATATATGGAATGTCTTCGAAATTTGAGGAAACAATGCCATTAGTCGGTAGAGATTCATGGATAACGACAAAATCAGTTGAACAGCTAGCATAAATAACGTCGACAACAGTCGAACCACTGCGACAAATCGAATCATTTATCTCATTAAATTGTGTTAAAACAACAACAACAACAAAAAAACAAAAAAAAAAACAAGAACATTTCGAAATATTTCGTTTTTTTTTATTAATAAGAGACAGACTGTTAAAGTAAATGATGCGGAGCTTGAAATAATTCAATTTGACAAGAAAACGTTATTTTTTGTGTGATTGATTGGAAAAATGACTCATTCCATTGAAACGTATGGTCATTTTTCACTCAAATTCACGATAAGTAAACAGGACCAACATTTTGTCAGCAGGACAAGGTAAACTTGATCTATCCAAAATTGGATAGAAAATATAATCAAAGCGCACAGTGCGCTGAGAGACGGCGACGGGATTAACATTCTAAACCCAGCGTTTCTGAAGTTATTTAAGCAGTCACATGACGACAAAAACTCCACCGCTTTTGTAACATAATAATCCGGAGTAAAGGTCATGAACCTTTCATTCATAAAGAGCTGCATACCTTAGTAGGTCATTCTCTTTCTCTTATACTAGCGAATTCTATCTGTTGTTTTGTATGTGTAGAAATTGACCAGGTATTTGATTATTTAAGATACTAGAATATTTGCCTATCTATTTCAAAGTTAAGAAATGCCCTGGGAGGAACGTAACTCGCCATCATGCAAAATATTGTGTGGACTACTTTAGGTCAATTACATACATACGGAGCACTACTTTTTCTTGTTACAGGAGTAGATCTTCATGTACGTAAGATGGGTTGCTGTTCTGGTTAAGAAATGTCACGTATATTTTTTTCACGCTTAAAATTGATGCTTCCAGTGCAAAATAATGGCAAAAGAAAACATGTTTGTTAACAGTAACACTCTAAAAGCGGTTACGGTTATGATTTAAACGCCTGTGTAACATATTCCACTCGTATTCGTTAGTGCAGAATCGCATTGCACGGATCCGCACTAAGCGCGGAGAGGTACAGTTAAAAATGTTGTGGAAAATATGCAAATTAGCAAGGCCTGATTTCGATTTCCAGCATAAGACGGCTTATCGCCGTCTAAAAACCGTATATGAAATACGTACATTCAATATCCATTGCGTCGCGCGTTGTCGACTTTAACTCATGTTTCATTTTCCGATTGAACGGTGTGAATGCGACAACGTTATTGCCCTGTTTTGTCGAGCGCTGTAATGTCGTGATGTCGCGACCGCTAAGTGCGAAACAATGACGAACAGCACTTGTCGTGCCGTTGCATTGATAAGAAACGTATATGTTTATTTATAAATAGTATAAATGTTTGAATAATATATAGGGTTGACATTGTGCTTGCTCGTAAGTATTCGTAAAGACGCGTTAATTTAGTAATGTTATCTAGTGTTAATAGTCCAATGCTAAGACTTACGTTCAAAATACAACTTGGTCAACCGAGTGTTGTAAGTTCTACCAGGCTTTATTTTTTTTCTTGGCGTCAAATCGCTCTTATACATAAAATGAAAGCAATTAGTTTAGAATATTAAAAACAAATAGCCCAGTTGCTTTTTGCAAAATTCACGTTTTCTTGCTTTCATGTTTTTTTCTTTTTTTCTTGATTCGGTTTGAAAGCATGTATATCATGTATGTCACAAATGACGGACAGGCCACAGAATTCCAGAGTTAAAAATTTAGTTTAAAATACGTCTGAATACATAAATGAATCAGATCCCAAGGAAAATGCTCTTATTTAGATAAAACATCTGAAGCAATTAGGATAAGAGTAACATTAAAAAAAGAAATGTAATAATATTAATAATAATAGTAACATTTTCCCCCTTTCTTCGTTGGGGCGATGGGGTAGCTTTTGAGTACAGCGGGGAACTAGTTTCACTGTGCTACTTACCAACCGAATCAACTCCCTATTGAATGAATTCTAGCAGGCACAACAAAAGTATATATTTCGCGTTGTCGCGCTGTCGTGACTCTTTCTTTTTAATCGTGACACGTGGCTGAAATCAGCCACCAGGTGTTTGACATGTTTTAATAATTAAATAATTACGTTGTACTTTGTTGTCATATCCCTTTTGTACTCATAAAGTAGTAGAGGCTTTATCATATTAAAGCAGCTCGTTCACACATGGCCATAAGATAAGAATTTAATTTAATATATATATATATATATATATATATATATATATATATATATATATGTGTGTGTGTGTGTGTGTGTGTGTATTACCTCTATCAATACACAGCTAATGTCGCATAGTCATCCATCACAGGCTTAAGCGTTACGGGCGGTATAAAACCTATATTATAAAACCTTTATGTAGAATTTATCATTCCGTGAGCCGTCACATGACAGGACACATTGCGCTCACTTCACAGATTGAAAAGTTTGATAACACTACCCGGGACTGCTGAAGACGCCATAATGCGGAATATGTCACGTGACACAGATAGCACTTGCTTATGGGGTACCGTTCTATATTTAACCGGAATTCCCCGAAGGCGTCAACGAAATGTGACTTGCCGAATTTATTTGTCAGGAAACAAAGACTTAAGGAAGGAGAGTTGAAAAAAATACTTTAATTTCGTTAATGCTTTCAGAATTGTCTGTGACTCCAAAAGGAAGAACCCTAAATTACAGAATTTTTCTGTCTATGTGTAGCTGCAATGGACTACTGACAACGTGCTCATGGTGATCTATTAGAATGGCCCTATGCCCGGCGTCCGTCGTTCATGCGAGCGTCCTACCCAAGAATCCTAAAACGTTTTCGTGCTAAGGGAATTTGAAAACGTTTTCAAGTTCCTCTATTTAACATGATATAAATTCAAATTAGGAAAATCAAATACGAATATAAATTGATCTATCAATAATACATTTTATATTTGTTAGCGAAGTGTATAAGTTAGAAAATAAGATGAGGATATTTTTAGTGATGTTAATGATGAATAAAATATGAAATTGAATTTGAAAAAACAACAACAACAACAACAACAACAACAACAACAAAACATCAAAAAGGGGGAGAAGTTCTTTGATTTAATTTTTGTACACAGCGAAAAAACTCCCTCCCCACCACCCCCAAGTTATTACTCAATAATCCAACGTGCCACACTTAAACAGACAACCAAAGGTCAAACATGTTACAAAATGTATACTAGTGCACCAAACAAAATTCCCCGTAATTTTGCTAAATCATGTGTTATATCATGTTTACACCATACATTTAAGGCTGAACGACATTTTTTTGTTTGGATTACCTAGATTTATTTTATTTATAGGGTTGTCTTTGAAATGGGGTTTAATGCCAGTTTTATAATTGGTCCATCTCAGTTTATTGAGGGATAGATATTTCTTGCTTGGGATCTTAGGTAGACCAAGGTTTCTTTGTTTGTATTTTGAGGTCGAACTAGACTGCGTTTCATTTGCGTAGGGTTATATGACAGTTTTTTTTATACTATGCCCAGGCAATGAAGTTATATTTTTGGCTGGTAAATTAGGAAAGGGGATGCAGGGTGGAATTAATCAGGGTGCCTACTGATCTTTGTAACAAGGGTGTACACTTGTTGTTCTTCCTTACCTTTATACCGTCATAAAGAGAGTCTCTATAATTTGGGGTGGGGGTACACGGCCAATTTAGCGGTTATAAAGCCCTGTTCAGAGGGTAAATGGGCATGTTGATATTTTTTTTTCGGTGGGGGTTGGGGGAGGAACTAGAATTTTGGCAGTTCCATGCTGCGGCTATCTTGTTAATACATTTGTATTTTTGTTGATTGTTGAGTTCGTTCTGTTGGCAATATGCCGTAATATCAGTGTCCATAAAACTAACCTGCCGTGGCTAGAGGAAGGTCAGCAACTGCTGTCGCCAATCGAATTATAGACGGGCTATTGCTACTTGGATGTAAGCGCAGACTCCCAACAGCGTCGGTTTCAGCGTAGATATAAACAGCTGCTGTGCTGGGACTACAGGTGCTGCACTGTCATACATTTCAGCTGGCAATTAGGGTATAAATATCTTTGGTGAATTTTATTTTAATACAATGTACTGCCAATACCTATTCTTTGGACATGAATCCAAGTGCTTTTTTCTACCTAGCACTTAAGACTTGGTTGAAATGTTATCTAAAAATAAAGTAAGATTGCTGGTGGACAGTATGTTGCTTTAGCACAGTTGTTGAAGTTAAACAAGACATCCAAATTAAGCCTGGATTCTGGAGAGGTTCTTGTAAAACCGGTACAGACCTGTAGGCTTTTATTTTGATTCGAGTTATTTTTTTAAGCTAGTGGCATGGTTGTAATATTAGTCCTGTCCTAAGGTAATTTGTCCATCAAGCATAACTGTTTTCTCTGCAATGCTTTTTGAGGTAGATGTAGGTTATCTAAAGCCTGTGCGAATTGGACTGGTCCATTTTGAACAGCATCGTTTATGAATTTTAGATTTTACATGCTTGACTGGTTCGAAATTTGAGGGTGACTATATAAATAGCAGGTTTTCATGTTCAGTGGAGAATCGTGTCTAGGACGGGATCAGCAAATTTTAATATAAGTCCTTGCAAGGTGCCAGATATATAGGATCTGACATGAATTTTTATTTCGAAGCGAAGAAGCGAAGAACCCGGAGAAAACCCACGTGTCTGGACGGGCGACCACTTTCCCCTCTCACGTACGTGACTAGGAATCGAACCCGGGGCGCATTAGTAAGAAGCGAAACGCGTTACAACTACACTTCATAGGCACCTAAGCTGCTCTTCACTTGAATAAACAGGCAGCCATCAGGGGGCATGGTTATAAACTGTTTTATTTTGGAGTTTGCAGAATTACAAATTAAGTATTTCGGTGAAATAGCCATGTCCACTAATGACAGGTAGAGGAAAATGGACAGCCAGATAATACTTAAGGCCGACCATAAGAAAATGGGGAGGAACATGCCGACTTAAACTAAAGAGTAAAATTGATAGAGAAGCATGGTATGGACTAGTCATAGACATGAAGAATCGGGAGAAGCGAACTTAGAACACATTCCCTTACTCAACTTATAACTTACTACAATCAAACTGGCTAGTCAACAATACACGAAATGTGACCTTTAAACAACGAATTAAATAGGGTTTCTTGATTAACAGAGTTTCCTTTTCGGAATCTTAAAACATGCTTCTTCAAACATATCGATTGATTAAAACAGTTAATCGTTGACACAGGTTTGACATTATTTGACTTAATCGAGTGCGTTTTGGCTTTATTATGATTGATAGAAATGTCATTTATAAATGTATTATGTTTAAAAATGATTTTTATAATATTTAGTATAATTTGTCATTGAAAAATTAAAATTTAATTGAAATGTTTCAATTTTTTTAAAAAAAAAAAAAAAAAAAAAAAATAAAAAA
>CM037792.1:36285070-36335070 GCA_021229015.1 Solen grandis
TTTTCTGCTTTCTTTTCTTAGAAGAAGGGAGACAACTCTAAATGAATTAAACGCGGATACTGCAATCAAAGCACTGAAAGCACAGAAGTTGTGTGTGTGTCTCAAATGAAAGGAGCTCGTCAAACTGCAGAAATGCTGGGTCACTTAATTTTTTGTCAGATACAAATGTTGAATAAAATAATGATATATTGTTGTTTAGTTAGCCTTTTTTGATAAAGATAATACATATTGATGGAAATCTTATTAACTGCAGGTAAAAGAATTAGGTAGGGAAAGAATTGCAATGAGCTTATTGTTAGGGGTAGCTTGATGTGACTTTCCGATGTTACACGGCTTTGTATCAGACTTAAAGCTTTCTATGTGGGTTATTGTAACAACATAAAATTACCAAAACCTGCATATTTACTTTTTATAACTATTTACAATCCATCTTAAAAGGACACGTTTACTATTGTCAATCCCCATACTTATCAAGGTAAGTTGCCATAAAATCTTGGTGCAATATATTCTGGGTGCCATAAATTTTCATCACACACATTCACGATACCATTTTTTGTTCCTGGTGCTATTTTTTCCAACAACAACATCAACAATAAACAAGAGGGCCATGATGGCCCTGAATCGCTCACCTGAGTACCATTGCTTCAACTGATGTCAAGGTTTTTAAAAAGACAAGGATTCTGATATAACTTAATCTAAAACAGTTTACCCCTGACAATACTACACACCAAATATCTAAGCAATGGGCCATATGGTTTCAGAGAAGACTTGGGCGCAGGGTCATTTATCACCGTAGGGCCAAGACTTTGAAAATCTTTGTAATGAACCATTAGATGCTACTACATACCAAAAATCTTAGCTCTAGGCCTTATTGATTCATAGAAGATTTTTTTAAGATTTTCCTATTTAACTCTATGTAAAACAAGTGACCCCTGGTGGGGGTCATTTATCACCATGGGCTATGATTTGTACAATCTTGGTAGTGGCCCATAAGATGATGCTACATACCAAATATCTAACCTCTAGGCCTTATGGATTCATAGAAGAAGATTTTTTAAGATTTTCCTATATAACTCTGTGTAAAACAAGTGACCCCTGGTGCGGGGTCATTTATCACCATAGGGCTATGATTTGTACAACCTTGGTAGTGGCCCATAAGATGATGCTTCATACCAAATATCTAAGCTCTAGGCCATATGGATTCATGAAGAAGATTTTTTAAGATTTTCCTATTAAACTCTATGTAAAACAAGTGACCCCTGGTGCGGGGTCATTTATCACCATAGGGCTATGATTTGTACAATCTTGGTAGTGGCCCATAAGATGATGCTACATACCAAATATCTAACCTCTAGGCCTTATGGATTCAGAGGAGAAGACTTTTTAAGATTTTCCTATATAACTCAATGTAAAACAAGTGACCCCTGGTGCGGGGTCATTTATCATCATAGGGCTATGATTTGTACAATCTTGGTAGTGACCCATAAGATGATGCTACATACCAAATATCTAAGCTCTAGGCCTTGCAGTTTTGCAGAAGAAGATTTTCAAAGTTTGCATTTTTAAAATCTATTTTTAGCTCCTGTGACCTAATTATGCAATGGACCAGAACCATTTATACAACTTTAGTAGAGATTCATCCAAGGAACATTCCTGCAAAATATTTTTCAAATTGGCCAAGCCGTTTAGGAGGAGATGTTGTTTGAAGCAATTGTTGACGCCAGACGCACGCACGGATGCCGGACGCCGGACAAAAGGCGATCAGAAAAGCTCACCTTGAGCACGTTGTGCTCAGGTGAGCTAAAAAATCAGGGTGCCATACTCTACAGAGTGCACCTTTTGGGCCATATATGCAAACTATACTCTAATGCTACATGTAATAGTGATGGAATAACATGCATGAAGTTATTTTATCATTCAATGATTACCTAAGTACATAGGTCATGATTTTTTTTTCCAGTGCTGCAAGTAGCAGTCTTTGATTGGTGATACAAAATCAACAAATTTGCTTGCTACAGTTGATTAGGCAGTCATTTTACCTTTGCGTAAAGTCAAGCTTGTTTAAACTTATGTGCTTTCACACTTACCCTAACTTTCATGTGGTAATATTTAACACAAAAACAAAATATTTCACTCTGTCCAATCGTGATATATAGGTTTGTAGGGATGTTGTATCTGTTTAATTCATCCATCAATAAATTGTGATAGAGGGCCATCAACTGAAAATCAAAATTTTATAGTAAATGCAGGCCTTTATCATGGACTTTAGCTATAAAGGCTATAACACCCAAGTCAATGGATGTTTGCATCTGTTTTTTTTGTTTTTTTTTTTTTGCAACTACCTCGCAATAACATCAATTGTGATCTTGAACTTCAGGTTAGAAACATCACAATAGCCTGTTTTTTGTCCTCATTGGTTGCAGTCGTGTTTAATACTAGGGCACGTTGGTCCAGTGATTATGTACTCGATATCCAAAGGTTAAGAGTTTAACGCCATAAAACGTAATGATTTTTCAGGACCTTCCCAGACTCAAAGTACTGGTACAACAATGAGAGGGATTAGTATAATCCCAATTCCGAATTGTCGTAAAAAAATAAGTCATAACCTAACAAGCACTAATATTTCATAATCACCTGCACAACATTGCCTCTTGTAGAAGTTGAATTCTAAGCTACACAGGGTCTGTTGAGAAAGGTGGCCTTTTCTCATTTATAAACTTCCATTGAAACATTTTTCCCCAAAATTTGAAAGGCACTTGAATCTGGATTGACTTTAAAGACAAAGGCAGAGCGAAAGTGAACAAGAGTTGTCGAAACAACACATATCCCCACTACGCTCCCCCAACTCTCATCAAGGTCAATGTGACCTTGACCATACCAAGAGACCCCAAAATCAATAGGGTTCATCTACTAGTCATGAACAATCACCCTATGATGTTTTGGGAATGTGTGCCCATTAGCGATTTCTGGTTATCAATCGAAAACTTTTTTCAGGTTGAGGTCAGTTACCTGAACCCAAAAAAATTTTTTTCTGCAGTTATTGATCGGAAACTTTTTTTGGTGACCCTGACCTTGACCAAGTGACCCCTTAATCAATATGGATCATCTACTACTTATGGTCAATCACCCTACGAAGTTTGAGGAATGTGGGCCCTAGCGTCCTTCAGTTATCGATCGTAACAATGTGGTATTTCGACGGACCGACAGACAGAGCAACCATCCAACCTACCAACATTTGCAAAACAATATGACCCCCTCTTCTTTGAAGGAGGGCATAAATATAAATATCAATCACCCATTATTATAACCATAACAGACACACAGTAAATTAAAGTCTCACTTTTGTATATATATTTTACAAATGATAAAATATTGTAAAAATGATAGTACAAAACCTCTCAGAATGAGATATGGGAGACTTAAAATATATACATATGTAATACCTAAAAACTAAAATCACAAATTCCATCAAAATATAAAATAATATAAGATATAAAAGTAACATGTGAGCAACAATAAAATGCATAGGTATCTCAGTCAAGTCAAGACTGATCTGTCATGAATGTACTCTGTATGTTATATAATGTAGAAAACCCAATCAAGGAAATTTTAACTTATGTCAGCATGATACAACCATATTACTATGCCTCTCTGTGATATAAGGTCATGATACAATGTCAAGTTATATTTTCCTGGTTAATTTTTGCTTTTATCTAGAGCACTAAATACAAGAATCAAATCTAAATAATCGGTACCCAACTTTTAAGGGTAAACTTGCATTTAAGGTAAACCATCCATCATTTAATGGTGATCATAGTCGATGAAGTGATAGTGGGAATTGTATAATAAATGCAAGCCTTTATACTTTATAGGCATAAAGCAAAATAGCCTTTTATTCCATGCCAGTGGATGCTTGCATTTGAACTGAAGTCGTTTTAAGCATTTGATTGATCATGATTATAATTTAATGATGGATGGATTACCTTAAAGGATAACATGTTTTAATTATCCTACAAATGCAATTACGTGTATATACGTGACAAAAATGTTTATAGGTAGGAAGATGGAAACAATGCAATAGCAAAGATTTTTTCCTAGCAAAAATCCTTGTTTAATCAGTTTAAAAAGACACATCAACAGTATTTCAGTCATTTTAGGGACAATATATACATATATTGTGCTGCCTCATGTAATATCACACTCAACAGAAAAATGACATTACCTGTTTACCACAACTTATCACATTATCCTGAGTCTCAGACAAAGATGCAATACCAGTTCCATTTTAAAGGACTTTGGTATGTCAATGACATGAATGAAACCTACCGGTACGGTTAGAGGATGAATAATCTAGGAATTTGGCCAACAAGACCGACGGGAGATGAGTGTAGGATTACAGTGAGCAAGAATAATATATTCCAACAGTTAACTCAAGCCCCTTGACAGGGCCTTTTTACCCTTCTTAACTGTAGCCGGTAAAGGGCTGCTTCCCCAAGCCAAATAACCACCTTTTTTCCCCAAAAATAGTCCTCAAATTCCCCACTCTTAAATGAAATTCCCCATTAAGGAGGTGATCATTGAGAAACCTAGAGAACAATATTATGACGCTAATTTAACTCTGTTTATCTCTATTGATTCTTAAACAAAATATTTGATTAGTCTTTATATTTAGTTTCTAGTATGTCTTGCTGTGCCAAGACCAGTTTATGCTTGTATTTATGAATATGGTAAAAAAAAATCCCTTAATAAGTTGTAAACAAGTGGCTTGCTATTTTCCCCATAAAAAGGGCTAGGGTGCTTTCCCCAAAATTGGAAAAAAGGCCCTGCTTGAGAAACATACTATCAAACAAGTAAGATCTCAAGCCTTTCAGCAGATGCCTTCAATTAATACTTCAAGTAGCCAATGTTGGTAAGATAATGTGCAAGCAGTATGGTAAACATCTCATTTTGGTTGAGCTCCAAATTTGTAAGCGCTGCGTCTCGGGTTCAAATCCTGATCTATGACTGCACATTTTCTACACTTGGTTATGTAATACCCAATTAGTTACCCTTGTCACTGTGAGATTAGTGTAAACAATTTACAATAATAACTGGTGCTGCACGCAACACATGAGTCCACTATCATTGAGATGCATAATATTTGCATTACCATAGCAACCTGAATTTTGGTCCAAGAAGAAAAAGTGGCATGCAGAATCTCCATACTGCCATCTATTCGTTATTTTATCTTAAACGATTTCCGGATGACCAGACGGAGGGCAATTACCTATATTCTAATTACTAATTAAAAAATGTGTGATCGTTACAGTATAGTTCTCTAGTGTATATCACACTTGGGTAAATCAAGAACATAGTTTTCTTTTCATTGACTAATTTTAAATACACATGCATTTATGCTCTCGCATTGTATGCCATGGGTCATGTGTTCGAATCCTTGTCCATTTTAACATTCTTTTCACCTTGTTACATTGGTGCCAAAAATAGGGTTCATCTGCCCTTTGTTTTGACAAGATTCTATATGAACATAGCAATTTGTTATGTCCTATGAATTCAGGTAGACTTTCCAAATGCAGCATGTGGCCCTAAGTAAGAGGTTTGTGTAAGTGTCAGTGTTTGACACTAACTCTTTAGCCGCATAATTTGGCAGAATACCTGCTTTGAAATTCAGGAGTCCCTCCTGAAAATTAAAGAGTCCCTGTCGTGTCATTCAGACATATGATGGCGTTATTTATATAACAACTGATGGCTAAGTTATGATTCATCAAAGAGGGTTACTAGTACGAAAGTTTTATGAAATGATTACATTGGTTTCCAGCAAATGTGGCTGTTTAATGTACTTTTAATAGGAAAAGTGTCCCAACGTAACACCTGACATATCAATTCTGGAATCCCTTCTCTATTTTTGGTGTCCTCGGGATTTCGGGACACTGTCAGTGTCGATCCCTGAAGTGCGCTCACTTAAGTCCTAGTCTGGCTATACATTTCTCTCAACTGATCATTTTGGTCTTACCATTTATAAATGTGTTGCCATTGGATTAAAAAAGAAAATATATATTTGTTCTCTGTACTGTGACCCCAGGGCCTTATTAATTCAGAATTTGAGGAGGCGGATGTTTTTGTTTACGGCATTCAATAATCCACCAAGTATTTATGAATCATTTAAACAGTGAATTCATTCTCTTGACCACCCTTACTAAAACCATTTGTGGGGTCATGTGTTCAAATCCCTGTCTGGCTTATTTTTTTTCTTAAATTGTTATATTACATTCACATGTCTCAATTGAACTTGATGATCATTCTGTTGAATGATTCTCAATTATTACATCTATCATTTTTAATAATTATTTTTTTAACCAGTCATTCTATAAAAGGATATATTTCTTCGGTGGAACTGAGTAACATATTACTTCGTTTATCATTATTTAGTAAAACATATTTAATGCTTATCGAGCTTTATTCTAAAGCTTAAGCAATGACAGGAATCTAGAAATCTGCATCTATTATTTACTACACAAACAAGTTTATCAAATAGAAGCACATGGTTCAGAAAATATATTACACAATGTCCTAAAAACGAAAACGAAAGTTGAAGCTTTCGTCAAAGCTGAAACACATCGTCTATAATAAAAAATAATAACATGAATAATGCCAACCGTTCAGCATGATTTGACCCTAGTTCATGCTTTAAACTATCATTCATTGCATTGGTTTCCTCAAGACAGTAAATACAGTAGATTAAATAATCGATAGAAATAGAAAGTATGTATGTACCTCTCCCTAATGTGCTGGATTGAAGATTTCTGGGGTTTTCACAGAAGTTTCAATTTCGTTTAATAGGAAACAAGAACGATAACTCTAATTCAGTTTCCCAGGGTTGGCCTAAAACACGCAATTAAAATTATTTGGCGCAATGGATGCAGTGTAACACGCAATGGAAATCATGTTTTCCAGATAGCATTACTGAAGGCTTATATCTAATTTTAAATTAAAACAATATTGTTTATTTGCCTTTCCAGGACAGGATCCAGATTTTTTCAAGGGGGGGGGGGGGGGGGGGGGGGGGGGCACACAATCTGATTGTGAGGTCGGTACTAGGGGGCATGCTCCCCCGGAAAAAAAAGTTCCTAATGTAATGGAAATGCATTCTGAAGGGTATCTGGGAAGGAAAATTGAGTTCTTTTTAAAGTAGTCACACACATTCATAGATAGGCAAAGTGCCATGAAACTTGTGGTTGTGGGTTCGAATCCTAGTAGCTGTCAAACTTTTTATTTCTATTCTACTTGTGGTCATCATCTGCATGGAGGTTAAAAAAACACACACAAACATGAAAATCTTGATTTTAGTTTTTTTTTTTTTATAATAATCAATAATCAGTAGCAAAATATTTTTCGTAATATATTTTTTTCTTCTAAAAATGATACCTTTTGATTAAAAATGAAAAGGGACAGTAAATTTTGTTTAGATTTTGCATAGAGATGTACTGAAAGGCATACAACACAATATTTTTTTTTCAATTCTTCATAGTGATACTTTTTTTTCAGAAATGCTGCCATTGGCGTAAGAGATCGGGATTTGGGATTTTCATAGGAAGGCATCGTATAAAGAATTAATTGAGTAACCTTCTATAAAAAGTTTGTTTTTCATAATTATTTTAAGTTTTGATGGCAAATAATATATATTCCCCTTGAGTTTTTTTTTTTTTTTTTTTTTTTTTTTTGTATTATGTTGTACATTTGTATTCATACACAAAAAGGTTTATTTTCACTATTTGTACACATTGTACACCCTGTATAGAACCAGGGCAATGCCAGGTTTGAAATAAATTACATATAAACATAATTTTAGTCATACAGAAACAAAGATATAGAGGCAGGATTATATTTATGGACACCAACAAGAGATACGGAATTATTAGTTTACAATTCCTTGTTTTGAATTAAACAAATTATCATGTTAAAATAAATAGTTAGAATTTCTTGCCCCGTAACGATATTTTTTTCTTTATTTTTCATTACTTTTTTCCGAAGCAAGTTGCTGGATTTTTATGGTGATTTATAGAATGTAATATTTTTCTAGTTGTCCGGTTAATTTAGTGGTAAGCGCACCGGCTTCTCACCTATGCTGCCCGGGTTCGATTCCAGCCCAGGGCAGTATGTGGGAAGGTTGGGTAGACACAAGATCAGACGGTTGGGTTTTCCCCGGGTTCTCCAGTCTATGTTTGTTGGTGGAAAAACTCGTATGAGCTTGCTGTTTTTTTTTTTTTTTTTTTTTTTTTTATAGAGAGAGAGAGAGAGAGAGAGAGAGAAAGAAAAGAGAGATGATATCATGGGAGATAACCAATGAAAGTAATGCATGTAGGCTGTATTTGTTATCTCCTTTTGACCATTTCTCTTCAATTCGGATGCTTGTTTGGGTGCTTGTTGAAAAACGGGATGTGAATGCACTGACTGTAAAGGCAGTCGTGCCCACATCAGTTTAAAGTTTAAACAACCAACAAACAAATGTATTGCTTTAATGTTGATTAGAACTGGAATTTTGCAAAAGAGTTTAGTTTTATTCTCAGGAGGCTAAAGACATGAAAAGTTGGGGTCGGGATATAACGTAACTAGATCATGAATAATAATAAGAGCTCGGATAGTGTCGTGTTGTTGCATCGGCATTATTTGTTTAAGGGTTGTCGTCAAACCGATGGTATTTCAGCCTAGGAACGTACTGTCTACTTGAGACAGATATAGTGCTGCCATATTACAGTTTCACGCCGAAGGTATGTTACACGTTATCACACACAGTCGCATTATCCTATCATCGGGTCAAACAGTCCTGGAACAGTTCTGTATACATGCCGAGCGCACTAAAATGCCAGTACCATTTTTACCGACTTCGGTATTTCGCGGTCGGTGATTGAACCCACAACCTCACAATCCTAAGGAGGATACCGGTATTGTAGGTTGTCCCACTTCACGTTGAGAAGCATGCTTGCGATGCTGCTGGTCGGGCCTTAGTCGTCACTCCTCCCCCCCCCTCCAAACACTTATACAGATATAAATACGTTTGTATAGCGTAAAAATAAAATTAAAAAAGTTTAAGCGCAATTTACACCTTCGTCGAATACCCCCGGCTGACTTATTCCGTTCAACTACATGATTTAATGATCAGCTGATATATCGATCGGCCGTGGGTATTCGTCGATGTATTTACACAGTTTTAATATGCTTTTAATGGTACGTTGTTTTTTTTGTTTTTGTTTTTTTGTATTTGTGATTTCATTAATTTACTAAATAACTCACATAGCGAAATAAAAATACAAAATTCAGTATATTTATCTATTCTTGTAAAATAGTTATTTTGTATGGAATAAACCAATCCCCAAAATTCTCGAATTTACGTACAGACTTGATCAGAATGTTCGATACCGTCACAAACTCAACGCAGTCAAACCACAGCATTGGCTGAGCTTAACAACCAGTATTAAACCAGATGAGTCTCTCACATGTTTGTTTGTTTGTTTATTGGGTTTAACGTCGAATTAGACCAAGTTTAGGTATAGACATTACAAATGAATACAGTTTGTTTAATTTAACATCCCACTGACAGTATTTCAGTCATTTGGAGACGAAGTCTACTTGAGACAGATAATGTGCTGCCATACTGCAGTATCACGCCGTAGACATGTGGCATGATACCACACTCAGTTACATTATCTTAAGTCAGTCCTGAAACTACCCTTATAGGATGATTGCCAACCAAGGGATCTATACCAATACCATTTACGACTTTGGTATGTCGCGGTCGGGGATAACTGTTTCGCGTATACCGTGTTTTGTATTTAACCGATTTTGCACCAAAATTGCGTTTATGAAAGTAGCGTTATTCCGTGTAATATGTGAGCTACACTTGCCAAATTTAAAGACTTAATCAACATTAAAGAGGGAAGTAGATGTTTTTACTTTCTACCGATCATCTGTGATCGATCTGCTTTCAGACTTTAAGTAATGGATTTTAAATCTGCTTTCTCAGTCTATTTAGAAAACCACATCATGTGTGTTCTCACTTGAAAACAGAGTTTGCTTTGTATTGTAATACAACATATCTTTTAAATAATCCTAGTTCCGATCTCACTTATTGAAATGATTAATGGGATATCATTACTGAAATACACGAAAGTCATTGATTGAACGAACAAATCTTTAACTATGTAAAGGAAGTCCCTAGTTATCGTCTCGAGATGATTTTTTTAATGATTGGTAAACTTAGATTAAATGTTTTCTATAGATGTGTCTAAACAAATCAATTTTGAAAATACATAATAAAAATCCTTTACCAGCAATACAAGTAGTACGAAATTTGTAATGTAATTTGAAATAGAATGTGACCAACTGCAGAGAAGAGTTAGGCAATCAATGGCTATAAATAAGACACCTTTGTTCTAGACAGGCAGTCGAATTACAGTAGCTGTTGGGAGTCTACTGTTGGGTACTTTGTTTGCTTATAATCTTCCCAAATATGTACCTGCTCCTACAGTCACTTTATATCAATATGACATAATAATTAATATAATGGACGTTTGTACAACAACAAAACATTACAAAACTGTCGATCGTAAATAGAATGAAGTAAATGCACATGTATCTAAAATACGGTCTCTATTCCACTTTATCTAACTAATGTTGATATGTTGACAGAAAATACAAACACTCACCCAATAGTACTGGTATTAAAGCTCAGCTCAGCTCCAGTGAAGAAATGAAGAAATATGGCGATGTGTTCCGTGTTTATTTATGTGTGTTGTTAACTGTCGAAATGTCCCGTATGTAGTGCTAGGAGACGAGGTCTTACGTCACACAACTCTCTTTTTGTGACACATGGCTATTTATATACACCATTCTGCCAATATGACAGAGTATTTCAAAATGTCGCTCACTCATAATGATTTGGTAACTTGATATTAGCACCGAAAAATGTCACATTGATTAAACAAATTCCTTCTTTTGTTATTTGCGATTTATATTAATACAGATCTCGTTTTTAGCTCGACTATTCGTAGAATATGAGAGCTATTGTAGTCACCCGGGCGTCGGCGTCGGCGTTGGCGTTGCAGCTTTTTGTTAAAGTTTTGCGTGCAAGTTACTATCAACCTTATATCTCAATAACCATTTATGGTATTGACTTGAAAGTTTATAAATATGTTCAGGGGCATCAGACAACCAAGGTAGATAACTCTTGACTGAATTTAATATGAATTATGGCCCCTTTTTAACTTAGAAATTTTGGTTAAAGTTTTGCATGCAAGATACTCTCATGCTTATATCTCAGTATCAAGCATGCGATTGATTTGAAACATCTTTAATATGTTTTGGGGTATCATACTTTCATGGTAGATAACTCTTGATAGAATTTGTTACAAATTATTGCCCCTTTTTAACTTAGAAATTTTGGTTAAAGTTTTGCATGCAAGGTACTTTCATGCTAATATCTCAGTATCCAGGCATGGGATTGATTTGAAACATCTTTAATACGTTAAGGGGTATCATACTTTCATGGTAGATAACTTTTGATGGAATATGTTACAAATTATTGCCCTTTTTAACTTAGAAATTTTGGTTAAAGTTTTGCATGCAAGTTACTTTCATGCTTATATCTCAGTATCCAGGTGTAGTGGGTGGATGAATGACAAGACACACCACTATGGGTTCAATAAATCTGTTTTACTTGATGTCATGAAAAGACCAGGCACGTCAGTAGTAAATTAATATATCAATACATATATAAGCTCAATGGTAAGAGCAGCTATAATATGAAATATACTGTCACCTCCACGGTGGTAAGTGGTGAAGTGCCGGTTAGTTGGGAGAGGGGCTTGACGGCGGGAAATGGAACAAAGGGACAGGGGCAACCAATCAGGGGACATACCTAAAATAACATTCTAGCAA
Source organism: Solen grandis (assembly GCA_021229015.1). Lineage (NCBI taxonomy): Eukaryota > Metazoa > Mollusca > Bivalvia > Adapedonta > Solenidae > Solen > Solen grandis. The sequence goes on from CM037792.1 coordinate 36,297,002, forward strand.
ATACAGTTGTCATAAATCACTCACCACAACTCACTCACCAGGGACAAAACTAACATGTACACTGGACGAACAAGGACAAAGCACTTAACAAGAAAATACAAAACAAGGGACAGAACTGCACATTACTACACACTCCCCCTCTTAGTTGAAATGTCGCCGACATTTGTATCTGAAACTTAATACAGATAAACCAAGGGTAAAAATAATAAAACAAAATAATTCCTCTGTAAATATGAGTATGAGAAAATGCATATTTTCTCAAATAAATGAACTACAACTATAATATACAGCCGGCACACCTTGCGCTGTAACCTGTATATAAAGAAAATGAAGCATAATTATTTTATAAGATTTACAGAGAAAATTCACTTTCTAACAGCACTAAATCATATATGCTATATCAAAATCTGCAGTGCTGAAATAATTTGACATAAAACAAGTTACAAATAAATAAAGCGCTGTTTCTGAAAGTAAAAAAATTATTATGACTAATTGTAAATATAATAACTAAACAAAATATTCAGCTGTCTGCTGACAGGTCCACTCGCCATATCTGTCAGGCGGACGCACAGTGCGTCGTGGCCTAGGGCGCGGAACAGGTAGTGTAGGCATACTGGGCTGCGCCACAGACTCCGGACTGGGGACTGGGGCAGCAACAGGGATTGGTTCAGCAATCGGGACTGGACTGGAGCAATAAACAGGATTGGGTCGAGGAGTAACAGGACTGTGTCGAGGAGTTACAGGACTGGGTTGAGGATTTACAGGAATAGTATTGGGTCGTACCGATGGAACAAGATCAGGGCGAGCCAAAGGAACGGGGCTGCCCCGAAAACCTGTTGTACTCCTGGGACACACGGTAGAGGTTGACCTGGCAGTGCGAGTATCAGGTCGATAACGTGACGCACGGGGTGAAGCTGCCCGAGTAAGAGGTGTGGCACTGAGAGATGTGTCATGACCTCGACGCTGTGGGATGACATACAAAAGGGAAGAACTTGACTCTGATGAACTGGAGTCAGCGTCATACTCCTTTTGTATGGGGACGGATCTAGTCTTTGGTCTGGCTTTTGGTGTGGCTGGAGGAGCAGGCATTTCCTCATCCGTAGGAATAGACTGGAATGGCAGGAGCATGTTCCGGTGCAAAGTTCTTACAGGTCCGTTGCCAGACTCCTGTCGAACTTTAAACACAGGTTTACCTTCATAAGGAATATCAACAATAACGTAGGGATTCCGTTCCCATTGGTAAGCAAGCTTGTGCTTACCACGAAGGTTCACATTTCTGACCAGAACAATGTCGCCAACTACCAGCTTGTTCTCGCGAACACTGCGGTCATAATTGACCTTGTTCTGGCTAGCACGCTTCTGCGCAGCTTCCCTGGCAACTTTGTATGCATATTGCATACGTTTCTGCAACTTAGCAGCATAGTTGCCATGCTGGACTTCTCCGAAGTTGTCCGGGCTGGTTCCAAGAAAAGCGTCAACTGACAGGCGGGGATGCCAGCCGAACATGAGAAAATGGGGAGAAAACCCAGTGGAAGAGCTCTTGGTAGCATTGTATGCTTGCACAAGGGCTGGAACGAAGTCTTTCCAGTTGGCCTTGTGGTCATCGCATAGCGTGCCGAGCATGCGCAGAAGGGTACGGTTAAACCGCTCTGCCGAAGGATTTCCCATAGGGTGGAAAGGAGTGGTACGAGTCTTGCGGACATTTGCAAGTTTGCACAGCTCCTTTATCACACGGGACTCGAAGTTGCGACCCTGATCAGAATGTAATTGTTCAGGGAAGCTGTAATGAACAATGAAATGTTCATAAAGAGCCCTGGCTGTAGTCAAAGCCTTCTGGTTGCGGCAGGGAATTGCCTTGGCATAACGGGTAAAATGATCCGTTATGACAAGGACATCCTCGTACCCACCTCTGGACTTTTCAAGCTTCAAGAAATCCATACAAACAAGTTGCATGGGCCTCGAAGTGTTGATGGGTACAAGCCCGGCCCGCGGAACCACAGGCTCCTTCCTACAGACACAGGAAAGACAAGATGCGACACGGTCTTTAATATAAGACTCCATGCCGGGCCAGAAGAAACGCTGGCGTGCAAGCCAAAGAGTCTTGTCGCGACCAGGATGGCCAACGTCGTGGTGAACACCACGGAAAGCAACGGATCGATAGGAAGAAGGAATGACTAGTTGGATGACCTGTTCTCCATCCAAGGATGCGGTACGATAGAGTATACCGTTGTCAAGAGAAAGAGAAGACAAATCGCGAAGTAAACTTTTAACTTCACGAGATAGCTCCTCCCCCCTTGGCCGAGAACCGGACCGCAGGATGGAGATGACCTTGGAAAGGTCGGGGTCATTTGCCTGCTCCTGCCTCCAATCGATAGGGTTGACTGGGGCTGAGGTTGCATCAATGTCGTCACCTAGGAGGATATCACTGTCACAAGTCAGGCTTTCTACAGCAGGAAAGGAGGAAGTTACTGCTGAACAGACAGCCTTGACAGCTTCCGAAAACATCTGTGGCATACGGCTTAAACCGTCGCAATCAGTGTTCGACTTGCCTGACTTGTAAACAATGTCAAAATTGTATGCAGATAGAGCTGCAACCCAGCGGTGACCAGTGGCATCAAGTTTTGCCGAAGAAAGAACATAGGTCAAGGGATTATTATCAGTGAAGACAGTGAAATTATTGTTGTACAGATAGTCATGGAACTTATCTGTAACAGCCCACTTCAGCGCCAGGAATTCGAGCTTGTGAGCAGGATAATTCTTCTCACTTGCTCGAAGTCCACGGCTCGCGTAAGCAATAACTCTCTCTTGTCCATCCTGATCCTGCAGTAGAACAGCGCCTAAGCCGGTACCGCAGGCATCAGTGTGGACAATGAAAGGTTTGCTGAAGTCAGCAAAAGAAAGAATAGGAGAGGAAGTAAGTTTTTCCTTGAGGAGATCAAACGATTTTTGATGAACCTCGAGCCAAGACCAAGGTACTGGACTTTTCTTGCATTTCTTTGTCTTAGATTTGGATTTTGAGTTGGTTGTTCCATGCCCTTCGAGGAGACTATTGAGTGGATGTGCGATCTTAGAATAGTCCTTTATGAAACGCCTATAGAAACCAGCTGTTCCCCAAAAAGCTTCGAAGTTCTGAGACATTCTTGGGAACGGGCCAGTCAGAAATTGCAGAAGTCTTAGACGGATCAGTAGAAACACCGTCTTCAGAGATGACATGGCCAAGATAGGTGACAGAAGAATTAAAGAATTCGCATTTTGAACCTTTAAGTTTGAGGCCACATGTCTGAAGACGGTGAAAGACCGACTCCAGACGAGAAAGATGTTCCTCAAAAGTTTCAGAAAAGATAAGTATGTCGTCAATGAAGACAAGGCATTCCTTAAGGTTAAGATCACCCATACACTTTTCCATAAGGCGCTGGAAAGTTGCTCCACTGTTGGTAAGGCCAAATGGCATGCGGTTGCATTCATAAAAGCCCAAATTACCAACAGAGAAGGCGGTCTTATGCTTATCTTCTTCTTCCATCTCAACTTGCCAGTAACCAGACCGCAAGTCGAGCTTGGAGAAGAATCTTGAACCGACCAATGAATCAACAGTGTCGTCGAATCTGGGCAACATATAGGCGTCTTTACGCGTTCTGGAGTTCAACATCCGAAAATCCAGACAGAAGCGCAACGAGCCATCCTTCTTTCTGACCAAGACAACATTGGATGAGAAAGGACTGTCACTCTCTCGAATGGCACCACATTCAAGCATGTCCCTGAGATGCTGTCTAACCTCCTCATACATGCCAGGAGGGATCTTGCGGTACGGCTGCTTGAATGGAGTGTCATTCTCAAGAATAATTTTGTGCTTAACCAGATTCGAACAACCAAGATCAGTTGGACTAGTAGAGAAAATACTTTTCCAGTTCCCAAGAACCTGACGAACGCGGAGAATTTGTTCTGGAGACAGGTTCTGGGTATCGATCTTGACACCAAGATCGCCGACTGGATCCTTGACAGGTGGAACAACCGAAGAAGTAGAAGAAGAAGAAAGATGGGAAGAAATGTTGTCAACGACCTTGACCTCGTTGAGAACACAGATGTCAGACTTAGGACGAATGATAATGGTCTTAGCTGACATGTTACAAAGCCTGACAGGAACCTTGACACAATTGCCATGTTTTGGAACACTGAAAACATGGGGTCTCACAAGGCAGGGACTATCTGGTAAGATGTTCTCTGTAACAACTTTCTGAATGCCATGATTAAGACCTCTTGCGATACCATTCACAGAAACAGACTCATAAGGGCCAATCTCAATGACATGGTCATTGGTCGACTTAACTGTAAATGGATCACAAATAAGGGAGTCAAAAGCTATTTGCCAAGGTTCAGGCAAAATTTGATCTGACAAGGATACAGATGACTTACAACGTCGGATGACGTTAGTGCCTATAATAACTGGACAAGATGCTGTGTCAGGAACAACTAGGGCAGGGACTTGAAGCTCAAAGTTCAAAGTAGGAACTGACATGGAGACTTCAATATAGCCTAGAATATCCAACGAGTTACCATTGGCGACAGTGACATTCATATCAATGCCAAAGTCAGATATGTCTTTCAAAGGGGGTTTACTTGGTAAAGATCTGAAGAAAGTGTCAGAAACAGTAGTGACCATAGAGCCACTGTCAATAAGACCAAGAACAGGAATGGAATCAATGACAATATTAGACATATTGGAAGTACCAATCAAATCTGAAACATCAACATACTGAGTATGGCCAACAACCTTGCCAACCCCTGAGTGGCCTCTAGCAGGGGCGGCTACCAGTTTGGGTGACCTGCAAAAGGCTGGTTCCTGGTATACTGGCAGCTGTTGCCTCTACCACGTCGAGAATGGTTACCTCTACCTGTGTATCCCTGGGTCCTTGGAGTAGTGTTACCCTGTGAATTAGGAAGGGTAAAAGAAGGACGTAATAGTGGTGGGGGAGTAGGGTGGGGAACTTGAGGCTGAGATGGAGGGACACTTGAATGAGATTGACTAAAAGAGTGTGACAAAGAGTCAAGGCGTTGCAATATAGCCGAAAACTTTTTATCAACACCAGATTGAACAGAAGAAATCCTTGAGTTCAATCGCTGTTCTAAGTCGGACAGCTTTTTGTCATAGCTAGACTCCAGTTGCTGAGAAGAACAAGGCTGCTGTTGACTAGAAGCATGTGTAGACTTAGATGACTTGGATAGGGATAAGGAAAGTTCTTTCTCTACCTGCCTCACATCTCTAAGGAAGGAATCATAGTCAACAGCTGCATCAAGCTTATGGCGGGTATTGGTGCGTAACACCTCAGTGCGTAACCCTGACCATAATCTCTCACACAGAAGTTCACTGCGATCAGTACATGGCATATGACTATCTCCAAATGCCTGAACATGAGCAGACTCAAGACTACAACCAAAAGAGGTCACAGATTCATCAGAACGCTGGGACAAATTGAAAAACTCCTTCATAGAAATAGACTTGTGAGATGGTTCACCATAGTTAACTTCAAGTTTATTCAAAATTGAGTCAACAGTGACTGAATCACCTAAAGAGACAAGTAATCTACGGGCAGTACCACGAAGAGAAGACCTCATGGCTTGTAAGATTAAGGAATCAGACAATGATGGGTCCTTCCTAAGACATCTTACCTCATGTCGCCATTCATGGAAATTGATCTCAGATTTGGGTGTTGGTTCATCACCTGAAAATGAAGGGATCTTTGGGACCTTGGTAGTCATCTGAGAGGGTTGATTAAAACTAAATGGGGTCATTGCAGGTTGTGACGACAATGGGGTTGTTGTAGATTGCGACGACAATGGCGGCAAATGTTTTTGCAAAGTAATGGGGGACAGCTTTTCAGGAAGCTTAGTTACCTTGGGTGCTATGAAGTATTTCTTGGAGAGTAACTTCAACATTTCCTCTTCAGTAGGGAAAGGAACATCACCTCCAACAGCACCTTGCTCATCTGTTGCATTCCCATTGACTTCACCCTTGTCCTTACTCATGATGAATGATGTAAGAAACAATATAAAATAAACAATAATTCCAAAATGAGTGAACTTATGACTAAATATGGCAAATAAATAAAACTAAACAGTAAATAACTGCTAAGTCAAGATGTAAATATCATACTCAAAAAGCAAATCAGGACATTTAATTAACTAATGCATAATCTTTTTAAATCTACATTGGGAATAGTGTAAAAATAAATAAATGAAAAGAGTTTAACTATGAATTCATAACCTATATGTGATGTTTACAGGTCAAACAGGATCAAAGGGGAGGGGTCAAAGGTTAAATGACATGGGGGGTGGGGTCTTCTTGACTAAATGAATCAAAGTAAATCAAATCCAAAGAAAAATTGTACTGTTATAAATATATAAATGGGTGTCTAAACTATTTACCTAAACAAATAGCAATAGCATTCATCTGCAAAAGAAAAGTTCAATTGTGCCTTCACAGAAAATTCCAATTATGTAAGTATGCAAAATAGTACTGAAAATAAACAAAGTGCACACAAATGAATACAAGTTATTTTCAAATCAACATATTAATCTTAAAGCACAAACTGTGAACTTCTATTACAGCAACCGGCTAACCTGAAATAAATAATTTTCATTAATTATGAATGAAATTTCAAAATAATTTGAATTCTACTTCAAAAATGCTGGATCAAACACTCTGTGAAAGAAGAAATCTTTAAACAGGAAATTATTTGATCAAAATAAGGAAACACAGATAAATGGGAAGCTCATACACTGAAATAAAAAACAATTAGCACACAGAAATCATGTAAACATTTAGGCCACTATCTGAAGGGCTGAACACAAAACACAAATTCAGGTCACCCCCTGCAAACATGTAATTATGACACAAACAAAAACATGAAATACACACAAGACAAATATGGGATCATTTTCAAAAATCTATCACACTTGTAAATGGGAAATGTGCTGGGAAGGGGAAAATTTCTTAAAAGAATGGCACTTGTTAGTGATTGGCAGTGAAAATGTGCAAATGACAAATATTTCTTAACAAAATTATAAACACAAAAATGCCAGAATTCAAATTAAAGGATACCTAAATATTCAGAAAATATTACACATGAAGCAATATCAAGCAGTATTTAGAAACAAAATAACATAAGAAAACAAAAATCAAAAGCACTTTTGCACAACAGTGTCTCTCAGGCAATAAACTGTATAAGCAATAAGTAATGTCAATGCTGCCTAATATAAATTAATACGGAAGGGCAAAAGGTAGAACAAAACATAGAACATAGAACAAAATTACAAAAAAGCAAGCAGGTGAAACACAAAAATAAAAAAAAAAAGGGTTTATACACAAAGCACATGGAATATGGAACCGTAAGAGAAGCGTAATCAAAATTAAATGACAGCTGAATCAAAACTAGGTCGCGAAATTACGTTGCAAATCAAGAAAAATAATAATTTAAGCGGGACGCAAACAATGACAACTGAAAATTAGGATATGAACGGTCAAACAAGTACAAAATAGAACAAGCAAATATTTAGAAAAATATGTATAAACCTACCAAAAATTGATAATTCTGTCAAATAAGCGAGGCACACGAAAAATCTATATGTACAAAAACAAACCGATTTACGCAATAGAAAGTAGTGCCAAACAAAATTCAAAAATTTAAGGAAAAATGACAATAAATGAGTACTTACGGTTCCAAAACATCAAAATATCCTCAAATAAAGTAATTCACAAAACACACAACACAAATATTGCACTTATCACAAAAAAACACAGTTCCTGGATTCCTTCGCGTTGTTCCGAAGATGACGTCAAACGGGGGGAAATTCCAAATATCACGTGATCCTAGCACAGCTGTTGACTGTCAAACAGAATGACAGAACGTTCATGAATGGAATAACGGCACACACAAGTGTCTCTCGCGAGATCAAAATATGGCCAAAAATAGATCGGGGAAAAAAAATGGTGATGAGTTCTTCACGATGAGGTCCGCGGCGGATCTGGTCACGTTCGTCAGCCTCGTCTTGGCCTCCTTACCGTGTCGGGATCCCCTCAACGCAAGTACTGTCAATCCGACGGCCTGGCCTGATACCTTCCATCATTATACCTCGTCGGGGAGCCAAATTTGTAGTGGGTGGATGAATGACAAGACACACCACTATGGGTTCAATAAATCTGTTTTACTTGATGTCATGAAAAGACCAGGCACGTCAGTAGTAAATTAATATATCAATACATATATAAGCTCAATGGTAAGAGCAGCTATAATATGAAATATACTGTCACCTCCACGGTGGTAAGTGGTGAAGTGCCGGTTAGTTGGGAGAGGGGCTTGACGGCGGGAAATGGAACAAAGGGACAGGGGCAACCAATCAGGGGACATACCTAAAATAACATTCTAGCAAATACAGTTGTCATAAATCACTCACCACAACTCACTCACCAGGGACAAAACTAACATGTACACTGGACGACACAAGGACACAAGCACTTAACAAGACAAATACAAAACAAGGGACAGAACTGCACATTACTACACAGGCATGGGATTGATTTGAAACATCTTTAATATGCTTAGGGGTATCATACTATCAAGGTTGATAACTTTTGATGGAATATATTACAAGTTATGGCCCCTTTTTTAACTTAGAAATGTTGGTTAAAGTTTTGCATGCAAGGTACTTTCATGCTTATATCTCAGAGTCCAGGCATGGAATTGATTTGAAATATCTTTAATATGTTTAGGGGTATCATACTATAAAGGAAGATAACACTTGATGGAATAAATTAAAAATTATGAACCCCTTTTAACTTAGAATTATGGTGAAATTTTTGCATTCAAGCTACTACCCAGCTTATATCTCAGAAATTCCTCGTGGAATTGACTTGAAAGTTAAGGTGTGTCTTCAAGGGCATCAGAAAACAGGAGGATAACTTTTGGACTGATGCAAGTTATGGCCCTTTTCTAACATGGATTTTTGGTTTAAGTTTTGCATGCACAGTGTTATTGTCCTTATGTCTCAGTAACTAGGCATGGGATTGATATTAGACATCATAAATATATTAAGGGGTATCAGACTATCAAGGTAGATCATTTTTTACTATTACTATGAAGGGCAAGAATTTAAATAGATTTCATTTGATTTACCAACAAGCATTTTTAATAGTCGAGCGTGCTGTCCTCTGACTGCTCTTGTTATATATCAACTTATTCTTAACGATTTAACTGGCAGCGTTTCTTAAAATGTTAAGTATTTAGTTAATTATTTCCGACAAACATTTATGTTTTAAAATTGAATGAATGGTAACATTAAATTATTATTATTAAGAAATATGAGTGAAATGTAAAAGTCGACATTATAGTCATGGTAACAGTAAGACCCGAGACTTACTCGCGCGATATTATACTGATCTCCGTTTATTCGTATGTTACAAAAATGTCAAGTATAGTTCGAATGTGCATATCAGGGAAGACACGACCATCGATAAGAATATGGAAACTCTCCATTTTAACATTATAATATGATAACTCTCTCTCTCTCTCCAAACCAAGAAAAAAAGCAACTTAATCTTTACACATGTCGATTGTATGTCGATTGTATAATGTCGCGCGCGGCAAAAGAGGCTTCAGCGAAACCCGAATAAAATTGGAAATCATATTCTTATTTATGGTAAGTTCAATGGAGTATTGATAGGGTCATTTTGTTTCGTCAAATGTTTGGTCGATTACTTTTGACATTAACAAACGTCAGCGAGGTTGATCGACAAAACAGGGAATTATGAAAATTAAAATTCATGGATCTTTATACAAACAGAAACAGTGTTATCAGGACAGAACATATTACAGCGTCATATACCTTCCGAATAGGACCAAACAGTCACGTGGACGAAAGGCAAACCTAAATATTTTTCCAAGTAAATCGCCGATAGAAGCAAATACATCAATCACCATACGCTACTGCACTCCACTACCATTAAATCATAGGTTAAATACACTTCTTTTATTTCAAGAAATTTGTATGCACTTTTAATGAACACCATTAAAACCTCTGTTCACAAACCCATTAAACCGTAAAAGATTAATGGTCATATATTTAATGGTGTCCATGAAAATGGCATTAAATAATATTGTGAAAAGCATGTTAATGGTAGAGGTTTAATAACTACATGTATTGAATTCCATAATTAATGACCAATACATTGCCAAGAAAATACCATTGAAATAAAAATATAGATGAATGGACACTTATTTAATGGGTGGTCAAACTCTCTTAAAACCCTGTTAAAACTTAAAGGTGAAGAGCCATTTATTTGAAGTCACTCATTTTAGGCCATTAAAGAGATGATGAGTAGAAGGAAAAGATGATGATGATGATGATGATGGTGAGGAAAGGTGAAGTTTATGTGGTGGTGATGATGATGATGATGATGATGATATGAAAAGACGACGACGATGATGATGATGATGATGATGATGACTCACTGCGACATCACACCGTATATACGTGGCATGATACCACATTAAGTTTTATCCGAACACTTGGTCAGCAATCCTTGGCTTATCCTTATGTACTGAGCTCCAAGCACATGGGAATATGTCATTACCATTTTAGCGATGTCCCTGCCGCGAACCAAACCCATGGCCTTTGGGTTACAGGACTGACGCTCAAACCACTTGACCACCGGAACACTTGTCTGTATTCATACACAGCAAGTAAGTGTCTGGTAAAACAATTAAATATATAATGTACCTATTACATTTACATTGAAATCAATGTATAAACTTTATAAAATCAATAGCAGCAATTGATATTCTTTCAATTAGGCGATATTTCGAGGATTTTAAGGTCGTAGCTGTACGTACTCTCTTTTTTTTGCATATGTCAGAGAGAGAGAGAGAGAGAGATTTTCAATTACATGTACATTAAAAATGATGTTTATTTCTTTTTTCGAGAAACGAATACTTGATTTGTTACTTAAAAATAAAACTGACGGTTGAATCCTGTTATATATTTAGATCATGTATTCACCCTTTACAAGGTAGTATTTTCTTTACTTGCCGCACGTCTTAATTAGGTTCTTTGTGCATTCGATATGTGATCGGTGAATACATTGAATGAATATAAAATCTGAGTTTACCTTGGTGAATCAACTTTCTTACAACATTCAAACTATTTCAAAGCCTTGCACTTAGAATCATTTTACAAATGGCTTTGGCTTTGGCTTTTCAATTTCAAGGAAGCTTAATTGTGTGTTCTGTCTCCCTGGGTTTCACGCCGTAAACAAGTGACAGATACCAGGCCCACTCACATAAACTTGACACGGAGCCAGCAAGTCCTTTATGTGCTGATCGCCTAGCTAGGGAAATATGTCGGTCCGAGAATCATACTCACTACATCTCGGTTACGGGATAGACGCTTTTACCAGTAGTAGCCGGGACTGTACCACCGACATAATCAATATTGTATAAACAGTGAAATAACAACTCATGCACATTGTGTTACCTATTAACCTTCTTTAATGATGATGGAGCTTAGGGAATACATGTTAAAATTCGCAGTACTCTTGTTAAAAAGCTACACATTTGAATTTGGTTACGAAATTAACTTTCTATCCCTTAGCCCCTTACTGCCGTGAGTTCGAATCCCGCCAAGTCATTTGTATTACTCGTTCGAGGAAGTTTTCCGGCTGGCTTGCGGTAAGCCGGTCGTTCTACCAGGGCGTCTCTGTGGCCAAGTGTCTTCTTCCAGCTGCAATAAGTTTGGGTCGCTATAAATAGGACGGTTATACTGTCTCAACGACGACATACCCAAACATATCAACAAAAGACTACTCAAAACATGGGCCATTGTGTGTGTAGCAGTTAAATTGGACTATAAAAAGATAAAACAACTAGGTGTTTGTTTAACAGCTATGCCTGTGCTGAAAAGTTATCTTATTAGCATTTACTAACTTGCAAACATAAATAGCATTACCTGCCCATGTACCCATATATACATATCAGAGCAGAATCCAGGATTTCAGGTTAGGGGTCGGGGGCTATATTAACAATAATGTAGGCAGTGACAGCTGTAAAATAGTGCATTCATGTTCTTTGGGGATGTGTTTCTACATTTATGTATGGTTGGGGAATTTTATAATGGGAGAGCGACGGGTGCACCCCCCCCCCCCCACACACACACACTTGAATCACCCAGTGCATTCCTTTCCTTGTCCAAAGGTATACCTTTCATCGTGCGCTGTTATACACAAGTTCGTTCAAATTTTCAAATGATGTATACAAGAACGTCACATACTGACTTTTTTTTAAATATGTTAACATGCAATTTTAACAAGATCATCAAATAGCGGTATATTCAAATAGCAACAATACAAACTGCCAGGTTTTAAATACAAGAAAGAAATTACGAACGAAAAACATAGATATTAGACATTGCAGGTCGTGTATGCATACCTTCATGTTTGTTATTTGGGATGTGCCTGAGCGCTATGTTAGTGTCATTTTCCTTTTTCGACGTAAGCTGTATAAAATGGATTTTGACCTTATCCTTAAATTATATATTTTGGATAAAAATAGAAGGCAGTGAAAAAGCAACTGCTTCCTCCAACCAACATCCTATATCGGTCAGACATCGGCCCTGACATTGGCCCGATTTCGTTTGAAAAATCGGATGCAAAGAGGGCCACTGTCAGGCCGAAGTCGGGTTTATATATCGGTCGGAGATCATGATGATGTCGGCCCGATGTCGACTGTGTATCGGCAAAATGTCGTTTGAAATATCGGCTGCTAAGAGGGCCGCTGTCAGGCCGAAGACGGGTTTATATATCGGTCCGATATCATGATGATGTCGGCCAGATATCGACTGTGTATCGGCAAAATGTCGTTTGAAATATCGGCTGCTAAGAGGGCCGCTGTCAGGCCGAAGACGGGTTTATATATCGGTCCGATATCATGATGATGTCGGCCAGATATCGACTGTGTATCGGCAAAATGTCGTTTGAAATATCGGCTGCAAAGAGGGCCGCTATCAGGCCCAGGTCGGGTTTATATATCGGTCCGATATTATGTTGATGTCGGCCCGATGTTGACTGTGTATCGGCCGAATGTATTTTCAAATATCGGCTGCAAAGAGGGCCGCTATCAGGCCCAGGTCGGGTTTATATATCGGTCCAATATCATGATGATGTCGGCCCGATCAGCCGAATGTATTTTGAAATATCGGCTGAAATGAGGGCCGCTATCAGGCCGAAGTTGGGATTACATAATCTTTCCGATATCGAATGCATAGTCCGATTGTCGATTCTTATTTACTGAAAATGCATCGATTTCTTGGCATATTTTTCAAAATGTGATCAATATATCACAAATAAATTTAACAATGCAATTCTTATTTTAAATACTCCAATGAAGAGGAGATAACAACATATCGTGCAAAAATCTGTTATCCGTTTCACACAACGTTTTAAATTTCAATGATAATTCGCGAAATAATGTTACATTACCGGTAATTGGGCGCAATAATGTAATGGTTCTCATAAACATATTTTAATCGTCACAACTAAATATTATGTATAAAATATAACAAACACAACTTGCTAACGATCTTAACGTAAAAAATAGTTGACCTCAGTGATTCGGCCTCAAAAACCTCTGATTAAACGTTTGCCACTCTTAAGGGCGTTCCAGTGGCCGAGTTACCAAAGATTTTAATATTTATTTTATATTTAATATATTTTTTTATTATTTTTTTTATTTATTTATTTATTTTTCAGTAGAATCACTAATTCCCGGGATCCGTAACACCGGGTTTCAGTGATCGTGACACAGGTGTCGTTATCGATTGAATTTATGAACAAAACTTATATGCTGTCACTTATAAGTCGGTAAATTCTTATTTGGTTTACACTTTTCACAAGACAATTTGATTAAATTTTAAAGCATTTTCAAATATTTTAACTGTAACCTATAAACGAAAATGTTCGTTTCCGAAACTCCTTACGGTCTTGAGAGTTCGTTTTCGAAATTGAGCAAATTTTAGAATGGCCAACGAGTATTGAAACTTTAATAGTAGCAATAAAAGCCCTACTTTTCCTGTGTACTTGACAGGAAGTCAGGGTGAAAAATAAATAAATAAATAAATAAATAAATAAATAAATAAATAAACACCTTTAATTGTTATGCAAACCAGTTTTTAACACTTTTTGTTGTATGTCCTGGCTCAAATATGCATGTGTCATTGGGCCCAACCAACTAGTTTGCGCAAGAGAACGCCATTGATTTTAATCCGCCCACTTCTGTATTCTAAATGTAGAACTCACGCTTGCTTCTTTTACTTGCATTTACATCGAAACTGAACTGTTTATCCTTTTTTAATGTCTTTTACTAGTTTTGGTAATAATAAGTTTTGACACAGGATGTCACGTTGATAGGTAGGGTATCATGCTCAAAACCGGCAAGTTTATTTGTACAAGACCCAGGCTGCTCTTGCCTCAAAGAAGCACAGATCTACTACACTGTGTTTAAATGCGGGGTAATCTACGTATATAGATCAATTATCCACTCTATGTGGTGCAGTGTTTTGCATAAGGTCTTTACTTGTATATTATTAAATCAACGTTCACCTAAGTTAGCGAATGCTTACTACAGACCATTATAAACACGAATGGACAACTTAAATATTGAAAACTTACCATAAAATTATGTCAGTTGTGTTTAGCTATTCACCGTGGTCTGCTAAGTATAATGATAGATAATGATAGTGTTGGAATGTATCAAATTAATTAAGATAACAGAAGATATAAAATTACCAATCACAATTAAATACACATTACTCGTAAACAAGAGTTATGGTGGTGTACCATGTATTTGGTTTTTAATCGATAAAGTCTATACAACAAGCTTAGGTTCTTAAATGTTTACAATGCATCGGGTATTTGCATGTTTCATTCAAATGTATAAAATACATTACTGCACAAACGTGCTCTGACATAACCACTTAAAAGGACGTTTTGCACACACAGCCTACGCTTTACAAGTCTGTCCTATTTTAAAATATTGATTTTTGAGTCTTGATTTAATTGATATAGTAGGACTTAGGGTATATCATGTTGCTACTGGTGTCTTTTCTATTTAATACAGCTAGACATTGTGTCAATTTAACTTAAAGGTATTGCAATAAAATATATGATAGTTATTATGCAATAAAACATTTTTAACAACATATTGTGATAATTACGTATATGCAATAAGAGCCGTTAAGTCTGATAAACTCATGATTGTATAATCAAGATATACCACGACTGTTGTTAAATGTTAAGAATTATGTTTGAATGTTCCGGTGGTCAAGATATGTAACGTCTTCTCCGTGGAGGTCGTGGGTTCGATCCACGGCCGCGACAAATAAAAGGCGTTACAGTGGCACTGTTTTATTATATGGGAGTGAGGCAGCGCTGAAGCCTCTCTGCTTGAAGCAGATTCGAGCCACAAAATGACCTTAATATTTCTGATGACATGTTAAACCAGCAAACAAAAATATCATCTACCTGATTTTCTCGTGCATCGAAAAAAAAAAGTTTATTATAGACGGATAGCTGCAGTAATGTCATCAAAATAATAAATAGACAAACAACAACTACTATTCTGAACAGTTCCCAAACAACACGGGCAGTTAGGAACACGCATGAAATTATTGATAGTCAAAGCAAAAAAATAAGTAATCTTAGGTATAGTTTGACATTTTCCGCTGCGTATATTTGGTTTATAGGGACGTTTTTCTCCTACGGAATAATTACAGCTTTATTTGATTGTAATCGTGAAGAAATCATTCTCCCCGTGTCTCATGTTAAAGGTAAAATATACAGATTTGTCTGTTTAAGGGTATTGCGCAATGGATTACATTTAAAGCAAGGCCCTATTGCATTTGTTTGTTGAAGTTATGTACAGCTTTACACTAGTTTAATATCAGGTATGATTAATTATTTTAAGTGATCTGGAGTATCGGCAACCTATATTGATATATGTCGATATGCTATTTTAAACTGTGCTTTATACATTTTTTTATCTTTTATTTCAATATACTTTTATCGTATGATTTTGTCTTGTGCATAATATAAATGAAATCAATAATCTGATAATTAAGCTATCGATATTTCAATAAGAAGACATTGTGTCAATGCATATATCGTGGTTTAATCTCGGTAACGGAGAGGGGCTATACCCCGCAAAATGCTGTGTGATATCAACTGATTTACCTTTATTGTATCCAGTGTATTCAGTTTGAGTGTCAGTTTTATTGAACAAACTTAAAATGACATGTGTATTGAAAATTCAAATCTGATAATTAGGTCAAATGAGGAACTCTGAGATACACATTCTAGTGGGGACTGTCGGTCAGTGCTAAAATGCATAGCATATAATGTGAATTTTCCCAGAACTTATCAATACAAACAACTTAAAAAGTAACATTCAGGTTGGTGTTCACGGGGTACTCGCTGAACGTTCCATACAGATATTTATTTGAAACTGGCTGACCACGTGTAAAATGATACACGCTCCATTTTAGACCAAAACACTCAACCGGAACAAATCTGTGTATAATTAGAACATATCCGTGAAAAACATTAAACGTAATTATTTATTTTAGTGATTTTTTTCAAGTTCATCCTTAAATTAAATCTGTTTACATAACTTAAAAACCTACACATGCTGAGTTGGCCTGTACTATGTGTGTTGTTGAGTGCCGTCGCTTAATGTCATAAGACAATATTTCAGTCCGTTGGAGACTTTTGTCTACATAAGATAGATGTAATGTTGTCTCACTGCAGTATCACACCATATATATGTGACCTGATACCACACTGCATTACCCTACCATATACATGTGACATGATACCACACGACAGTATCTCACCATATACATGTGACATGATACCACACTGCAGTATCTCACCATAGACATGTGACATGATACCACACTACAGTACCTCACCATAGACATGTGACATGATACCACACTACAGTACCTCACCATAAACATGTGACATGATGACATCATGATACCACACTATAGTATCTCACCATAGACATGTGACATGATACCACACTACATACCACATAGCATGGACATGATACCACACTAAGTACTACCATAAACATGTGACATGATACACACTCACTATCTTGTGTCAAATGATATCACACTGCAAACTTGACATATTTACTATTATATTTGACAGGGATGTTAAGATATAAAAAAGAACAATGATGTCCAATCATCCGTTCCTATATTAGGTCAAAAGTGAGGTTAGACAGCTACGCCGAAAAAAAATGGAATTGAAGATAGTGAGAGAAAGAATTATTTGATGGAAACGATGCATAGTGTAACAGGGGAGGGTACTGAAATAAACCTTAAAGATAATATTGGTTTTCTTACCTCCCTTTGACCATTGTATAGAACACGATATATAATCACTGTGGTAATTCCTGCTATTCTGAAAATCTTTACATGCGCGTCGCAAATTGCAAAGATGCTCTGTGATGGTCGTCAGTAGTCTGTTAAAATATATCAAAGACCTGATAACCTAACAGAGATAAGCAATTCTGATGTAGGTAAAGAGCAAGTCAAGAGAAGATCTCGTTAAGTTACGTGTACGGTCATGTAACCGCGAGATAACGCGAGATGTGTAACATTGCTCATATCAGTTATAAAAATACTGAGTGTTTTTTTTCTCAATTTATTGGCGATTGAATCAATATATGTCTCTCATTATATATCAGATCTCTTATATGAGTGATACTGTAAAGCGCCTGCCTGTCAAGCGTCTGCAATATCTTAAGCGTCTCAGTGAGACCTCGTTCATATCCCGTTCACCTATTTATTTTATCTATGAGATAAAACGTTATTTCGAACAGTTTCGTATCTCTGTTGAATAGGTTTTTGGATATGATACGAGGTGATAGGATGTGGGGTCCAGTCGATATGTCTGTTTCATAAATTAAAGAAACATAAGCTCCCATCCCAGCATAATAATGCATAGCTCCCATATCAAGACTGTGCAGTAAATATCGATCAAATTCAGACAGATGTCATTGGCCCTTTATGTTTATAGAAGAAGAAGAAGAAGAAGAAGAAGAAGAAGAAGAAGAAATATATTTCATTTATTTATGATATACAATACGAGTATGCGCTGTCGTAGACTTATCATTATTATCAAATTATTAGTGATATTTAAATTTGATATAGAATCACGCATACAGAGGCGCGTGTGCATACGTGATACCATGTTTTAATGTTATTTAAATTAACATTTGCTTGCACTCTCGTTCTAGGTACGCAAGATTTTAAGAGTTATCACATGATTTTTGACAATAGACGTGATGTACTTACGTTGAGTCAACGTTGCCTAGGAACGCACATCACATACATTGTCCCTAGTTGACGCTGGAGACCGCGTTGCTACAGGACACAGTCGTCACGGGTGACAACGAAGAGGGTTTCCATAGCAATGGGCGTATCCTCAGACAAACGGACATGTCAGCCCTCCCTAACCGTTGTTCAAAGCGTAAGTCACATTATTTTATTATATTTTAAATGAACATAGCTAATGTAGAGGTATGTAATGCCTTCTGTGTCTAGAATCTGGTCTGCTATGAGGAATTTATATTACATCCGGTGTAAATTCCCCGACTTCCGGTACTGTGTATGTGGAATATAGACGACATCAAAAGCACCTAAAATGACGTAATAATAACTTAATTTTGCAATAATAATTGTCATTTCCTTCTTGAAGTTTATGATAATTTATACAATACTGTCATAATGCATACTGCTGATTGATTCCTTCTCTTGGTTGGTTGACCGATCTTTTCAGCTACTATGTTTCAATTTGTTTGACAAATACACAACATAGAATTTTTGTACGAAATAATCTATATTTTAAGTTGTTGAATACGGATATATAGTTAGTCATGTTTTGGAAATAGCCGGAACATCAAGCCTGCACGTAATGCTCTTTGTGGGCATTTATTGTCACCATATCAATGCTGTATATTTTCTTATTTTTTAACGAAATACAAGCATTTCATCGGACTAGAAAGTAGAGCAAACTGTTAAATAGGGCCAAAAATAGGTTTATTATGAACTGTTAAAATATATTTATTGTCTTTTGGATTCAGAATCTGATGAAAGACCCACTTTAAATCGGCCTGAAAGGCAACGAAGGGAAATCAAAACTAGCTATCATAGTGTTCTAAAACTTTGCATAATCAAAGAGATTACATTAGAAACTAATATATGAAGAAGGATTGGGGGTCACCATTGTACTGTTTTAGTTATCTGCCCCTGAAATTGAATAGTTTGCTCTTTTATGTCATCTCCAAGCCCAGATAACTCGAAATTAAGCCAATCGACATCACATGTTATTTCATATTGCTCAGTCATTACGCAAAGCTTAAAGCAATTCTGTCTAATTTATTCTTCACTATGCTACAGAAAATAAACACACTGCGTTTTTCTTTATATATATATATATATATATTCGTGTATGCGACTATAGTGTAACATTTCATGCATAGAATTTCTGGAACTTTTACACAAGAACAGAGAATACAGTTCCAAACATCGGGTTTAAATTAAATGAAGTGTTGCTAGCCCATAATATTGGTTATCTGTCCTTGAAAATGACTGAAAAGTGAAGAAAAAAAAACTCACGTTTAGGGGCAGATAACTCAAACAGTAGAATGGTGACCCCCAAATTTTCCCCATAAATTTGTTTATAGTGTTATTTTCTATAATCATGCAAACTTTTGGAATATTATAATTGCTTTAATTATCCTTCATTGTCTATTTAGAAAATAACTAAATTATGCCCGTGTGTCTTTAAACAGAAAAAAAGAACTTGGCTCTGCTTACGTTCATCTTCTTGATGAAATCGCGGATGCGATTGTGAAAAGGTAGATTTGATTCGAATAAATATGATTAAGTCTACAAACACATTCCACACGGTCCAAGGGGCCGAGATAGTGTCCCAGAGCTTCCGCAACCCTGTAGTTAGACAAATGTTCCCATTGACTGAAATACTGTCGATGGGAAGTTAAACTAAGACAGGCAAACAAACATGCCTTTAATTTTTAAACCGACATGGTTGTTTTTTAAGAAATATAGATTACCTGGCTTCGCAAGATCAGCTCGATTAATCTGCACACTATACAGGAGAGTGCGCATGCGCACGAATGTATGTGGGCTGGTTAATCAAGATCACGAGTGAAGCGAGTGTAATAATTCTTAGAACATAACCTACATTTTCAATCTATGTAATCAATGAACGGGACCCGTTCAGAGCTGCATTTCGACTTAATAAAATAACCTTAAATTATAGCGTGAGTTTTAACTTTACGGTTTGCAATGCAGATTTTATTATTTCAACGATTAGACCAATCTCAATAAAATTTTGACACCTTTAAACAAATGAACATACACATTTTCTCTCTCTCTCTCTCTCTCTCTCTCTCTCGTTCGTAGTAGTTTTCATCCCCTATTACAAGTGTTCATTTAAAAATTTTAGTACTGGTTTGAACCCAGACCGCAACATAGCAAAGGCGTAAAAAATCGTTCTTGCTCGATGCTCAGGATATAAGGTTAGTTCAAGGACTGGTTAGTCCGTTGTCAGGGTAATGTGACTGGGTGTGGTCTATTGCGAGATACTGCAGTGTTACAGAACTCTGTACGTGTATATCTGAAGTATCCAAATGAGACTGAAACAATGTCGGTGGACCGTTAAACACAACAAACAAACAGACATAATAGTTATATAGTTTCCGGCAAAATCATCTCTAAGTTTTTGTGTTGAAATATTCATCAGCTGTTTGTCATCGAGCCATCTATATCATTCAATCAAAACTCCAATCCGTCGTCATATTGAATTGCGCCTCGATTCTTTGATAAGGCGCGGGAACCAGTGTAGCAATACCACGTGACCGTGACGTCATTTAATGCATCAAAACTAAGACAAAACTGTCAACATTTGGCTCCGCTTGAACATAGAAAATTGTTCAGCATTTCATTTCTTCATCGATTTCTATGGGACACGGGTCAGTCTAAGGAGAAAAACACATGCTTTCCACAGAGTATAGCATGTCCACCAGCAGCTGAGCCGTGTTTTTTGTTGTTGTTGTTGTTTTTTGTTTTTGTTTTTCAAGAACTTCGAGAAATCGTTGAACAAAATAGCTTATTCCGCTCACAAACAAACATTAACGTCTCATTTTTGTACTTACCTTATAAGACATACGTGATGCTGTTTAAATACACGTTTTAGCTGAGGTCGCATTTACCAGGGACCAATAGACCCAGCATCAATTGTGTGAGAAGTAAGTCGTGTTTACAAGTCATTTACATCATAATATCGTTATTTGCCTACAAGGCTGGATTGGGGCACTCTGGTCGATTTATTTGGAATGTAGCTACGCCGTCTTCGGTCGATGGGTGTGAATTCGATCCCCGGTCACAAGCTG
Organism: Solen grandis; assembly: GCA_021229015.1. Classification (NCBI taxonomy): domain Eukaryota; kingdom Metazoa; phylum Mollusca; class Bivalvia; order Adapedonta; family Solenidae; genus Solen; species Solen grandis. The sequence goes on from CM037792.1 coordinate 36,318,529, forward strand.
TTTTTTATTACGAGGGTCATCCAGAAATGAATGAGTGCTGCTTAATTACGTAAAAACTACAAGTGTTACTCACAAAATCTCTTCATAGTCCCTCAATATAATCTCCCGCGGATGCTATGGTCGACTCCCATCTTTTTGGCAGATCCCGAACTCCCGTTGCTAGGCAACCTTTTTTGATGTCCCTAACGACCGCGTTCATGGCGACATATAGTTCATTCAAATCGTCATATCGGACTCCTCGTAGTGGTTCGTTAAGTTTTGGAAACAGGTCGTAGTCGGAGGGACTTAAGTCTGGTGAATATGGCGGTTGATTAAGAACTTCCCAGTGGTACCGCTCGAACAAGTCCCTAACAACGCCGGACTTGTGCGGCGTGACGTTATCGTGCAAAATTAATGGCGTCACCTGTAAAAGTTCCGGTCGTTTGCGGCGTATTGCTGGTCGAAGAATTTTAGTCAAATACCACTATTAACCGTGCTTCCACGTGGAACTCTGTGTGCTGTCTAAACGCCGTAAATATCGTAAGCGAATATCTTTAACATCTTTGGACAGGTCATACTGCGGCGTTATTTCACAGGTCTTGGCGAGTTTGGAGTATGTCATTCAGAGCTTTGGCGTTTCAATTCTGTCTCAAATGACCGGATCCATGTTTCGTCGATAGCAACCACTCTATTCAGCATCATTTCACCTTCCTTTGAATATGTATTCAACAATTCAGTGCTAATTTGAACACGTTTGTATTTTTCAGTTTTTGAGAGTGCGTGCGGCACCCACCTCGCGGCGATTTTTCTCATGCCTAAATTCTGCGTATGAATAATATGAACGGAACTCTTACGTATCCCCGATTCATACGCAATTTCCTGGCATATAAATCGTCTATCAGAGTTGAGAAGTTGAGCAACAATTTCGGTGTTATCGGCGTCTGTAACTGTTACCAGCCTACCGGAGGACGGCTTCTTGTAAGACTCTTGTCGTCCATTATTGAAATCCTTCGCCCATCTACAAATAGAGCTAATCCAACTGCACATGCACCTCCTGGAGTGCATTAAATATTTCAGTCGCTTTATTTCCGCGCCTACTCTCTATCTTGATATACGCATAAATTTCTTCTCGCGTCAGCGCGAACGCATCGTCCGCCATTGCGTTGTTTGATATAACGTCATCAAAAAAGTGCGCACGTACGCTTACGCGCAAAGAGTTAATATAGTTAAGTGCCAAGTTTTGTGGCTTTATGTTGTTTCGGTCAAAAGTTACAAACTTACTCTCATTCATTTTCGGATGACCCTCGTACTTATCTTTCACTGTTGTCAAATCTATTCTATTGCTTTGAGACTTACTGAATAATCAAAACAAAATATAAACAAAGTATTACACCGTTAAAGTGATGTATACGTCGTGTGTGTTTTTATTTTTATATCGGATAGTTTATCATTATTTTATTTCATGCAAAACATGACACGGTATAAAATGATAAGAACTTATCATGTATGGTGTATGATATGATTGACTTTCTATTCCTTTGGGTTGTAAAGAACAAGAAAACTGATTTGACGTTCACATTTAATAGTAACGTTGTTCAACGCATAGATATACATGTTCTCATGTGATAAAACGTAACAAGCTTGTATACAGATTAAGATAAACTTGGGGCAAATTCGCATCTAGATTTCATAAATATTGCAAAAGGAATTAGAATTGTTTAAAAAACAACAACATCTATTTGTGCTCTATAGTGGTCAATTCTGGACAGAGGTTCTAAAAATTCCAAAGGAGTTGTGAATTAGGATGAAGGTGCATATGCATTTCATTTTCTGGTTTTCAAGCATTTCAATAATGTATGGTCTATTCAAATTCCGGAACTTTTTTCATGAGATGTCATAAAAATACATTTAATGGCGTAGAACACAGTACAAGCGCACCGGCTTTTTCTCACAATATCACAAGGACAATTCAGTTTCACATAAGTATAGTTTTCAGACCGCTCGGACACGTAACAATAGCATCAGGAAATGAAATACGATAAAAAGTTGTTTTTAGCCATTTCGACAAATAAACGATACCAAGTCAAAGATCTTATTTCAAGAAAGAAGATGAATATAAGTATAAATGTGGTTATACTTAAAATGAGGGATATATTCCCTACAGCAGACCGGTGAAAAAATTTGACATGAGAAATATCACTCACTGCACAAGCGGTTATATCTCAATGATATAACTAACTACTTGTATTCCACTGGTTTGTATGAAATAGATTTGGTGTATCCCGTCCACTATGGCCGAGTGGTTAGAGCGTCCGCCTCGTGTGCGGGGGTCGTGGGTTCGATCCCTGGCCGTAAAAAATCGTACTCCCTTGCTTGGCGCTCAGCATATAAGGGTACATTGTAGTTGCAGGACTGGCTGGCCTGGTGTCACGATAATGTGACTGGGTATGGTATCATGACACATGTCTACAGCGTGATACTGCAGTGTGGCAGCACTATATCTGTCTAAAATAGACATCGTCTCAAAAGGACTGAAACACTGTCGGTGGGACGTTAAATCCAACAAACAAACAAACAAACTTTACTGCTGTGAAACGCTAAAATCAAAGCATCAAATAAATTATCAATTTCCGTTTATATAGGAGTGAAAGTGATACAATTTCACTCGTGAAATACCTAAAAAAAGATCACTTTTCGGTAAGATTTATTCCATTTCTACTCATAACAAACAACAAGTAACCTCTATATCTCAAACCGGCACGGTATATGATTTGATTTGTGTGTGTGTGTGTGTGTGTGTGTGTGTATGTGTGCCGTCGCTGTGGTATTATTTCAATCATAAAGCGACGTTCAACTAATTACAAGTGGAGGAAGACCCCGAATGCACAGAGGTATCCGGGTAGAGCAACCGGTCACAAGCCATCTGGAAGGCTCCCTCACAAAAAATTACTCTGCCGGGACTCGAACCCACGCGTTGATGGGCTGAGTGAGTGTTAAGATCAGCGACTTTACACTCTCGGCCACGGAGGCCCCTCCTCTCCCATGCCGGCACAGTAAAGTCTGGTACCCGGTTCATACCGGTAAACCCTGGCTCACTGGTCCGGGATACGTCGGGAGCTTGATCTAGGTTAGGAACAATACAAAATAGTGTTTTTAAAGTAGTGCGACATTTAATGTTGATGTTGGGACATATAGCGGTGGTACATTTTTTGCGACATTTCGCGTTACAGATGCGACATTTATCGTCAGTAGGTTTTGCGACATTTAACGTTGATTGCGACATTTAACGTCAGCCTTGCGACGTTTAACGTCGTTGCGACATTAACGTTGCTACAAGGATTCCTCTACAGTGGGAAATAATTCATTAATTCAAAGGACGCATTTTAACTAGGTCAAATGAGTTTCTTTTTACGTTGTCATGGAAACATTCAACATATCACATACACTAATTCCTCTCGACGGTACGTTGGCTGAATCTCTAGCCGGGGGAGATATTTGATCCCAACGAGGTTCGAACCCACATCTTTTGGTTCCACAATCAATCTGGCTGCCACGACACCTTGGTTATAACATCCCACCAACATTGGTTCTGTTATTTGCTTGCAAGTACACGCTCTTTATTTGAATAAGGCCGGACAGATGTAGCACGTCGTAGACAAGTCGCTTGATTCCATATTTAACCGCACCTTGACACATAGACTTTATACATAAAAAATATATCAAAATCTATTATAAATATTCAAAGAATGATTTTTACTTGATTACACAGAGGATAGAAATTGTGCATACCGGTATTTGTGTCGTTTTAAGATTATTGTCATTAAAAAAACGGCCGGTTGTCATTTTTTGACTTCTTTTTTCTAATTAAGAGTAGTCTCAATCAGCGATTGTTCGTTAAAAGTATGCAAGGTCCGCTAGTAGATCCTTTATACCACCAAAATCCAGTACGCAATGCAAGTTCGGCTTAGGTCTGACGTAGGTGCCATATAATTAATCGGTTCGTTGAATAGTTATTGTTCTTGGGTTGTAACGTAGAGAAGGTAAAGTGTTACTTCCATGTTCGGCCTTTTATTTTGAACTAAACGTAACGCTCTAAATCAAGAAACAAGAACGTTGACGTGACGTCATTGAGATGCGCAGCATGTGCTGCCGACATTACCCGCCGTATGTCATCGATTCTCGATAGTTGTAACCACTGTTCCCGGTGGCCGAGAGAGGAGAGCGTCCGTCTCGGAAGCGAGAGGTTGTGGGTTCGATATCCGGCCGCGACATACCAAAGTTGTTAATACAGGTACTGGTATAACTTCCTTGCTTGGCGCACAGCATACAAGGATAGTTCCAGGACTGGTTGGCCCAGTGTCAGGATAATGTGACTGGGTGTGGTATCATGCCACATGCCCAAGGTCTATTACCGCAGTGTGAAAGCACTATATCTGTCTTAAGTAAACATGTCGTGTGTACCTAGACAATTTACTTATAAATGTTGAAATGTTGTATTGTAAAGTGTTATAAAGCGTTATTATGTAATGGTAGAGCAAAATTAAGAAAATAATTCACGTGAGCAATTTTCTTTTTCCCTTCCGTTGATTTCTCTTAAAGATAATACGATTTCATAAAAAGTATTCATATAGGACAGGGGTATCTCACCCGAAGGTCAGAAATTTCAGGCAGGGGCGAGGCCTTTATCCCGAGGGAAAGATATTTCAGGCAGGGGCGAGGCCTTTATCCCGAGGGAAAGATATTTCAGGCAGGGGCGAGGCCTTTATCCCGAGGGTAAGATATTTCAGGCAGGGGCGAGGCCTTTATCCCGAGGGTAAGATATTCTTATCCTACATGAATTTACGAATGTAGGATTTTTTTTTCTCCAATGAACGATTTTATATAGGCACCGACTGTCAGTCTCGCCGTCAACACATCGCACTGCCATTTTTAAGATAGTTTTCCCTGCCGCTAAAACAATTACAACATAATGAAAAAATCTACCTTTTAAAGTATAAACGTAAGTTTATACCAATTATTTATTTTTTTGACTGGGAAATGACATGCTATAAATACTTGTTCTTAACTGCGCGTAGTAATATTTTCCCATATTTTTATGCGTTATTTCACTTTCTCGCTGTTAAATGACAGTAAAGGGAAACTAAAAGCTCCAATATTTTTTTAGGATTTCCAGAGGGAAATGATATAATTAACAATAAAATTCATCCCTTCTCAAATATTTCGGTAAACCTTGCCCTTTGCAAGGAAAAATTATGAATTTTGAACTATGGGCCACTACATATACGTTTGTTTAGTCGAATATGGCAACTGAACACATGGTAAATAGGAGTTGTTGATTATCAAAACGTCGAATCTCAAATACACTACATACGTAGTATATTTAGACATATTTAAACATATTCTCTCTTAGACAATTTTACCTTAACAATATTTGAAGATGATGTTCTCTAGTGAAACTGGCGTGTGTGATACAATCATTATGTAAATATATTTGGGTTATCTGGCTGAGTAACAGGGTTATGTCTAATTAATAAAATATAAATTTGCATAAAACACTTTAAAATCACATGCTATGTCGACATCTAAGATGTGCATGGAAATAATGCTTCCGGTGGGTATTCATTTCGCTAAAGAAAAGTAAAAAATGCAGTAGGATTTGGCATGCAGTTGATTTACATCTTTATAAAATGATAAATTAATGGTTTGATTAAATCACAAGCACCGTCTCCTTTATTTATTTACCTGTATATATCGATACAGGTGTTGATTTAGGGTCCAAATATTTGTTTCTAAATTATATTTATACCTCATCACAGATGAGACATGAGTCTGTTCGTATTGTAAGGCATTTGTTGTTATTGCTGTTGCTGTTGTTAACTGATTTACTGGATCCCAGTTATTTATTTATCTATTTCTTTTTTTGTGCATAAATGCGTTGTAGAGTACTAGAGTTATATTCAATCATCAGATTTGTTTTACAATATTTAGAATCACTTCTGTTTTGAAAGTAACAAGTGGGTAGTGTAGTTCAAGCTACACGTATAACAAAAATCGACGGACTTCTGGGAAAAAATCGTATTCCGAGACATCCGTGATATGTTTACGATACATCCGTGACACGCCCCGCCTACTTTTACTAGCAATTTTTCCCTTGTAAATTTTAAGATATCACGTACTGAGCCTTAAATGCACCGAAAACTAGTCTAATACATTGTTCCCGAAATCTTCTCTGTTTAAGGTCAATGCGAAATTATTCAAGTACATTCCTGTGTTATGAAATATAGAAGAGAATTTTACATGATTAAGTTGACACAAATTGGACCTTATTGACAACAATATTCTTAAAACTTAAAGAAAAACTTACCCGATGACTGAGTGGTTAAAACATCCGACTCGGGGGCGGGGGTTCGTGGGTTCCATTCCCGGCCGCGACATACAAGTGTCGGAAAATCACCTTTACTTGACACTTAACAATGTGTTATCTGCTAACTGGTAAAAAAAAAGAGCTTTGAGCAATCGCATTTTGTGTTCGGAATGAAATTTTTAAGACTTGAACTATTGCAATTGCTGCTAGAATACAATATTTAAATGGTACAAGCGGTTTAAGATAGGACAGGGAAAACATCGTTGATGAGGATCGCAGCGGCCGTCAATTGACGTAGGACATCGTCGCACAACGCCGCCGTCAAAGGGTGCTTGGTAGAGACCGACGCATTGGCATCTCCTAACTTATTGACCGGACTGTAGGTATGGGACTGTCTTCAATATCCATCAACACCAGGTAAATATGCGACATGTATGTGCCTGTTAAAACCACAAAATGTTAAGTGATGACCATCATCGACTGCAAGTTAATATTCAGCAACTACGGCATATGCCCCACTCTAATTGGTGAGCAAAGACACGGAAAGTCTTTAAGCAGCATGGTTCAACCTTCTGTGCACCCTGTGTACAGTCCAGGGTCGAATTCAACCAACAATTATTAGCGCTAAGTAAAACTTAAATACTTAAGGACGAATTTCAATAATCATATTTCTCTAATAAAAAAATACCCAACCGTTTCATTTCTTATAAATAATTGTTAGTTATTAATGATTTTTTTCTTCAACTTACTCGTTTACTAGTTTTAAAATTTAAGTATTACTTAGCGCTAAGTATGATTTGTAGACTCGCAGATAGAGCGTGTCAAGAAGTGTATCTTCTTCCGACGAGAGTACTTTGAATAGGATTAAGCGGTGTTCTTCATACGTTGTGAACGTGTATGAATATTGACGTTGACGTCGTGTTTCGTTGGGCCGGGATTCATATGAAATTTTGTAATTTCACTGCTTTTGTATGAATACCCCTCGTTGTAGACATGTTTTTATTTATTGTCTGCATGACGTTAAACCCAATAAACTAGAAAAAAAAAACAAAAAAAACCAAAAAAAAACAAACAACAAAAACACATTTAAGCAACATGAATGAATTCATCTCTTTACGTATTTAATTGGTTACGGAAAATCTTAAATTGGCAATAAATGAATTATTTAATATCCGCGGTCTCAAATGTTATTTGTGATTTTATAGTAAATAAAACTACGAACAACATATAAATGCATGTTTCCTGGTATGTTTTTTTGTATGGAATAATTGTGTTATCTCGAGATAATTGAGATAAAATAGCTTAAACGGACCATTTTCGACACGAGGAGCAATTGATAAATATGAAACACGATTTGCTGCAACAAAACCAACCAAAATACATACGACTTATTTACAATCTTACAAATAAGGCTTCATATAATTGAAATATTTGCCTGAATGTATGTCTGTTGCATGTATGTGAATGCTTCGTGCGTGTGAGTCTGCGTGTGTGTTCTTGTCAGCGTGCGTGTATATATGTGTAAGGTCCTATAGAGACAAGAGATTTTGGGTAAGGGGGCTTAAGTTCAGCAACTATCGGTACTTACATTATATAAATAATATATAGCATATTTAACACCATAATTAATATATAAACACACACGTGTATTGATTTAACGGAGAAAACAGTTATTATATCGGCATAATATTTTTTGATGCATAGCTATTAAACATTTTAAACTACATAACAAGAAATTACTAAATCATTAAATAGTTCCACACAAAACAATCAGTAAATACTGGTTTAATTCAATTCAACTCAACTCAAATAGTTTATTTTCAAAGTCGACAGCACAATTCTCTTTGGCAAATACACCAATAATTACAATGAATTGATAATGCAGGAACAATAAAATCACAAGATTATATGTATACAATTCGTGGCGCACGTGTATATAATTTGGTTACAATATATTTAATATCAGTAACGGTAAATCAGTTATCATAATATAGGCAAAACATTTATACTATGTATATATTCATTATACATACTTTATTTATGAACTTATATTGATATTATTTAAAGTTACATGATACTTACATTTTTACAATCCTCTTAAATTATACCACATTCAATGTCATTTTCAGTCCTTTAATGCATTAATGAATTGTTTCCGCAGTTGAAATCTCTCTTCCAAACAGAGCAGTATACTTTTAATATCATTTTGTTTTCACGTATACTTATCGAAAATATTTTTAGGTATTTTAGTCTTTTACATCTATATTTTGGACATACAAGCAAGAAATGATATCCAGATTTTATTATAAATGAGTTAGAAGCACATAATCCATTTTTCTATCTGTTCCATTCTATCTCAATATCATTTAAGAAAGTTTGATTTGTAGTGACCGGGGATCGAACCCATGGGCTCCCGCTGCAAGAGCAAATACTCTAACCACGCAGCCACCGTAACTGATAACGTGTATACTATAATAAATCAACTGACGTTTGACTTGGTATTACCTGCACCTTGCGAATTACCATGCTGTAAGATGTATATTGACATATACTGGATTCCAGACAACACCTGTTTTGGAATCGGACATATTTTTGTCAGTGTTGGTGATTTGTGACCCATATCCAAAATTACGTACAGCCGCTGTGTTGACCATTTATCGTTTTTGTCTAGTGTGATATTACGCTTGATATTAACGAAATAATAACGAAATCATTTGACGTGATACCATATTCTGTGACATTCTCGTAATGTCGGGGTCATGATTCATGAAAAATGCCCAATTTGCCAGGACCATCACTAACAACTTTAACTAGGCCGTGGTCAAGTGGTATATGTATATTGAACTGGTTCCTTATAACTTTAACTAGGGCGCCGTGGTCCAGTGGTATATGTATATTGAACTGGTTCCTTATAACTTTAACTAGGGCGTGGTCCAGTGGTATATGTATATTGAACTGGTTCCTTATAACTTTAACTAGGGCGTGGTCCAGTGGTATATGTATATTGAACTGGTTCCTTATAACTTTAACTAGGGCGTGGTCCAGTGGTATATGTATATTGAACTGGTTCCTTATAACTTTAACTAGGGCGTGGTCCAGTGGTATATGTATATTGAACTGGTTCCTTATAACTTTAACTAGGCCGTGGTCCAGTGGTATATGTATATTGAACTGGTTCCTTATAACTTTAACTAGGGCGTGGTCCAGTGGTATATGTATATTGAACTGGTTCCTTATAACTTTAACTAGGGCGTGGTCCAGTGGTATATGTATATTGAACTGGTTCCTTATAACTTTAACTAGGGCGTGGTCCAGTGGTATATGTATATTGAACTGGTTCCTTATAACTTTAACTAGGGCGTGGTCCAGTGGTATATGTATATTGAACTGGTTCCTTATAACTTTAACTAGGGCGCCGTGGTCCAGTGGTATATGTATATTGAACTGGTTCCTTATAACTTTAACTAGGGCGCCGTGGTCCAGTGGTATATGTATATTGAACTGGTTCCTTATAACTTTAACTAGGCCGTGGTCCAGTGGTATATGTATATTGAACTGGTTCCTTATAACTTTAACTAGGGCGCCGTGGTCCAGTGGTATATGTATATTGAACTGGTTCCTTATAACTTTAACTAGGGCCGTGGTCCAGTGGTATATGTATATTGAACTGGTTCCTTATAACTTTAACTAGGGCGCCGTGGTCCAGTGGTATATGTATATTGAACTGGTTCCTTATAACTTTAACTAGGGCGCCGTGGTCCAGTGGTATATGTATATTGAACTGGTTCCTTATAACTTTAACTAGGCCGTGGTCCAGTGGTATATGTATATTGAACTGGTTCCTTATAACTTTAACTAGGGCGCCGTGGTCCAGTGGTATATGTATATTGAACTGGTTCCTTATAACTTTAACTAGGGCGTGGTCCAGTGGTATATGTATATTGAACTGGTTCCTTATAACTTTAACTAGGCGCCGTGGTCCAGTGGTATATGTATATTGAACTGGTTCCTTATAACTTTAACTAGGGCGTGGTCCAGTGGTATATGTATATTGAACTGGTTCCTTATAACTTTAACTAGGGCGTGGTCCAGTGGTATATGTATATTGAACTGGTTCCTTATAACTTTAACTAGGGCGTGGTCCAGTGGTATATGTATATTGAACTGGTTCCTTATAACTTTAACTAGGGCGTGGTACAGTGGTATATGTATATTGAACTGGTTCCTTATAACTTTAACTAGGGCCGTGGTCCAGTGGTATATGTATATTGAACTGGTTCCTTATAACTTTAACTAGGGCGTGGTCCAGTGGTATATGTATATTGAACTGGTTCCTTATAACTTTAACTAGGGCGTGGTCCAGTGGTATATGTATATTGAACTGGTTCCTTATAACTTTAACTAGGGCGTGGTCCAGTGGTATATGTATATTGAACTGGTTCCTTATAACTTTAACTAGGGCGTGGTCCAGTGGTATATGTATATTGAACTGGTTCCTTATAACTTTAACTAGGGCGTGGTCCAGTGGTATATGTATATTGAACTGGTTCCTTATAACTTTAACTAGGGCGTGGTCCAGTGGTATATGTATATTGAACTGGTTCCTTATAACTTTAACTAGGGCGTGGTCCAGTGGTATATGTATATTGAACTGGTTCCTTATAACTTTAACTAGGGCGTGGTCCATGGTATATGTATATTGAACTGGTTCCTTATAACTTTAACTAGGGCGTGGTCCAGTGGTATATGTATATTGAACTGGTTCCTTATAACTTTAACTAGGCCGTGGTCCAGTGGTATATGTATATTGAACTGGTTCCTTATAACTTTAACTAGGGCGTGGTCCAGTGGTATATGTATATTGAACTGGTTCCTTATAACTTTAACTAGGGCGTGGTCCAGTGGTATATGTATATTGAACTGGTTCCTTATAACTTTAACTAGGGCGTGGTCCAGTGGTATATGTATATTGAACTGGTTCCTTATAACTTTAACTAGGGCGTGGTCCAGTGGTATATGTATATTGAACTGGTTCCTTATAACATTAACGAGGGCGTGGTCCAGTGGTATATGTATATTGAACTGGTTCCTTATAACTTTAACTAGGGCGTGGTCCAGTGGTATATGTATATTGAACTGGTTCCTTATAACTTTAACTAGGGCGTGGTCCAGTGGTATATGTATATTGAACTGGTTCCTTATAACTTTAACTAGGGCGCCGTGGTCCAGTGGTATATGTATATTGAACTGGTTCCTTATAACTTTAACTAGGGCGTGGTCCAGTGGTATATGTATATTGAACTGGTTCCTTATAACTTTAACTATGGCGTGGTCCAGTGGTATATGTATATTGAACTGGTTCCTTATAACTTTAACTAGGGCGTGGTCCAGTGGTATATGTATATTGAACTGGTTCCTTATAACTTTAACTAGGGCGCCGTGGTCCAGTGGTATATGTATATTGAACTGGTTCCTTATAACTTTAACTAGGCCGTGGTCCAGTGGTATATGTATATTGAACTGGTTCCTTATAACTTTAACTAGGCCGTGGTCCAGTGGTATATGTATATTGACCTGATTATTATGTCAATGTTGCCTGAGTCTATATACAAATATTATTGATTGTTGACAATGGGATTCACCTGACAATCGAAGAAATATATTACAGAGATGGGAAGATGTACAAAATATGATGTTAAATCAATCGTTTCTTTATGTACATAAGCATGAATCCTATTTCGGTAGGTTACAGAATAAACAAATGATTCTACAAAGTACACATTAATACAATGTTGAAGAGTCTAAAATGATAATTAAATAGACAAAATTCTTCATGGATTTATTGATAAGTTATTAAATAATAATAGACCACATGAAATGTTTGTGAGGAAAAACTGAAGTGCCTAAATCCCCAACAATGATTTAACCTCTAGATACAGCCTACCTGTACAAGGTCAGTAACCTGACTCACAACACCGAATTCACAAAGAATTAACCCCCTGAAAAAGACCACCTCTGTACAAAGGTCCCAAATTACTTTTAATGAATTCAACCTCTAAAACAGACCACCTCTGTACAAAGACCAGTTACCTGACACCCAGCACTGACTTTTTAAAGAATTCAACCCCTAAAACATAGCACCTCTTAACAAAGACCAGTGACCAGATTCCAAGCACTGAATTTATAAAGAATTCAACCTCTAAAACAGACCACCTCTGTGCAAAAGTCAGTGATTTGATTCCCAACACCCATTTTTAGAGAATAAAACCTCTGAAACAGACAAATTCTGTGATAATGTCATTTTACGGAAGTTCACGTTCATGCTTCAAATTTTGATATTTAAGAAAAAAAAATGTTCGACTCATGCGACGTGTATACGAGTTGCATTGTTATGTACCTAAAGTTAAAATTTTAATCAATTTTGTTTTTCCTTTTTACCGCTTGGGGGGGGGGGGGGGGGGGGGGCTTTGCTATAAAGTGAATATTCTTAAACAAAAAAATCGGGGTCTTATATGACATGTATACGTTCACAGCGACTGTACTCAAGTTTTCTTTATAATGTAATATAGACAGAACACAAATGCAGTTTTCTTGAGTTTAAACCCCCAATTTCTTGACAGCTGTTATGCTTTCCATGAGGAAAAGGTTATGAAAAGGTTAAAGTTACATAAACCCCACTTTTGTTATGCTCTCATCTTTACACTACAAATGGCAAATGATTGCGAATTGTTGCGAAATGCTTGGTGATCTGTACCAAAGTAATTACGTCAAAATATTTTCTTTCTTTTTTTCACTAGGGGGTGCGCTGCATGCTTAGTTGTTTATAACTCAAGAACTTAAAGTCCTTTTTCAATGCGTTTTTTTTTCCATTTTGTTCCATATTGAAATTTGTGCCTGAATTGAAATTATGTTTTAAAGCTGATCAGGTTAAAAGCAAAAACCGAGATGCCGCTTACTTAAACAGTGACGTGTCTGTGAAAAATAACGGACACAGTGTATGGTATATTTAAATTGGGCCTAAAGTAGATCAAACCGTTAAAAGGAAATACAAGTGCAGGCTAAAAGTTTCCAGTCTCAACTATATCTAAGATTTAGGACAATAATCCCTGTTCTGTTCAATGTACATTGTTGTCAATTGAACTAATCCGAGATATTGTCCTCCTAAACATTACATCCATGCTTATCGAAAATATGTTCATGCTGGATTGTTTACTAGAAGAACGTCCCACCGACAATATTTCAGTCATTCGGTGACTATGTGTTCTTGAGACAGATATAGTGCTGCCGCACTGCAGGACCAGATATCATATTCACATCTCATATTTTAATTTTAGGTAGAAATTAAGAATTTTCAGGCATCAAAAATGATAATATCTGTATTTCATGTGAACAGTTATGAAGAAAATTATCCGCTGACAGTGGGAATTCTCCAATAGTATCGATGGGCGCATTGTCATTGATTTGTTGACACTTATTCCCGATGGGTGCCCTCCAGCATCCTGCTGAAGTTGGTAACCTTGTTGTTTATTATGTAGAGACTATCGTGATTTTTTTCTTATTTATAGAGACAGGATCCTGTCCTCAAGTACCTGTGCACAGGCGTTCATAGAGGACAATCAGTGCGATAGACTGAGCCAAATTCAAAACAAGGCAGTCTGGCAGGTTTCGGGGGAGTGCTCCCCGAGAAAATATTTCACTGGTACGCCTTATGAGTGACCTTGAGCACACTTTGATTATGCTGAAGTGCCATAGAATTTGTATTATTGGCGCTATATATTATACAGTAAATATATGTTCATAATTTTTTTATATTGACCAGTCCCGGTGGCCGTGGTCGAGTTGTAAGAGTGTCCACCTCGGAATCTGGAGGTCGTGGGTTAGTTCTTTCAAGTTTTTCTTCATCTCTTTTTTTAAACCCATTTTTAAAGCCCAATCATAACAATGAAGGAATCACAAATTATAAACAGAAAATTCGGCGGTCCCAAACTTGCCGCTAAAACTTTATGATCGGCGAGTTTTCGCTAGGTAGGGTCGGGCTGCCCGAAAAACAATATAAACTTCCAGGGTCAATGTGCATAGTTTAAGCCCAAAGTAAGACGGAAATGGTGATTCGTCATCGTTGGGTATAATGCACAGGATGTTGACAATATCTATTATCACACATAACTATGTATAACTACACGCATACATTTTGATTCGGTTTATCTTTTTGCAAAGGATTACACATAAACTTATTACATGGAATTACCAACATATATCTAATATAACAGAGTTTGTCCATCCTTTATTTACATATACATATATACTATATATAACAGAGTTTGTCCATCCTTTATTTACATATACATATATACTATATATAACAGAGTTTGTCCATCCTTTATTTACATATACATATATACTATATATAACAGAGTTTGTCCATCCTTTATTTACATATACATATATACTATATATAACAGAGTTTGTCCATCCTTTATTTACATATACATATATGCTATATATAACAGAGTTTGTCCATCCTTTATTTACATATACATGTATACTATATATAACAGAGTTTGTCCATCCTTTATTTACATAAACATGTATACAAAAAGCCTGTATGGTGAATCATGTTGGTACATCACTAAATTGTTTGTCCTAGTTTCGAAACTCAGTCGCTTATAATTTAAATGTGGACACATATATATACAGCAAAGATGCTCTAATGTTCCGTGCAATACCCTAATTTTTAGCAACCCACTTGTTTAAAATGACTATTTTTCTTTTTCTTGGCCATCTGCCCATCTCGCATTTTGCTTATGGCAGAGAATGACCTGTGCGAACGCAGAGATGCTACCGATTTAGCGATTTCTTCAGAGAGACCGGCGATATGGTTATGCTTCGTAGACTGGGAGTCCTAATGTTACATTTAGCATAAACTGGAACAGTAATTGAGAAGGTCAAGTGACTTGTAATTTGTTTTATTGACTTTTAAAATCAAATTGATATTTTAGCTAAAACATCATTTTGCTGTAAGGGTCGAACATATTTCAATAAACGACATCATTATCTTTTGTCATGAAAAGTTATGTTGCCCTAGAAAACAAGAGTATGCAACGATTGAGTTCTTCCATTTTACACACATATATACAACACATTAATCTCTACGCAGTTATCTCCCCTTCATTTTTCGGCATAGATCCCTGCCACCACGAGAAGGAATTATCAGGATTTCTGATATATATATATATATATATATATATGTGTGTGTGTGTGTGTGTGTGTGTGTGTGTGTGTGTTTCTATGTATCAGTTTAGTCTTCCCTCATTCATATAATATTGAATATGATGACATATATGAAAAATGATAAAAAAAAATGCTCAAAAAATGTTATTTTTCTATTTTTTTCAAATTATTTTTATTTTACAGCGAGTGGCATTTTTCTAAATATATTTTCTTAAATGAACATCAGTTATCGCCTTGTGGTAAAAAATAATATCTTAAGAAAATAACTATTTTCTGCCACTGAAGATCTATAAATAATAAACATTCGTCATTGGTAAGCTTACAATCATCACGTGACATTTGTGACGACAGTGATTCTTTTTGCTAAATGAGCTTACAAGGGAGATCACTGTGTGGAGTTTGACAACACATATGTATTTGCCAACGTCTCTTTGACCCCTTACCTTTAAATTGACCTTTTTTCATCTGTCTAAACCGTCCCCAGTGGCCGAGTAATTATATATAATAAATATGCAATATAAGATGTGTGTATTACGTCAAAATTATGCGGGAGTTGTTTAAGAGGGTCTCAATTATTTTGATGATAATAAAAAATGGGAGTTTTTTCAATGAATTGTCAGAGACTTGAATATTTTGATGTTTAAATATTTAGGAATTAACCAACAGAAACAATTTTAATTACGATTTTGTTCTAGAATAAATGATAAAAATTTAAAACACGTAAAAACTTAGGGTGAACTATTTGAAAACTGTTAACATGTACCTGCTAACGGTTGCAATGTTTGCCCTTTTTAAGGGCTTTTTGGGAATAGCGGACGACTAGTATACATGGCGTAGCGGTTGATTAGTGTACATAGGGTGGCGGTTGATTAGTGTGAAGGGCGTATGGCGTAGCGGATGACCAGTGTAATAGGGAAGGGCCCATGGATGACCTGTGTTCATTGGCGGGAAACCAGTGTACATTGCGA
>CM037792.1:36335170-36363590 GCA_021229015.1 Solen grandis
CCCTGTTGATGTTGCCGAAAACAGAACAAATACAGAAGACTCGGCTCGAGATATAGCCAACACATTCAATATCGAACTCAGTAGAATGTTATCGCATGTGATAGATCTTGGAAATAAATACTCAGAACTACAGGCGGAGAGAAGGCGCGACTCTGAAACAATAAAGGCGCTCCTGTCATAAATAAACACCATATCCACTGAAAATAAAACGTTACAAAATAAAATAAGGGATATCACTCAAGACGTAGAAGAACTCTCTTCAAAGATAAAAAAACGTACCTTCCTGGAAAACATACTCCGAAGCTGTAAAACAGTTTTTATCTAAAAATGAAGAACCAGGTAGTCAACCTGAGAAAACATCAATGAATTTTGACCGAAATAAAAACAGATGGACCCGACAAAGAGACAGTAAAAAGGGTGATGATCCAGATAAAACAAGTGACACCCTTAATAACAACACGACAACAACAACAATAAAGAGCTAATAAAAATCCACAGCGGTGAGGGGCTGAGAGATTTGTAGTCCACGACTGTAACCGCTCGGCCACGGCGGCCCCGAAAGACGTGTGTACGACCAGCAATGACTATGCCTGGAACGGCTACGGCCAAAATGCTTATAGATTTAAATAAACATAAAACAAAAAACAAATCATGTGCAAGTACAATAAACAAAATGAAAATTGTGCTACCGAAATATCGTCTTTATTGACTATGGTGACATGGAATGTACGAGATATAAGAGTACTAGTACCTATACAGATCACATCTATCAAATGTAGAAAAATAAAAATTGCTTGGAAGAAAGTCACACAAGAGCACGTAGATAGTTATCAGCGAGAGCTGTTTAACTTATTACAAAATAAATCAAATTCTGATGTGGATTCATAGTACAGTGATATTATAAACTCTATAATAACAGCTGCTAGCAACTCTCATCCTAGGGCCAAATATAATACACACGCCAAACCAAATCTGGTCTAGTGAAGTAAAGGAAGCCCACGTAAATCAGCGTAGTGCACGTCGGGTCTGGATAGCAGACGGTCGCCCGCGCGGGATACAGCACGAGTAAATCGTAATTACAAACAGTCAAAGCGATATTTTGTTAATATTCAAAAAAAGTAAATTGAGAAAGTTGAACTGAATTTTGTCTCGGAACTAAATAGGACAGCGGAATGTGATAATAGACATTTCTGGGGACTTGTTAAATTGCGTAGAGGTAACGTGCGCGCAACATGCACGCAACTGGAAACGGAAAACGGCCTCTCTCGCGACTCCAATTTGATCTCAGAAGCTTTCACCGCTTACTATCAGGGTTTATATTCACCTCTTCATGCAATGCATTTTGACTCAGATTTTAAAGAATATATCGACTCTGAGGCCTCAAATTTCAAAGAACGAAACGAATGCATTCCTAGCGTTCCAGATATACAAGCAAATTTTACAAATGATACCATTACCGCATCATTTAATCTACAAGAGTCTATATACCACAACATAATATTACGAAGTAAAGTGTATGTATCAACCTTAGACACCAAACAGGCATTTGGTACGGTCTAGCTCTCAGGAGTATTTTAAAAGCTTTTCAAACTGGATATTAACGGCAAAATGTGGAACCTTACTTGTAAATGCACATTCCAACATGTCTAGTTGTACAGTAGCAAATGGCATAAAATCCCGTTTCTTTACAGTTAACCAAGGTATTAGGCAAGGAGGTGTGTTGTCCATTTGGATCTATAATCTCTTCCTTGGTGACCTTTTAAATGACCTTGAGAAAAGTGGCCTTGGTACAACAGTATTAGTTTATGGGGATCGGTCAAAATCAAAAAAAAAATATAATTCCTTTAACATGGGGCCAACCATTATATCTCAAACGAATTCTGTTAAACATGTTGGAATCACACTAAAAAACCAACTCACAGATAGAGATAAGATAGAAAATGCGTGTAAGGCTGCGAAATCGTCATTATTCTCGTTCCTTTCACTCAACCTTGACCCATTATATGTTAATCCGCTACACTCTGCATCCCTAGATTCCAAAGTGTGCACACCCAGACTTCTCTTTGGGGCTGAGCTATGGAACAATCAAAGTGTTTCTGGGTTAAACATGCTTGCGCGATTCGGTAGACTCGCTGCCAAACGTGTTCAAGGCTCCTCAGTCTGTACACGCACTGATATCCGTCTAAGTATGTTAGGCTGGAACTCTGTGCAGTCTCAAATTGATTTACGTAAACTACTCTTATGGGCAGATTATGTAACATGCCATGCATAACATGTGTTCTAAGTAAAATTATTTTTAATGCACGGATTTCAATGTTCGTCTGTATATTACAAGAAAAACAAAACGGGTTCATTCCAGATGTGGCTTAAGTCTTAGAAAATACAATTTGACTACTCATCTCATAAGTTACATAAACCCTGGATATTTTATCCCATATCAATCATGGGAACGAATATGCAAAATTAAAATCAAAGATTTTGAACACCAAGAATAGTGAACGTTATTTGAATATCGTAAAGAGAAAATTTATACAAGCCTTACGCAGGAAAGGAATAGGCATTAGTAATATGTGTGGTTTTTTTTAAGACGGTGCAACCCCCACACTTCATTTCGTGTAGTTGAGTGGCTTGAATAATAAAATTGTGTCTACTGTATAACTGCCAAACATAATTTGAATCGGTTGTAACATAAAGAGATGTGTTTTTCGCAAAGTCTGGGGATAAATAAAAGTGAAAATAAAAGTTAAAAATTAAGACTCATAAACGAATATATTGCCAACATATATGATATTTCCAACAAAATATTGGCATCATCATTTGTCTTTAAACATGTTTAAAGTGCACAATAATTGTTAGTTTCTAATTTTGACCTGCAGTAAAAATAGCGCCATTTATATGAAGGGGCCCTCAACAATGTGAAATTACCCCACCCACTTTACTCATGAACACAGTCTGCGGCACTTAGCTGATTAGAAAATATTTCATTGCATGATAGCCAATACATTGTGGCATAAGTTGGCAAAGTTTGAAACATAAATCCTAAGTGGCCAAAAAAAAGGCTTAAAAGAGACTTCTCCTTACATATTGTATATAGTTTTATAATGGTTCGATATCATTTATAAGAGAAATGTGTGGTGTTCCATGAAATCAAAAGAAAGGAAACTGTTCCTAAATTTTGGAACATTGAATGTAAAATGAGTGTAAATTTAATACTAAAGTATGTAAATGGCGGATTACATGTAGAGATACTCATTATATAAGCTGAATATATGCGTATGCATGTACTTAAATATTGGTTTAAAGTGAAAAATTCAAATACCACTTCTGTATAAATTTTGGACCATTTAAACTGGCTTTTCCATATAATTTATTAATTTAAGTACATTGACAGTATCAATAATTTCAAACGGTTTCTCGTTTTCGTGTTTTCATCTTTAACAAACATGATATGAGTGTATGTAAATACATGCATAGGATACGCCAAGCGTATTGATTATTCAATATCATAACCATACATTTCAGAGCATCACATCCATCTCCACACAGAAGAACAGGACCTTGGCAGCCCAACACTCACCATCCAGACAGACACAGTTTTCTACAGCCACACGTTTGTTTCCCCTGTCCTGGCACGTTATGTCACACTGGCAATATCAAGATATTATTATACCGTAATTTGTGAGATTCAAGTATATGGAGGTAATACCAATCACACGTTAGCTAACTTTGTTTATAATTGAGATAAATTTATGTAAGCAATTTAATTGTTATGTAGAGTTTGACCCGTTTGCACATAAAACCAATAAACCAATAATAACTGCTTACAATTCGACCCAGTTCATATAAAATAAAAGAAGCTTCAGTTTGTAAAAGACGATACTAATAGCAGTATAAATTGACTTTTGTAGGCGATATAAATGCATACAAATGATTTTTCAGGTGAGTTACAGATTTAAAGTTTTGGGTGGACAGGAAAAAGTAATTGTATTAAGAAGGAGAAAAAGAAGCATTGTTTCTACGCTTGGATATGATAAATAAGCAAAGACCTTCCTCAAAGTTGATGTATTGTTTATTCGGAATAGTAACTGCATTTACAGAAATGTTTTTATCATCTCCAGTCGAAAATAGATTCTGTCTGTGTATTTTACAGATATTGAACAACAAAAAACAAGACGTGTATACTTTTAAAAGTGTCTTCCATATCACAGTTATCAGGATTGTTGGTTACAAGAATACAAAATCGTAACACGAATTTATCCCTGCTGTTAAAACTACTACATTGACATTGATTCCAGTGTCATCATTATTACTGAAAAATAAGAATAATTTTGGAGTTGCAAAGAAATATATTTAGACTCATATCTTTTTACGCAGTTTCAAAAAACAGTTTGTACACTTTATACTCATCCCTGTCGGAAGTTCCTGGGTTGGACTAGTACTTTGTGGTTAGGAATAAATGGAATTCTTGTCGCCCACACAAACTCTGCAGTCATGTAAGTTACCATCTGGAGCATGGCGCCTCGAAGTATGTCGATTTTATCAATAAGTTATTATAATACTACCTTTAATAAATATATCAGCTGTCTATCTAATTAAAATGATTGAGATAAGATTTATGTTTCCAAAAAAAGGATCTACGTCATGAATGCCAAACTGCAAATATCGACATTTCTTGTGGGATTCTTTTCTTTGCTTATTATAAAAAACGAATGTGATAAAACAACACAACTTATGTAAATCTCAAATGTGTGTCTATGTGTGTGATAAAAAAAATCCATACTATTAAACAATGATAGAAATGAGAAAGTAGTCACTGAGATATTCGAATTCTGCAAGGGCAATGAATGTTGTCACAAATGTAAATAGTTGATGTTTGTCGTTACATTATATGTCGGATGTTAAACATACGCAAACATACAAACTAAAACGATAACTAGGCTATAAAATAGACTCACGAGGTATCGGTTTTAATATGTCGTTTTCGCAAAACCACTTTCAAGTGTTATCGTATTTTATAATAACACAGACTGTCAAGATGGAACTTACGGAGGCTTGTGTAATGACACCTGTAGTATGAATTGCAATGGTAACTGTGACAAGGTCAGCGGTCGTTGTACATATGGGTGTAATGCTGGATGGCAGGGAGACTATTGTGACCAAGGTTTGTAAACTATTCAGTAATTACTAATTCCGTCGTAAATTCGTAAACATTTTGCAATAGCCATTTATGATGTTGATGCCGTTTTCGGTTATGAAATCAAAATACCTCGCCATTAGTAAAGTAAATTGTAAATTGAAAACTTTGTTGAATGTTACCCAGTGCGCATCAAAACTATACATTTTCTAAAAATCTAATAAGTAGTTTTTGGACATTATTTTTTTGTTTAGTTTTCACACTCTACCCTTCAACTAGTCACATCCCTTGTTATCCATGGTTATTACAATTGAAAAATATTAGTCTTGTACGGTTCCTCATTTTCATGAACAATATTAGTAAAGGGTCACACAAAAAGTGCATGTGCCACATATACATTTTTAATCTGGCCAATAATTTTGGAGAAAAAGATGATACTATTTTATTAAATATTGCGCTTTGTACACAATCAAAACTGGTTTCGTCTCATGTGGCCATACCCCTTTTTATGGATAAACAATGAACACTAAACCAGAGTTTTTAGAGTGTACAAATCTTTGAAATACAAAAATACTTTCCAGGCTGTAAATGATAAAAAAACACAATATCTTGGTTTAGATGTATATTTAGTAACTGTCGGACCGTAAATAATACAGCAGCAAGTGACGAATCCATTTTTCTCTGTTTATTTAATCTATGAGCGAAAAGGAAATCTTACAAAAAAAAACTGTATGCTGCTTTTTACGATGTCCTGATCGGACCAGTTTATCGTCGCCTCTCAAATACGCGACAACACGATAATTGTCACGTTTTCGGTTAGCAAAAATAAAAAAAAATAAAAAATAAAACTCGCGAGGGTATTTGGTAGATTATCGTCTTCAGTATCGCATGTCTTTATTAACTATCCCATCGGGAATTCGTTTCATTATACAACAAGCGACAGGGCGAGGTTTTGAAAAGAAACCAAAATTGCCAGTATATTGTGCTGTCGCTCGGTGTTTCTTTGTTGAAATACTTCTACGTGACAACGCGACAGAGCGAAAACATGAGGTTTTTAAAAAATCGTGATTAAAAAAAAAACACTAAAAATTTTTTAAAAAAAAAATAAATAAAAAAGCGTTGTCGCGGTTTGTCGCTCTGTCTATTGTTGTAGCTTGAATCAGGACACCGTAATATGAATGGATGATGATCTAAACAGTCAACGTCATATTGTCGCAGCGAATATAATTGTTTCAGTCAGCAGTGTATCCAAACAATGCCATTTTGCGCTAGCAAATGGAATATGTTATGTAGACCTTTTATCATAACCATTCACGTTTTCAATGTATATCGTTCTGTTTACAGACAAGTTTACAAGTTATTTTACGCTGAAAACATCCATTTAAATCGTGAACAAAACATACGTGACAGTTATGAAACAGCAGTCCAACTGACAGGCATAAAGAACTACTCTTTTAAAAAAAGTAGTCCACAAGCATTTTGCATGATAACACGTTTTATTCCCCCAAAAGTTCAACCAGCGCATTTCTTAACTGTTATTAACTTTGAAATAGAAAGGCAGATTGATTGACAGCAACGTCCTAAGCAGTGAAGCAAAATCATGACTCATGAATGAAACCAAAGTCATACCCTTACTGCAGATCATTATAGAACAAAGCGAGAGTTCAGCTAACTTACTAGACTATAAAAGCTTAATACCAGGACCCCCAACCCCCACCCCCCGTCCAGTTGTAAGAAAATGTTTGGAGGTTTTGTCGTCATATTACCTTTACCATCTACCGTAGTTCAACCCTGTTAATACTGGTCAACAGTCTCTCAGTGCATTTTGCACTTTGATTAAATATCAGGATCACCCGAGAGAAGTATGTTGTTTTGTGCTGTAAATGACCGGAATGTGTCGTAATTTGTATATACTATTTAATACCTCATCCGTCGGTCGTCAACATTTTTATTAACAACATACCATTTTCAACTGTGGAAGTAATTGTCATTTTTTATTCACAAAATAGGATGTCTTACTAAATGAAAGTCGGAAAATAGGCTAACAAAAGTACTAGCTGAAGTTAAAAATAATAGAAAATGTAAACTTTTATTTTTATTCCAATCATTTAAAATGGGGGATATAAATATGACCCTGCCCGTCCCTCAACAATCCTAAATGGGTATTTATCTGAAGAGTTTCGCAATTGTACAGGAATATTCACCAGCATGAAAAGAGGATCATTTATTTTTACTTCCGTACAGCTGCTGGGTTTAGGAATGTTCTTGACATAATTCACGATGAAATACTTTGTAACGTTCTGTTAATTTTTCCAAGTAGATACATTTCAAGCTACAATAACATACTGTTTTATACATATTCCTATCAATATTACCCAACTAAGATTTTATCATTTATTTCATTTTAGACATCATTTTGCAGATTCAGCAGAATATGCTATATTTATGATATTTGTTGTCCCATTTTTTCCAATAACTATCTATATATGCAGTGCTTACGCGATTCCTAAATGGGCAGATTTATTGAAAACCGGCGTTTACTCGAACTAGAAGTTCGGCTTCCCTGATTTATCACTTAAGATTATATACACTTTTTATGGCGATGTTTGGATTTCTCGGGCTCCGTGTCTGGTCCCTAGATAATATTTCTATATGTTTTGTATGATTCCTCGTGGTCGTTATCAAACCTACATGTATATCCTTATAACCATATTCGCGTAAACGACTACCCGTCACTGAGATTTACACACCAGTGGAGATGATATTGGATCTGTGACGCCTTTATCTAAAACAAAGCTATTCAACTTGCATTTACGAAATGAACTACATTTTGAATCTCATAACTACATTCATTTAGGAAAGGGAAATAAAATTTGATCATATATTATATCATGGAATACACTTACTGTTAATTATAGCTTCTCAATTTATGTCAATGTTTGTTTGATTCTTAATAGCAATAGCATTTTGATTCATTAGTTGAGCAAACCTATATTCGATCAAAGATTTTTAAGCTGAACCTCTTCCCCACATTCAGTCGTAAGTCTGTTTGTTTGTTGGGTTTAACGTCCCACCGACAGCATTTGGAGACGATGTCTACTTGAGACAGATATAGTGCTGCCACACTGCAGTATCACGCCTTAGGCACGTGACATGATACCACAACCAGTCACTTTATCCTGACACCGAGTCAACCAGTCCTGCAAGTACCCTTATATGCTGAGCGCCTAGTAAGGGAGTTTTAACAGTACCATTTATTACGACTTTCGTATGTCGCGGCTGGGGATCGAACCCACAAACTCCCGCTCCTGAGGCGGACGCTCTAACTACTCGGCCACCGGGAACGGTCAGTCGTAAGTGGATGCATGTTTATGTTTAAGACCAGTAGTATATGAAATTCAAGTACCACCTCAGGAAAAATACCTAGCAGATGTCTCAATCCATCCATAGCTCTTGAACAATGTTCTTGCTTACTTAGCACTGCAAAAATTCGAACCAGGAAGAGCTGCATTTCCATGTAGCTACAAAACCTTTTCATAGCCTGACCTAGCGTTGAAAACCATAGCTAATCCATGTAGCTACTGCAGTCAGAGGAAAACCACCCACCTTTCGCTTGTCCATGTAGCTACTGCTGCCATAGGAAAATCCACCCACCTTTTGCTAGTCCATGTAGCTAC
Organism: Solen grandis; assembly: GCA_021229015.1. NCBI lineage: Eukaryota > Metazoa > Mollusca > Bivalvia > Adapedonta > Solenidae > Solen > Solen grandis. The sequence goes on from CM037792.1 coordinate 36,343,982, forward strand.
TGCAGCCATTGGAAAATCCACCCACCTTTTGCTAGTCCATGTAGCTACTGCTGCCATAGGAAAATCCACCCACCTTTTGCTAGTCCATGTAGCTACTGCTGCCATAGGAAAATCCACCCACCTTTTACAAATCCATGTGGCTACAGCAGTCGTTGGAAAATCTACCAAACTTTTGCTAGTCCATGTAGCTACTGCAGCCTTTGGAAAATCCACCCACCTATTGCAAGTCCATGTAGCTACTGCAGCCGTTGGAAAATCCACCCACCTTTTGCTAGTCCATGTAGCTACTGCTGCCATAGGAAAATCCACCCACCTTTTGCAAATCCATGTAGCTACCGCAGCCGTTGGAAAATCCGCCAAACTATTGCTAGTCCATGTAGCTACTGTAGCCGTTGGTATGCCATCCACTTTTGCTAGCCAATGTAGTTACTGCAGCCGTTGGAAAATCAACCCACCTTTTGTTAGTCCATGTAGCTACTACAGCCATAGGAAAATCCACCCACATATTGCTAGTCCATGTAGCTACTGCTGTCATAGGAAAATCCACCCATTTTGCTAGTCCATGTAGCTACTGCTGCCTATAGAAAATCCACCCACCTTTTGCAGTCCATGTAGTACTGCTACCGTAGGAAAAAAACACCCACCTTTTACAATCCATGTGGCTACCACAGCCGTTGGAAAATCACCAACTTTGCTAGTCCATGTAGCTACTGTCAGCCTTTGGAAAATCCACCCATATTGCAAGTCATGTAGCTACTGCAACCGTTGGAAATCCAACCCTTTTGCTAGTAATTATGATACTGTAGCCGTTGGAAAATCCACCCATCTTTTGTAAGTCCATGTAGCTACTGCAGCCGATGGAAAATCCACCACATTGCTAATTCATGTAGCTACTGCAGCCTTGGAAAATCCACCCACCTACTTTTAGTCCATATAGAAACTGAGCGTTAGGAAAAAAAATACTTTGCTAGCCTATTTGTCACGCACGTTGGAAAAATCCACACACTTTTGCTGGGTAATAATAGCACTCTTGCGTTATAAAAGTCACACACCTGCAAATCCAGAGTACTGTCAGTCAATGGGAAAATGAATTTGAAAGTTATAGATGAGACGCGAACAGGGAAAAAACCCGCCAAACTTTTGCTAGTCCATGTGGCTACAGCAGCTGTTGGAAAATCTACCAAACTTTTGCTAGTCCATGTAGCTACTGTAGCCGTTGAAAATTCCATCCACCTTTTGCTAGCCACTGTAGCTACTGCAGCCGTTGGAAAATCCACCCACCTTTTGTTAGGTCATGTAGCTACTACAGCCATAGGAAAATCCACCAACATTTTGCTAGTTCATGTAGCTACTGCAGTCGTAGGAAAATCCACCCTCATTTTGCTAGTCCATGCAGCTACTGCAGCCGTTGAAAAATCCACCCACCTTTTGCAAGTCCATGTAGCTACTGCAACCGTTGGAAAAAAACACCCACCTTTTGCTAGCCCGTGTAGCTACCACAGCCGTTGGAAAATCCACCCACCTATTGCAAGTCCCTGTAGCTACTGTAGCCGTTGGAAATTCCATCCATATTTTGCTAGTCAATGTAGCTACTGCAACCGTTAAAAAACCCCCCCTTTAATTCATGTAACTACGCAGCCGGAAAACCCCCCCTGTATCGTGAAAATAATAAAAATGAAAATGTTAGTAAAATGTAAGAATTAACATGTTGTAATACCTATTTTGTCACACCAGTTGAAATGAATAAATAACACTGATTTTCATGAGAGTAATACAAAATAGACACTTTTCGTTTATATAAAGTCTACAACAGGACGAAACAGGAATACTGTTCAGTCGAAATGGGAGAAGATGATATGAGAAGTTATCCAGATGAGACTGCGAACAGGAAAAAAACCCGCCAAACTTTTGCTAGTCCATGTAGCTACTGCAGCTTTTGGAAAATCCACCCACCTTTTGCAAGTCTATGTAGCTACTGTATCCATTGGAAATTCCATCCACCTTTTGCTAGTCCATGTAGCTACTGCTGCCATAGGAAAATCCACCCACCTTTTGCTAGTCCATGTAGCTACCGCTGCCATAGGAATATCCATCCACATTTTGCTAGTCCATGTAGCTACTGCTGCCATAGGAAAATCCACCCACCTTTTGTAAGTCCATGTGGCTACCGCTGCCATGGAAAATCCACCACATTTTGCTAGTCCATGTAGCTACTGCTGCCATAGGAAATAACACCCACCTTTTGCTAGCCCGTGTAGCTACCACAGCCGTTGGAAAATCCACCCCCTTTGCAATTCATGTAACTACTGCAGCCTCTGGAAAATCCACCCACCTGTATGAGCTTGTTGAGCCGAATAATGAAATAAAAATGAAAATGTTAGTAAAATGTAAGAATTAACATGTTGTAATACCTATTTTGTCACACCAGTTGAAATGAATAAATAACACTGATTTTCATGAGAGTAATCAGACACTTTTCGTTTATATAAAGTCTACAACAGGACGAAACAGGAATACTGTTCAGTCGAAATGGGAGAAGATGATATGAGAAGTTATCCAGATGAGACTGCGAACAGGAAAAAAAACCGCCTCTAAAAATAAATATAAATGTTAATTTCCATGTACATTCATCACCCTTGGCCACAAAGCAATTACAGAGGCAAAAATAAAATGTTGGTATTCTTGCAAAACCCAACACTTGCTTGTCTTAAACAACTAACTCTGTTTTATATTAAGATCTTTCCAGAGTTTCTGCGATGAATGCTCTATATATTTGGGTTCATAACAAAACATAGTTACCGACAGGTAAGGCTATCGTGATGAGTCGATACATTGAGAAAATAGTCTCTTATACGGTTGATTATATTAGGACAAGTATGACACATATTGTCATTAAGTGCCCCCTTTCAACATAGACAACTTAATGATCACGTGAGAAAAGAGAAGATTAGAAAACTAAATCATAATTGTCTTATCGTATTTTATTTAAAATGTCAATGTAAATAGGGAATATGAAATGCTATCTTGATGCTTAGTGTTGCCGAATATTGTAATAAAAATGAAAATGTTAGTAAAATGTAAGAAATACATGTTGTAATACCTATTTTGTCACGCCAGTTGAAATAAAATAAATAACACTGATTTTCATGAGAGTAATACAAAACAGACACTTTTCGGTAATATAAAGTCTACAACAGGACAAACAGGAATACTATTCAGGCGAAATGGGAGAAGATTATATGGGAAGTTATCCGGATGAGACTGCGGACAGGAAAAAGCCCGCCTCTAAAAATTAATATCAATGTTAATTTCCATGTACATTCATCACCCTTAGCCCTTTGGGAAAATAGTCTCTAATACGGTTGGTTAGATTAGAACACGTATGACACATATTGTCATTAAGTGATCCCCTTTCAATATTGGCAACTTAATGATCACGTGTATGGGATTGTATTGCATGCAGTGATACTGTTTTTGTACTATAAAATATGCAAACAATCAACCTTCACGGGAATCTAGTGTTTACGACAGTAAAATATGACCAAATACTTTCAGAATGTACCATCCCTACATTCGGACAAAACTGCTCCCGTACCTGTCATTGTTTATTTCGCACCAACTGTGACCACATCAAGGGAACATGTGATGTAGGAGTTTGTGAACCAGGATGGCAGGGACAATCATGTGAACAAGGTGCATTATTCCGTTTTATTTTTTTCTTTTGATTAGAGTATTTAAATGCTGATTACATAATACAATTTAGTATTTACTCACCTCATCTAATACTTTAGTAAAAACGTTTAAATTACTCCATTCAACTGCACTTATTTTATCGAACGATAAATATCAAAATTAAAACGTTCATTATTAACATGTATGTGCTCTATATGTTCTTGCAAAAAAATGTCGGAAAAATATTTGTATATTTATGAAAGAAATGCCCTGCATATATCTTATTCAAAAAGGTTTCTTTCAATTTAAACTGAAAGGACATATGTAAAACTATTGTCACTAAGTCTTGTATTTATTTTTCGAAACCCGGTGAACATGTTCAAAGGTAAACATGAGAGAAGATTCGAAAACTAAATCATAATTGTCTTATCGTATTTTATATAAAATGTCAATATATATATGCAATATGAAATGCTATTTTGATGCATAGTGTTGCCTGATATGATGATAAACATCCGACAATTAGATATGTCATATATATTACAGTTTTATCCGAGAATTATCTATCAGAGATTTTATTTTTATATCCTTTTTAGCCATTAATTACGAAAGAAAAATTATCTGATCATGCTGAATCCAATTTTGATTGACAATATCACCTTCCTATATATATGTTATGTGTTTAACATCGATCCTTTACAATCTGTATAATTTCATTTTGATTGACAATATCACCTTCCTATATATGTGTTATGTGTTTAACACCGATCTTTTACAATCTGTATAATTTCATTTTGATTGACAATATCACCTTCCTATATATATGTTATGTGTTTAACATCGATATTTTACAATCTGTATTATTTCATTTTGATTGACAATATCACCTTCTATAAATATGTTTTGTGTTTAACATCGATCTTTTACAATCTGTATAATTTCATTTGGAGGTCTAGATGCATAACTAGTGTAACTGGTCCTTTATTCCTTCGTCGTTACCATTGTTTTGTTTATAGTTTTGAAACCGCATTTAGGTGCTTTTTTATAACTTTGCAGAAAATTTAGGCATACACGCTGATTGCACACACGTATAATAAGAAAGGTTAGATAGCACTGTATTGCTATGGATTTATCTGGATAGAATCTATTCAATTAAAATGATTAGTTGATTTGAATTTCAATTGAGTTTTGTCGGGCCTATGCTAAAATTATAACATGTCTTATTTATATATCACATACTGTTCAGAACAGGTTAAGAGAGTTTTAGTAAAAGAAGAAACTACAGTAATGATACCAAGGGTGAGGCAGGCAGGAGAAAATCGTGCCAAAATTACGTGATTTATTCAGTATTCACCCCTCAAAATATTTGGACTCACGCTTGGTGATGTTTCCGTTGTAATGCTACGTTTACATTTTGTTTCCGGCGGCCACGTTTTATCAAAACGTAGTGCACTTTGGGAAGTTGGTCATGTTTATCTTTGTATACAAGTTCTGTTAAATCCTGCCACATGTTCTTATGGTCTATCACGGTATATCCGTGACGAGTCGTGGAGGTGAAAAGAACAGAGTCCCGGTGGCAACAATGCGCACCACGTTGCTGCCCGCAGTCTACCACGGATGCCAATACGCTCCCTCCCAGTCTGTAACGTTCTGGAGGGTTCCATCACGTTTCACACGTTCTGATCAAGGTCTGACACGTTTCTTATGTTCTGCCAAGGATATTTACGGATGAAACGTGGACGCCGGGCATCTTTAGGGCACGTTCGTAACCACGGTATAAATAAAAGCACCACTACCGCTGAGAGAATATGATTTAAATGCACTAAGTCGCTTTTATTCAAGTTTTCAAACGATGCCTAAATCCTTATATCATAAAGACGTTTGCATTAGTATAGTCGTAACAAAAAAATGATGAACACAAAATTTGTTTCAATAAGTATTTTGTCCATCTTTCTCTCTTTCTTACAGGTAATGTGACTTATTAGATATGTTTATAAATAAAAAAGCAAGCAATATAATACAAGAAACGCACAATAATAGATGGCAATGTATAAAAATATCTACTACATTTTTAATAGAACCCCCAAAATGAATGCAATACCTTCATTACTGCAATTTACTTAGGAAAACAAAAAATATCAATCAATGCAAAAAAGATTTTTGTTTGATATAATGTTTGGATTTTAACAAATCGCCAGTGCCCTACCTTTGGGTTTTAGATTAAAAAATAATGTTAAAAAGGTCAATAAGTCATCCCGTCACTACCCCGGGCAAAGCATTTCTTTTCTTTACTTTCATTCTCTTATTTATTACTTTTGTTTTTATTATTATTTAACAGATTAACTTAATAAGATCTACCATTCCAAAATTTTCCAAACTAGTTTCGAAACCGCAACCTAACTTTGCACCGCGCTGCATATAACTAGCACGGCAAGTGATACACTATCTTGCATATGCATATTTAAAAGCAATTACAAGTGATGGAATTGCAGTTGTCAATGTTTCAAATATCCCCTATTTATTTGCGACTTAGCACATTTCCTTCTTATTTCCGTTTCTTGAACATGTTACTTCCAGCATAAATTTGTTGTACCTTTCAAATCGGCTTCGACTTCCATAATGAAACCGTACTTAAATATACATAAGAAATAGCATCACTATGTGAAAAAAATCAGACCTATATTTCTGCGCAGTAAAAAGGAGGAAAAAAATCAATTTATCTGAAAAAAGGCCCGACATGTTGTTTGATGCAGAATGCGTGCTACCATAGAACATAGTTTTTAAAAATGTCAACCAAAGAATAGGCAATCGTTGTACGAGACAACATCAGGAATGCTCCCCGTCCCATATGGACCACCCCTAAGTTTTGTCACGGCCTATTATAGCCTATTACGTTTTGTCACGTCTTGTTGCGTTCACTCTGTATTACCACGGCCTTCTAGGTGTTTAATCCACACCGTGGCGAATTTTTTTCTGACCCGTTATCCACGGCGACCACGGCCTCTCACGTTTGCCCATCCCGTTCCCCCACGTTCTCTCATGACCACATGTTTTGTCCACGGTAGCCTGAAACGTGGTCGCCGTGGCCGCCGGGAACATAGTGTAAACGCAGCATAACATGCCCCCCTTGTCAAATTTGAGTTTCTGTCAATCAGTGACACTTCTTAAAATTGAAATTTGGTACAATGGAAAATAATAAAAAATATGTAATGCCTATTTTGTGACGCCAATTGAAATAATAAGATGAAAATATAACACACATTTTCATGAGAGTAACACAAAATAAATACTTTTCGTTTAGCAAATCTACAACATTTGAGGGAAAATGTTCAGACGAAATGGAGTAGAATAAAATTAAAAAAAACCTTAATAGATTTTTAGATAAAATAAAATAATATATATATATATATATATATATATATATATATATATATATAAATATTCTCAATTTCACAAAAAATGTTTAAATCATTTAAGTGCAAAAATCAATAACATTTTATTGGTTACTAAGAAATGAATGAAAATGTGCCTGTGATTTTTCATACATTCACGACAATATACCATGTTTTACATTTTGTGATCATAAACAAAATAAAATTACAGTCTTGCCATTATACTTTACTGCATTTTCATAAATAAAAAAGATCTATTCAGAAATCAAAGTTCATATAGAGATATTTAGGAGCAAATCTGCGTACTCAATTTTGTGATTTGTTGCACCATTTCAACGACCTGACTGAATGGGCGAGCCCGATTTATACAACGGTTCATTAGAAACAAAATCGTCAATATAAAGATGTGCCCATGATGCACATTATGTAAACATATTCAGTTGATATTTGCGCTAATGTAACATTAAATATACTTACACGTGCATCATTGAATGTTGTCTGAATATTATAGAAAAGCTATACATGAATGATTTAGATTGAACACCGAATGTTCAACACCTCAGCAAACATTGTCTGTGTACAAGATCAGACTATCAATATGAGAGCTTTGGAAACATTTGACTTTACCAAACATCATCCAAATATTACAATACAATAAGGTGGATATACAAATGTATTGCAGAATGTCCAGACGGAACCTATGGACGCTTCTGTGAAAGCAACTGTAGTAGGAACTGCAATGGGACCTGTGACAAGGTCAGCGGCATGTATCTTATGTGTTGCTGGCTCGGGGAAACAAATGCTCCAAAGGTTTGGTAACCTTTTAGTTTCACTAAAACTTTTAAACATTTATACCTCTTTCATGATTGAACATTCAGTTTACTTGATAAAAAAACAATAGCCTGCTATTTTCTGGTTTTCCTTTTGGAACACTTCAAGTTCGCGTTATTTTGTTTCATCTATATCTAAATTTAATCTTTTTTATTGGAAAATAAATAAAAATATGAATAAAAGGGAGTTTTTAATAAAATAACCAAGTCTCTCAATTCTATTTCACTATTCAACAACCTGACTGCATGGTCGTCCCCGTTTTTTTTTTTTTGTACAAGGTTTATTAAAAACAATCCCGTCAAATAAAAATCCCTTGATGATTTTAGTGCTTAACCCTCCCAACATTGTCTGTGTACAAGATCAGATATCTATAAAAGCAAAGAAAATTTCAAACAAATTAAATATTGAAATAAATAATTTTGTTAAACAAATTATTGCAAATTCAAACGGAAACCTATGGAGCTTCTTTAAAGCAACTTAGTGGAACTCAATGGTGGGACCTTGAGAAGGTTCAGCGGTCGTGTACTCATGGTTGTTCTGGTGGCAGGGGAACAAATTCCCAAAGGTTGGTAACTTTTTGTTTTCTTAAAAAATTAAACTTTTGATACTTTTTCATATTGATCTTTCATGATTTACTTTATATAAATTTAATTGCTCTTATTTTTTTTTTCTCCTTTTGGAAACTTTAAAGTTAATCTACATCATCGTATATTCCCATGATGTTGCAAGGCACCAAAATTTTTTTGGGTTATTTACTTAAATTCAATTTTTGCAAAACATTCCCCTCCCCGGTAGGATACTTTTTTTCTTATTATATTGTAATGTTTTTAAATTTTTTGTTTTGATAAAAGGCAAATAACATATTCAAACAAAAGCAAAAACACAATCAATTACTGTACTTTTCCTTTCAAGGTCTTTAATCCATTATGTTTCAAGTTTATAATCTTCCCAGGTGTTAAACTTTACTTTTAATTTTTAATTATTTTCAATTGTTATCAAATTTGACTTGATCAGTTATTATATTTTTTTTATTTTATCGTTAAATTTCTTGAATAAGGTAACTTCACTTCTTTCAAACAATTTGGATATTGTTTTGTGTAAATTCTTTTGGTCCTGGCACATCCATTCGAATTTCGTACTCTCTTTCACCTGCAAAGTATAAAGTTTTTTTTTTCCGAATTCAGTTCTTAATTTTCATTTTAATGCGCCCCTTTCAATATAACAGTTTGAATTTATTAGTTACGTAATAGCATTAAAATGTTTGAATTTCATTCATAAACTGACAACAAATATTGAATTTTGTTTAATCATAAAGATTTTTCTGGTTTTAACAATCATTTCTCTACATTCGTATACTAATTGAAAAAAAAAGTTAGAACATAAGGAAGTGATTAAATCTTTAAATTTTTCAACGCGTTCTTTGTCTAAATGGCAATCTATGAAAGACATCTCCATATGGAAAAGAAGCTAAGATATTTACAATTAATTATTATTTACGCACTTGCCTTCTTTGTGTTTAACTATTATAATCTTTGTTAAATTAGATAACATTTTTATATCACAACATTTAGATCCAAACAAATCTAAACATTTTTTTTTTTTTTTCGTATTGACCTCCGGCACTTGCCTAAAATCCACAATAGTCTATTTTAAAATTTCCAATTCCCAAAAGTTCTTTTCCAATACCCCCATATTCTATTGGAGATGTTTAAAATAAATTAAATTTTTACAATAATAATACACAAAATAAAAAAACTTTTTTTTTATTAAAAAGGAAAAGTAAAACAGCAAAAAGATTGTGTAAACACTGAAAATAATTCCTTGCATTAAAAATTATTATTTTTAAAATTTGGTTGCATTATCTAATTATTTTTCCATCTTTATTTTGTAACAAGTAAAAGAACCTACTTTTGACTCTGAAAAAATAACCAAGTATCTTTTTTGTTAACATATAGTAAAACTTAAGATTAAATTCATTTCGGGTGCATTTTTAAAACGATCTTAATACACGGTCAAAATGCAATTCCCAAAGAATCGCTTAGTAAAAATGGGTAAAATTGCCATTTGACCAGTCTTTAAAATCGCTTTAATGCACCCGAAATGAATTAATCCTTTTTTACATATTTTCACACATTGTACACTTTCTAAAATGAAATTCGCCCAAAATAAGATATTTAATGTTGTAAGAAAATAACTCAATCAACATTCTTTTGTAACACCTTTGTCTCCCCTTTTTAAATGAATTACTTTTCTTATCATTTTGGAGGAAGTAAATATTCCGGTAAAGACGTTATTGATTTCTGCAAACCCTTTTTGCTGCTAGTGTATATGTGTTTTAAAATGAAAAAATATAATTAAAATCATTTTTTTATATTTTCTTTTCTTTTTTTTTCACGAATTTTAGAAAATTCAAGTAACCCCTTCGATTCACAACCACGCTGAAATTCAAAAATACGTGGAGAACTTTTATTGTTTATATCTTTGGGAATTTTTAAGGGACAATTCACGGGTGGGGAAAATTTTCTAATGTCTATTGTTCGCAAAATCATCCGAATTAAAAGTCTGATTCAATGATCATTATCAAACATTCGGCAAACATACTAAGCCAACACCATGCAAGATACGGTTAAGTGGAGAATAGTATTTTTGCCGATTTTAAATTTATATTTATTTATAATTATTATATATAACCTTTGATTTTAATTTTTTTAAACAATCCCTAATATATACACTATTTCTCCGCATTTTATTTTTATAAAGTATGTGCGCATAACGTCAAATTTGCATTTTAGAATTAGGTCACATTGAATTATACCTGTTTTCAGGCATGCATTAAGGCAAATCACCGACACTGCTCTCTCTCCCCTCTCTCTCCACTCTCTCTCCTCTCAAAAATCGTGTTTGGTTAATATATAACGGCGAAACCCAAAAACACCTGAGCACCCTATTTGTATTTTTGTTTGTTTTAAATTTCCTAAAAAATAGATTTAACCCGATTCAAAGAATAATTAATCCTCTACCTAAAAAAAAAGGTCCGTGCTTAATATTAGTTTAGTAAAATAACCAAAAAAATTAAAAGGTTCCATACTAGGAAAAAAACCGAACAAAGAAAACCAAAAAATATAATTTTTTTTTCCGCATACATTTCCAAAAAGCTTTTTAAAATAAAAAAAATTTGATGGGAACATTTAGGGATGGTGTGTCCCGAGGGGCCGTAATTAGCATCCTTGAAAATAACTACTGTAACCAACTCTGAATCACAAAAACAAGCCAAAACAGGGGTTAGTTGAAAGAATTTGTGAAGCATCCAAACCTTAAAAATTTTTTTCGATTTAAGGAAAAGGTTTTTCAAAATTGCATATGTTAATTTGCCCTTTTCACTTTTTTTAAAAGCTTTTGATAAAAGGATGCTTTTTTGCTTTTTTTGTTTTTTTCAGATATAAAAAAGGGCTGATTATATATTGCCCTTAATCTTTTGGCGGATTTTTTTCCCCCGGTTTTAAAAAATTGATGCGTATTAAAGACAAGATCTCGTGTTTGAAAGCATCTTTTGGGGCTAAAAAAGTTATAAGAATTTTTTTAAGAACTGAAATTGCTATTCAATTATGGTTTTTGAAATTAAAATATTTGATGTAAGATTATAGTTAATTTTAGTTTATTTCCCATATTAAACTTAATACTGACGGGGTAAATGAAATTATTTTTAACGCCCGCTTTTTCCTTTTGTTAATTTAAAGGGGAATTTTATTTATTTGAATTTTAAAAATTATTTTCAAAAGGCTACAGAAAAAACGCGAAACCAAAAAACAAAAACTTTTTTGAAAGAAGAGGTGGTCAAAAAGTGTGGACCCCCCGATACCCCGGGGAACGGGTTTGACCCGGGAATAAACATAAAAAATGACGCCTTGCCCCTGTTTTAAGCATGAATATGGGGAAAACAGGCATGTCGATCCGGTTAGAATATCAATATATGAAAAAAAAAGCGTTTTTTGATCCGATTAAGCAATAGGGGAAAAAAAAACTTCATCATCCTGTTTTAGACGTATTAGATAGTCAAGAAAAATTCCTGTTTTTAACAGCTTTAAAATCCCCCATATATAACAACATTTAAAAGTGGTTTTGAAAGGAAAAGGGGAAAAACGGTGTTAACTGTCAATGGTTTTTAAACGGTATTGAATTGTATGTTGCTGAAAAGCATAAAGAAATAATTTGAATAAACCCATTTTTAAAATTTTAAAAAACCTTAAAGCCGTATTTCATATCGGGGGCTGGATGGTACATTTCTAGGACTTTTTTGTCATTTTAAAAACTCAAAAATAAAATTTTCTCAAAATTTGGAAGAAATCAATTTTTTTGGGGGCAGGGGCTTTTTATACAAAAACCATTTAAAGCATTAAAACCCCAGTAAAAAACAAAACACATTTACTTTAAATGAAAAAACTAAATAAAATTTTAAAAAAAAAAAAACCCCAGGAGAAAGCAATATTATTGTTCGTTTCCCCCTTTTTAAAAAAGAAACCCCAAAAAATTTACGTTAAAAAAGGAAAAATCACCTTTTTAATTTTTTAAGGGAGATTTTAATTTCAAACTCATAAAACAATCGAGGGGGGGGTTTCTTTTTCACTGTATATTTTTAATCCCCGGGGTTAATTTTTTGTAATTTTAAAACTAATCTCTCAAGTTATAATTACATTTTGTTTTTTGAGTCAGGGCTTTAGGTGGTAAAACCGTAACAAATAACAGAAGCTATTACATTTACTCTTGAATACAAATCGTCTATTCTCCAACATGATTTCTTTTAGAACTTTTAAAAATTTAAAATTTTTATTACTTGGGGAAATTTTTTTGGGTTCTTTTCAAAAAATAATAATAAATTCAACGGAGGACCCACTGAAAAAAAACCTTTTTAACTGCATCGAGTAAATTAAACGACGAAATTTTCCACTTTAAAATTGGTCAAAATTTGCATTGTAATTTTAAAATGAAACTTGCTTAAGTAAACCAAAAAAATTTTACATGATAAATAATTTTAACGAATTATTAAGATATAACGAAAAAATTGCAAAATCAATGCCCCCTGAAGCTTAAAAATCAATTGTGGTTGAAATGGATTTGGAAAGGGGCATATTTTTGCGTTAAATATGTCTCCTTCAAAAATTTAAAAACAACGTAAAAAAAGAGCAGTATTTTTGTTTTTAAAAAAATGCTAAAACAGGGGATTTAAAAAAACGAAAATTTTACGCTACAATACTAAAACTCATAAATTAAAAATTAAAAAGTATTAAAAGTATTAAAGAAAAAAATTGGCGAGCATGAGAAAGTTACAGAAAGATAGAAAACTGTTCATAAAGATATATTCAAAGATATTAAAATGTGAAAAATTTTAGAAAAAAAGATAATTCAGCAAATAAAAAGAAATTATAAACTAGCAACTTTGTAAATAGATAATCTACAATTATATCTCTCAACAGGTAGAAATTAAATTTTGAAAAAAACAAATTTTTTCCCAATTTTTGTTGTTTTGTGTATGCATACTTTGAAATGATCCCCCTGTAGCGATAAAAAAATAAGAATATAAATTTTCAACATTTAATTACTTCCTTAGTATTAAAAAATTTAAAACCCTTCGTTTTTCAAATTCAATTATTCTTTGTTTTGGGACGAATGTCTTTTACTGTTAACTACATTAAATATCCTTAAAATTATTTTTGGAATTAAAAATAGTAAAAAAAATTTTGATTTGGGCCGGGAACTACCCTTTTTACAAAAGGGAAAAAATAAAACCCGGGGGAAAAATTTAATGTTTTTTTTAAAGGGGAAGCATCGACGAATTACATTAAAATTTTTTTTGATACAGATTTTTTTAAAAAAAAATAAAAAGCTTAAGAAAAAGGGTTATCAAAAAGTTTAAAATGCAATGTAGGGGTAAACACTGGTTACGGGTTACTACGGGTTTTATTTTCCCTGTTTTTTGTTTATTTTTCTTTCATATAGGGGGCCCCACACAAAAAAATTTTTTCCGGTTATTTACTTTTCTATCCATGTGCTCAGGTCCTGTTAACGTGAACCCCCGTCGTCATTCCAGAATTTTTCCTCCACTATTAGTTTTTTGAACTCAGCCTTTTTTTTCACAAAATATCTTAATTATTATGACAAGTTTTTACTAAATCCCTTGGCCAAAATTCGATTTGGCGATATTGGCCTTAAGTCGGGGTTTTTTTCCCTTTTAATTTAAAAAATGCCGATGCATTTGTTCACCAAAACCTTTCCTTTTTCATTTAATCATCTTAAATCAATGGCAATGTTTAAAACCATAATTCGGCCAAGTTCGTTTTTGGCTAATATGGGGGTTTTTAAGGGGTTTAGTTACCCCCCTTTTTTATTAAAAAGCCAGATTTCACTTTAACTCTCCTCCCTTCATTTTCAAAAAATTTTCTTCAAACCAGCAATTTTTTACCAAAAACCCCCGGCAAGTTTATTATAGCTAAATTTTCAAAAAAGGTCAGGGGTAATGCCCCTTTAATATAATAAAGTCAGATTTTTTGCACACTACATCCCAATTTCTTAAAGCAATCATCTAAAAAAATCTATGCCAATTTTTTATACCTATTCTTTTGTCAATTCTTTAAAAAGGTCGATATTACCGATTGGGGCGGATTTGCCCCTTTGTACTAAAAAAATCCAAATTTGGTGTGTTTATTTTTTTTTTTTATTTTTTTTTTTTTTTTGCACACTACATCCCAATTTTTTTAACAATCATCTTCAAAAACCAAGAACAATGTTTATAAATTTTTTTCGTTCAAAATTTATTATCTAAAAGCCAATTATGTCAAATTATGCCCTTTTTTAAAGTTAAAATTGCCAATTTTCACTTTGTTTCACTTACATTACATTCTTTTTCAATCATTTTAAAATTTCGTAATTTTAATACCAAATAGCTCTATTCAAGTTCGACTATGGCGAATCATTATTGCCCCCTTTAATTAATAAAAATGCCAGATTTCCCTGTTTACACTTGGATCTTCATTTTTCGGATTTTTTGAATTTCACTACAATGTTTAAAAAAACCCTAACTTTCAGTAATTTGACTTCAAATTTTCCAAGGCACGTTTAGATTGTGGGGTTGAAAGGTCTCATGGTTTTTGTTTTTAGTACGCTAAACTTTTTAAATTTTTTGGAAGAAGGATTTTTTTTAGGGAAGCGTCTTTAGGGGGCCTCTTGGCCCCCCTTTTATGGCTTTTGAGTGAGCGTCAAAGGGGAAGAAGTTATGGGTATGTTTGGGGAACGCCCAAAATATTCGTTATTAACTTCATAAGCTGATGATTATTTTAACTTACCTTTATACTTTTATTAAGAACAATGTAGAAAAAAGGGGGGTTCGACGGGAAAAAAACTACCATCACAAAATTAGCTTTCAATTAAGTTGTTCTCCACAAACGCTACTTTGCTGAAACAAATCATTCAAATTCGTTGATAATAAAAGTCATGTCGACAAAAACAACATTTCTATTAAAAAAATTTTCCATAAAAACCCAAAATTTCGAAATTTTAAAAAAAAGACAAAAAGGGCCAATCTACATCCCCTTGAATTTTTTTCAACCAACTAGAATACCGCAAAGACGTTTACCAAAATTTGGAGCTTTTTTTAAAAAATTTTTCGTTATATGAAGACGAAAATTTTTTTCAATCAAAAAGGGGGAAAATCACGCATATCCTACAGATTAAAATTTTTCTTTTGGCTCATCTGCAACCTGTTTTATTTTCAAAACCTCAAAGGGGAAAAATTTATTGGAATTTTAATAAAAAAAAAAAAAAAAAAAATTAAACCCCTAGGGGTTTCCGCGGAGGAGAAACCCTAATTCATTCACAAAGGGGTTTCCAACAACATTATATCCTTGTCCACCCAGTTCACTTAAAAAATTTTTGCTTTTTTAAACGAGTGATAATGAAAATATACCAAGGGGGTCGGAAGTTCTTATCATTATTTTGCTTTTTAATACTTTAAGTTTACCGCAACAAACTACTATTTATTTTTTTCAAACAATTCTAAACAGCATTTTTTCAACATTACAATAATTTTAAGAAATTTTTAATTTTTTCTGAAAATTTTGTAAAAAAAATCATTTATTGTCATCCAATAATCCTTGACAAAGTAACACCAAAACAATCCGAGAATTCTTTTTTTTTAAAAAAAACCCTTTTGATTTGAACTTTAAAATCAGACTAAAAAAACCCCTTTTTTAATTTACCATTTAAAGAACATCAATCAATATTTTTATTCATATACATGTTCATATATTTTTCATAAAAAAATTATGTATGTTTTAGAAATTCCATAATGATCTATTTACAGACAGAAAAAAAACCATAAACAGTTTTATGTTACATTTTTGTAATATTTTGAGTTTCCCCGAAATTTTTTTCCCCCCAAAAAAAAGAGGGGTTCAGAAAAAATTTTAAAGTAAAAATATATATGTTTTAAAATAACACAAAAAATGAAAAATTAACATCAACATTTTTTTGGAGTTGATTAAATGTAAAAAATCAGACAAAATTATTCAAATTAATAAACATAAGAAATAAATCTGCATTGAAGGCTTTAAAATAATGACACAAAATAACATTTTAAAACAATTCAACATCCACTTTTAATTTTTTTTCGTTTTAGATTCCAAAAGCCCCAATTTTTTATTCTTGAAAACAATAAACATTTTTTTTTTAAAAAAACAACAGAAAATTTATGCATTTAAATGAATTTTAAAATTTTAAAATTTAAAAACCCCTACCCGAAATCCCAACCCGAAACATTTTTAATTATATAAAAATTTAAAATTTTTTAAAAAAAAAATTGTATTTTTTCATAAAAAGTACTCAATTTCAAGTGCTGGGTAATATAATGTATTAATGTTCAATTAAGGTTTTTAAACAAAAACAAAAAAAAAAATTTAAAAAGGGGGCATAAATTTAAAAAAAATTTAATTTAAAAAATTTTTAAGGTAATACCCCCTTTTAAATTTTTTTTTCCCTTTTTAAAATAAACAAGTACATTTTCCAATAAAAAAAAATTTTTTAAAAACCAAAACCAAAAAAAACCCAAACACCACACACCAAAGAATAAAAAGGGAAAAAAAAGGGCAACGTCCAAAATTTTAAAATTTTTCTTTTTGAAGCAATTTCCTTTTAGCTCTAAAAAAAGGACAGTGGGGAAATCCCCAATTGTGGGGCAAAAATACATGACTGAGAAAAAGAGGGGGACCAAATGAAAACATGGCTCATGCAAGAAGGTTAACCTTCTAGCCTCTTTTTTGACACCATTTAGGGGGGAAAGTGGCCTATGCGGGGTTTGAACCAAAAATAACCTAAACTAGTAGATGCTACAAAATACCAAAACACAAAAATGGGCAAAAAATATATAAAAAAACATTTTTTTCTTTTGCCCACTTTCAAAAATGTGCATATAAAAAAAAAAACAAAAAAACATCGAAAACAAAATCCAAGGACCCCCAAAAATTTTTTATAATCGGTAAAACATTATACCTTTAAAAATGCGCAAAAAGATTTCGTTTCGCGGGCTACAGAAAACAAAAACCGGGTTTACGTTTTGTTTTTGTAGATCTTCAGGGTCGAAAAATCAATTCCAAAAAAAAATTTTTCCCCCTTTTTTAAGTTTAATTTTCGTTTTACCAAAAAGGGGGGGGGTTTATAATTAGGGGAAAAAGTTCGCAGGGGAAGAAAACTTTTAAATTTTTTAAAAAAACAGAACCTAAAGAACTTGTTTCAGCAACTCCTTTCTTTTCTTTTTTATATTTTTACGATGACCAAAAATTTAGCAAATTTTTTTAAAACCAATAATTTGTCAGACTAATGAGGAATACAAAGGAAACAAAGCCCACATTTTCATGCAGATCAAAGCTCGTCTTTTGTTTTTTTTTTTAAAGGGAATCAATTGGTTAAACTTTTCCAAGAGTATGGCCCCCTTTATAAAATAACCTTTTTAATTGTGAAAAAAATTTTTTAAATTTATAAGATGGGGTTTTAAATTTGAATTATGGGGCCCAATTTTTAAATTTAACAAGTAGCAATGACAACGACGACGACACCAAGTGTGAAATACCTCCACTTTTTCCTCAAAAACAGACAACTAAAATAAAAAACTTTGAGGCCTCAATTCTATATATACTTAAATAACTTTTAAAAAGTTAAAACCCAAAAAAAAAACCTTTTAAAACTCAAACCTTATAATCCAAAGGGGCCAGGATTTTAATTCAAGCATGGACATACTAAAAAGTATATCTAATTTTTTATGAACACAGACCTCCTTTTGACATATGGCATTAAAAATTTTTTTTTAAGTGTTTGTCAACAGGAAACACCTTTTACGAAGAGCTCAGGTGAACAACAAAACTTTAAAACAAAAAAAAGGATTTTTAAAAAATTTTTTCAAATGTTGCATCTCAAAGCTTTTTTACATATATGTCAAGGAGTGCCATTGGGGGTGACCTGTTACTGGGCAAAGGGGGACTCTGGAAAATACAATTGGGTGGGGTGGGTATGGTTTTGTCCAACTGTCATTTGCAGGTAGCGAGAACCAGGGTGCTCTTGTTCAACCGGGCCCGACACCCATGTTTTTTTACTAAGCAAGAAAAACCCTTACCACTCCCCCCTAGGCAACATGAGGAAATTTCCCGTAATTCCTTTTTAAAAAAGGGGGGGGCCAGACTTAACAGGGGATAAAAACCCAACTCGGGGCCATATTTGAACAGGGGTTCCCAACAATCAGTGGTTACCTTGGCGGAGGGAACATACTGTGCCCTGTTGGTTTTTGGGGGGGTTTAATGCCACCATCACTTCAAAAAGGATTTTTAAAAAAGTTTAGATCCCAAAACCTTTTTTTTTAAAGTCTGAAACTTGATTTAAAATTTTTCCAACCCTTTTTTGATGTTCCTTTCCAATTGTTTCTGGACCTTCCTGAGTCACATCAGCAGCAATAAATATTTTTACTGACTTTTTTTGTTTTTCATTTTTTTACATTAAAGAAACTCACTTGCTGCTGCCTTGGTAATTTTAAAAAATTTTAACAAGTCACGAATTCTTTTTGCTCTTTTTTATTACGCACATTTTGATTTTTCCCGCTTCTTTTTTTTTCCACCGTTTTTAAAAGTGCAAAATGCCCTTTTTGGCGCTCCTCCGACTCCCATTGAGTCTTTGCATAAAGACAGCTTTTGCTTTTGGGGACTGTTTTTTTTTCCACGCCGAAAGGGGGGAATCCACCCGGGGGTTAAAGGTCAAACGTGGCTCGGCAGCCCTTTAAAAAAAAGGAAAAACAGTTTTTAAAAAGACAAAATGGATCCAATGTAAAAATATTACTACAAAAATTTTTTTTATCAGAAATATTCAAGATTTAAAAAATTGTTTTAAAATGATTTTTTTAAACCTAGCATGTTAAAAATTTTTCTTTATTCGAAAAATTGTTAGACAATTAAATTTGCAAAAAAAGGTACCATGATTCCCCCGAACACAATCAAAAAAATTTCCCCGGGAAAAAAATTTAATTTTTGACCATTGTTGGAAAAAAAATTTTTGACATGGCAGAAACCAAATTTTTAATTTAGAAAACATGAAAAAAAAATTTAGACAACGGGGGGGAAAAACGTTTAGACAACGGCATCAAAAATAAAATTTTTTGACAAGGCATGGAACCAAAAATTGACAAT
>CM037792.1:36363690-36413690 GCA_021229015.1 Solen grandis
CATCATTAAAATGGGATCATGGTTCATTAAGTGATCCTGGGAATTTTATAGTAAATGCAAGCCTTTATAGACTTTGAGCGGAAGAGCCTATAATTCCAAGTTAATGGATGCTTGAATCAGCACTGAAATATGCTTAAGCATGGTTATAATCTAACGATGTATGGATATGCATACAATTCCGTTATGCATTTGGATGAAGAATGTAACGTTGATGCAGAAAAAAATCATCGATGCAAAGTGTATTATTTAAACGTAGTTTAATGTCATTATTACGTAATCGACCTTATATCACACAAAAATATATCATACTTTTATTCGTTTAAGCCTTTCATTTCACTTGAGCGCCTGTAAATGAATGAAATGGCTAATTTCATGTCACAATATGAATAAAAGTCACGTTAAACTCAACATTAAATCTCAAACAGCGAGCCATATATTATTCAATCGCGCGAATACGTAAGGAGAATAAGAATTCGACTAATCCGTGTTATTAAAGCGCATGTCGCTACCGATAAGTTGGCCAAACAAACGCCAGAGCGACACCGATCGAACTAATGGTTCGATTAGCAGTAGAGCGACTTGAATGCCGAAGTTGACTCACACATTGTGTTCAAGATTGTTTTAACTTGTAGAGGACTAAACTTCATTTTGTTTCATTCTATACGGGAGTGTAATTATAGGTTTATTTTTAAATCCAGTATGGCAGTTAGTAAGTGTAAATGCTCGAGGTGTAAAGAAACTATTGGTTTCCAATTATAAGTAAACACATTTGCTAAGTTACAGCATTTGTTATATCTGAAGTCGGATTTTAATTGCAAGGTAAGTGTAATTATGTTCTTTATACAGTTATGGCCAATCTATTGCAGAAGTGTGTCAAGCTTAAAGTCCCCAACTGATCGCCATTTAAATGTTTTCCAATCAGTAAAACTATTAATGTTAAAGAAACATGTACTCACCTTCGATTTCTGTCAAACACCTGCTGTGTATATATATCTGCAAATAGTCTTATTGCAGTTTTTAAAGTCTTCATTTTAGTTGAAGTGATGATACTTTAATCATCCTATTTCACTCTCGTGAGAGGCACCTTGGTCATGTTTAACGTGCTGATCCATGGCTACATGGTTTACTGAGAAAAAATCTATCATGTTTGTAGTTTTGTTGATTTAGTTGCCAGGTTTTGTGTCTGGACACAAGTGGTGTATAAGAGAATATCAGAGACAGACAGACAGACAGACAGACAAACAATTAGTCATTAATGGGATGGAAGCAATAGAAAAAAGTTATGTCAATGTGTCATGATTTGTCAAAATAATTCACTTATGACAATCCCATTTACAAGTATATGAATGTTAATTTACATGTACTAAGTTAACGACTTCTTAAAGCTACATAAATGTGTTAGGTTACTAATTTAAGGAAATGTTAGAGAAGACATATATGTCATTAAGCTATACAAAGAATTTATCGAAGTGAAATTGTTGTCAGACATATATTTGTTTGCTGCTATTCTCCATTCTTTTCTGTTTTATGCATAAAGTCTGCAGGGAAATATATCTAGTTGGAAACATGATTTGCTATGCAAACAAGACTATTGTTCATTCATTTGTAGCATGCTGAATGATGTAGATATCAAGGTACACAATTACTCTAAAGATAAGGGTTGCATAGCTCGTTTTGCTCAACCAACGTCAAACGCACTGTGGTCAAGTTGTGAAGTAAATGACTAAAGATCCAAAGGTTGTGAGTTCGAACCCCAGTGGCGGAAAGAATTTTTCATGGCCTTTCCCGGCTTCAAGTGCTAGTCCAACCCAGGAACCGTCGAAAGAGATAGGTTTAAGTTGTAAGAACTTGTTTCCCGATTGACGTAAAATGAATAAGGTAAAAACTTAACTAAATTAAGACCATACTGTTTTAGAGAGAGAGAGAGAGAAAGAGACAGAGAGAGCCAGTGTTTTTTTTTGCACTAATCGGACCTATTAATCAAATAATGAACTCTATTCAAGTACTTTCATTTATCTTTCCTTTCATAGTAGTTTTTCCCAGGTAATGCATAACTGTTCATTTAAATATTTTATACCGCTCATTATCTTCTTTTAGGACTTGTTTCGTGGGACTGACAAAAACTCCTATACACAATATATTAATTCATTCATCCACTATAGCGGGTATTCAAAATGAAAAGCTATTAATTGTATAGGTATGGTGACTGAATACCGTAAGATACAATATTCGATCGTAATCACCAATACCAGAAAAAACGCCGGTATTTCCCTATTAGTTAAAGAGCCATGTTAAACGTTGTCTTTGACAATGAAATTTTTTTTTAAAAAAATCATTGTTCGCGATCTTTTTTAAAGGTTTTGTAATAATATAATTCAATGAGAAAATGATATGTCAGTAAATCTATGCATGAATCTTTTATGTCTGCTCTGCAAGTGTGGTTTATGAGTTTAGCACGTGTCCGATCATAAATCAATCAAGTTTTGATTGATTTTCTTCAGTTTATGTACAGAGCAAATGACAAGCAGTTATTCGAGTGCAGCATGTCGTCATGACGACACAAATGTAGGTAAACGTTCATAGATCACAAAGTGAGAACTTACAAGCAGTTTTGCGAGGGCAGCATGTCGTCATGACAACTCAAATATACGTAACCTTTCAGAGACCTCGACTTAATAACTTATTATACCCTGGAAGATGGTGAAAGGCTGACATAATACATGTATTAATTTCCAGACATTGTTCCCCTTTTTCATGTGAGGACAAATAATGATATTGTACAGGGGACATTTGTTGTGTGTTTTCTTTCTTTTACGTGACGTCATAATGAACACTATCTTCACAAGAGGTAAAATCACTTGTGAAAATACAGTTGAACCTGTATTAGCGGTTACCTGTATTTTAGCGGCCAGTTTTAATATTACCAACTATTTCATTTTGTTATGTTTAACCTTCATTTAGCGACCACTTAAGTTTAGCGGTCACTTTCATGTAAGACAGGATTTACTGTAAATATTTTCTAAGACCACATGTGAAATATCTGACGATCATAAAATAGAAAATTGACAAATGTCCTATTTTCTTCTTGATTTTCTCGACTTTTTCGTATGTTCCCAAAGGGATAAAATATCCCCCACTTTAAGAAGATAACGGTATTTCTGAATTGCTGGAGGCTTGATTTCTTCTTGTCTGTATTTGTCATTCCTTTTGCCAGAAACATGTTCATTAGTTTTTTGTTCTCTGTGGAATTAGACGAAATATCTGATTCAAACGTCTCTCAGTTCAGATTCGGCAGAAAATATAGGATTTGTCATTTTTAACCAAATTAAAGAAATGTATTCATATATTTCGTGAATACGGCAACAAACGTAAATTAATTATTTGCTTCGATAAATATACAGACACTGTATTCATTGTCCAGACAAGAGAAATTATTCATATATTCTATGAAACTTAAGAGTTGCTAAAAAATAAAAGTGACGCTAAATAGAGGTTAAATGTCAAACAAATGCCAGTTTGGAAAGTTGTATTTGACTGCTTAACAGGTTGGCTGCTTAATACGAGTTGGCTGATTAATATAAATGGCCGCTAATGCATGTTTGAAGCTTTAAGGGGTGGTCGCTAATGAATGCTGTTGCCGCTTATACAGGTTGGCGGTTTTATACAAGTGGCCGCTAATACAGGTGGCTGTTTTATACAAGTGGCCGCTAATACAGGCTGACTGTTTTATATAAGTGGCCGCTAATACAGGTTGGCTGTTTTATAAAAGTGGCCGCTAATACAGGTTGGCTGTATTATACAAGTGGCCGCTTATATAGGTTGGCTGTTTTAACAAGTGGTCGTTAAAAAAGGCTGACTGTTTTATAAAAGTGGCCGCTAATACAGGTTGGCTGTTTAATTCAAGTGGCCGCTAATACAGGTTGGCTGTTTTATAAAAGTAGCCGCTAATACAGGCTGGCTGTTTTATACAAGTGGCCGCTAATACAGGTTGGCTGTTTTATACAAGTGGCCGCTAATACAGGCTGGCTGTTTTATACAAGTGGCCGCTAATACAGGCTGACTGTTTTATACAAGTGGCCGCTAATACAGGTTGACTGTTTTATACAAGTGGCCGCTAATACAGGTTGGCTGTTTTATACAAGTGGCCGCTAATACAGGTTGCTGTTTTATAAAAGTGGCCGCTAATACAGATTGGCTGTATTATACAAGTGGCCGCAAATACAGGTTGGCTGTTTTATACAAGTGGCCGCTAATACAGATTGGCTGTATTATACAAGTGGCCGCTAATACAGGTTGGCTGTTTTATACAAGTGGCCGCTAATACAGGTTGGCTGTTTTATACAAGTGGCCGCTAATACAGGCTGGCTGTTTTATACAAGTGGCCGCAAATACAGATTGGCTGTATTATACAAGTGGCCGCAAATACAGGTTGGCTGTTTTATACAAGTGGCCGCTAATACAGGTTGGCTGTTTTATACAAGTGGCCGCTAATACAGGTTGGCTGTTTTATACAAGTGGCCGCTAATACAGGTTGGCTGTTTTATACAAGTGGCCGCTAATACAGGTTGGCTGTTTTATACAAGTGGCCGCTAATACAGGTTGGCTGTTTTATACAAGTGGCCGCTAATACAGGTTGGCTGTTTTATACAAGTGGCCGCTAATACAGGCTGGCTGTTTTATACAAGTGGCCGCAAATACAGATTGGCTGTTTTATACAAGTGGCCGCTAATACAGATTGGCTGTTTTATACAAGTGGCCGCAAATACAGGTTGGCTGTTTTATAAAAGTGGCCGCAAATACAGGTTGGCTGTTTTATAAAAGTGGCCGCTAATACAGGTTGGCTGTTTTATAAAAGTGACCGCTAATACAGGCTGGCTGTTTTATACAAGTGGCCGCTAATACAGGCTGGCTGTTTTATACAAGTGGCCGCAAATACATTGGCTGTTTATACAAGGCCAAATTTTATAAAAGTGGCCGCTAATACAGGATAACTGCTTTATACAAGTGGCCGCTAATACACGGCTACACATGTGATATAAATCCATGTTATTTAACAAGTCTACAAACCATTGGCGGCTATATTGAAGTGATTATTTGCATATTTAACATTTATCTTTCCCTACGGTCGTATTGAACGTTTTGTATCGGGAATGAATGGGTCATGGGATCTACTCCAAAAGATGATTTACGGTATAACACGTTTTATATCCAGTGTTTATTATTTATATCGACCGGTGGATTGTACTCCGACGATTGTCATAAAGCCCGCTATCACTGTATACACACGTCTTTAAATGAACTACAATTGCTGTTGAACAAAATATATTAGTGTCAAACTGGGTAAAACCTATATGTTCTAACTTTGAGAACATCGCTTCGATACAAGTGTATTATAAACATGTGGTAAGACTGTTTTCCATGACAAAGCTGATGTGCCGTAGTCCAGTGGTATAAAGTACCCGACTACGAATCCGAGGGTTGTGAGTTCGAACTCCCGACAACCAGCCACCCTGTTGGGGGTGCAAGAAATTTCAGTTAGTAAAACTTAAATACTTAAGGGAGAATTCCATCATACATTCGTGTTTCTCTAATAAAACTACCCAATTATTTCATTTTAAATAATGTCATTTACTAATGTAATATCTTACGTCGACTTAGGTATTAAACTATTTCGAAAAACAGAAATGGTGGAACGCGTTTCTAACTAATTAACGATTTAGGTCGTACATTACAAAGCTGTCGCAAATTATTACCCCATCTTTTGTTAAGATGGCATTTTGATCTATAGCTTCTCATAATAAATTATTGCTGATATATGTAGTTTTATGTTTAATGGTATTCTGAAATATAATACCGTTTACAGTTTTGAATACGCGCGCGTGAGTGTATGAGTCATGTTTATTTTATTTTTTAGCGTGACTCATGCTAGTCCACGACGGGTCATGGGTTGGACGAGTACTTTTCCCTCCCCCAGTGAGGTTCGAACCCTTTAACCAATTTACCATTGGATTAAGGTACCCGTATGTGCCACATACTTTCCACAACAAGTAAGACCCCGTTAATGGCTACACAACTATTTACAATAGAAATATGATGTCTGCAAAGCCGGAGTTAACTCAAGGATTTACCTTTATCTGAGGGTAAGATATCGCAACTGTTTCAAGTGAACACGAACACAGAATTTGATGGCCTGGCGCCAATTTAGGCTTTCAGTTTTTATCGTTTCATTCCTTTTTGCACGACCCAGCTTAACGTAGAAGTAAATTGTCCGCAAAATAAGTGCGAGTTTAAGGTCATTAATAAACCGATACGTCGAAGGTTATGACGCCATAGGATATCTTGGCGTTCAGAAGCAGACGACAATGTCTTGGATCAATGTAGACCTATTAAGTGTTTGTAAAGAGTTTGCTGTTTACGTTCAATCAACGGTTTCACAGCTATTTTAGACATTCAAAGGATGGAGCATCTAAAGATATAAATCTATCTGTTAATTATTAATTTTGACCTCGCATAAGAACGTTATTGTGCGTAAGCTAACGATGTACAAGGCTATTAGGATGCGTAATGCTGAATAATTCATGACAATGTTCTATCTTGTTACTTCGCCTATTTCCGGAATTCTCCGCATGATTTCCAGGGGAATCATTGATGGCATCTAACGCTTCGAACGCCCCGCCGGAGGCCAACGACTGACGAGAAGTTGCGCCGACAATACTCACTTGTGTTTTATAAGCAAAGGGCTATAACTCTAATTTAGATAATTACACCGTAACACGCACTCCGTTGTCATCCATCAGTGAAAATCACACGGAAGATTTCGGACACTGGCGAGGCAATATGATTGCAATACTTACTGGCAATATGCGCATCCCATCATCGCATTTATCCCATTTACTCAACATGTTAAAATCAGGTGTTGATAAATCTTGCTAAAACGTTTGGTTTATCTTTTGTTTCAATAATTTATGTTGAGTTTCAATTAACGATCTTATTTCTAGACTAAAAATTGTCGATTACAAAACGTCTCACCGCACCATTCCACCTGTATCAATTACTGACCAAGTATACATCATTTTAAATTGGTTTGTACGATGAAGTACAGTCCATTGGGTT
Organism: Solen grandis; assembly: GCA_021229015.1. NCBI lineage: Eukaryota > Metazoa > Mollusca > Bivalvia > Adapedonta > Solenidae > Solen > Solen grandis. The sequence continues at coordinate 36,370,804 of CM037792.1, forward strand.
CTCATTGATTTTCGGTAAACGATTAAGGTAAAACATGAAAAGGGTTGTTGAAAAATTACGGTGTTAAAAGATTGGGCTAAGTGTAATGTAAATAAACTGATGTAACCATGTAAGCGCGTGTCAAAGAAGGAAAGAATGTGGTGCATCAAAGCCACGGTTCTGAAAACTTTTTGTCCCTGTAAAACAAGGATATATTTAGGGTAACTGTGTAGAAGATGACATGGGGTATTTTGACCTCTAATAGAATGAAAAGAAGATTTAAGGTATTCGATCCTCCTTTAAGCCAGATGTTTAAAGTCACCCCATTGCTGATTTCTATGCCTGGCAACCACATTCCATATCGGTATGATTTTGAAAGTGTACTTTCTGTTCACTGATTAGGAAAGTGTAAATCAAATTCATTTTTTTTTTTAAATTACTTGAACAAAACTACACACTTGCCGTGTTTGGATTTGTTTTGATCAGGTCAGGAAAGAAACGGAACTTTCAATCATTTTTTCTTTAGATTTTGTATGCATAAACTACTTTCAAAGAATACTATGAATATATAGGGCTACCATGCAATTCTTAATACCTCAAAGTGAAAGGGCACCGTACCTGTTGGCCGAGGGGTTAGAGCATGGAAATAGGTTCGATCATCGGCCGCGACAAACCAAAGTTGTAAAAATGTTATTTGGACTGGATGTGGTATCATGCCACATGTCTACGGTTTAATTCTGCAGTGTGACAGCAATGTATTTATCTCACAAAGACATAGTCTCCAAATGACTGAATCAAAATGCCCCATGCCTTTAAATAACGGACAATCGTTCCCCTTTTCATCTGAGCATATTAACATATTTGTATATAAGGTGTACAATTTTGGGCAAATGTAGATTTAAATTTGAGCAAGTTTACAGTTGCTACTATGTTCAATTAAAATTATAAAAAAAAATTTTTAACTCTATATATACAATTAAATAATAAATATATAATTCAACCATAAATATGCAGGTGTAACTATATATGAGATACAACTGCAACTGTGAAATTGTTTCAACGGTTTTGTTTTAATCAATTTAATCTTCGTTTGGAACATCCATATATATGTTGCAACTGTATTCTTATTGTTGCAAATATAGGTATATATCATAAATAGATGATTCTGTATGTGTATACATATATGCAACTGTATTTATGTATATATAGGATCTGACATAAATTGTCATTTCATATCAAATTTTACTAAACGAGTTAATGTATATGATATTAAGTGAGCCTCCGATATGAAATGACAATTTATGTCAGATTTTTTTTATAATATATGACTTTAATTCAGAAATTCATAACGGAATGTGGACGAATTTCTGTTTGTAATCTTACACCAAGAAATACTGTAGTTTCAAATAATTACTGAAAATAACGATTTAACGTGTTTATTTCCCAAACATTTTCAACATCATATGAATACGACGTAATACATTTTTTCAACAAAATTTGTTGCATCAAATCCATTAAATCCAGCTGTTTGTGTTCAACACAATATGCATATATAGAATACACACACGTGACGCGGAGGGATGTAATTCGGCCTATAAATTATAATGTAGCGTGTTAGATATATGAAAATACGTGATGGTTATACGAAACCGGAATATATTTGATAAAAATGATATTTTGATGCAACTGCAATTTTCCATTTGCTTTTGCATTTTCCTACACCTGTCAAGTTTGAGCTTTTTTAACCTAAATTATACGCCCTATAATACATGGCGAGAGCATTACCTGGCCACGGAACACGTCACTAATACCACTGTCTAAATGCTTTATCACATAGCGCAAGTCATTTAATGCGATAGTCTATAGTTTTATACGTCAGTGCTTTTTTGTTTGCTTTCGTAATTGAGTATTACAAGTACTAAACGTTAAACTGGTTTTATTATATACTTACAACATGTATTTTTAAATTTGTAAATGCAACACGGAAAGGATTTGCTGTATTGATACAGAGAAATTCTGTGTATGCGATGCCATTGTGATGCAATAAAATTGGCATATAATTACATAATGCATATTTCTTAAACTACATCTCAGAAATAATTAAATTTGTTAAACATAATTATATTGAGTATATGTATAGTATATATGACGTCAGATAATCTGTGTCGCTAGGGGGAGCTTCCATCACTCGTGTGTAAACTTTATTTGTCAAAAGATAAGTGACACTATTACAAATGCCATTTCTCAGGCAAAAAAAAAATAAATCCGATAAAAATATAGCGTTTTATTTCCTATTTCTCCAAAATTACATACGCATTTCACGTGTAGAACACCATTTTTGCCAATAACAGTGCATCCGTCCTTAAGGGGTCATGAGTTCGATTCCCAGCAGGGGACACATCAACTTCATTGTATAACCATTGTTATGATCAAACAAACGAAATGAGACTTTATCGTTTAAGAAGAGACGTCATTAAGTCATAGTTAAAATAAACAACGTTTGAAATACTTGTCATTCAGGCAAAGATTTTTTTCTGCGTTTGACGTTTTTTTTTATTGTGCTTAACTCTGATTCCCTTGTCAGTCAGCTTCGTCGGTGGAGTAATGTGGGGACCACTTCTTTTCAGAGCTATCCGTCACATCCTTTCACTGGTAGGTGTTCACAACAATAGGCACCTAACACCACCTCCGCAATAGTTGTTGACTTATTAACATTCAATTATTGGAAAGTGTAAAATGTTCATGGTGGATGGCTGGCGATAGCTCAATTGTACTGAACAGGAACAACACTATTGCTTTCTGTGATAAAGACATTGGCAACTATACTAGGAGAGGAAACCTCGTCTGATATTGCTAGTATCCTGGTCTGAGCGTGGTCAACATTACATTATCCTGGTATGACATTACCTGAACCGAGGTCTAACATTACATTATCCTGGTATGACATTACCTGAACCGAGGTCTAACATTACATTATCCTGGTATGACATTACCTGAACCGGGTCTAACATTACATTATCCTGGTATGACATTACCTGAACCTAGGTCTAACATTACATTATCCTGGTATGACATTACATGAACCGCGGTCTAACATTACATTATCCTGGTCTGACATTAAATGAACCGCGGTCTAACATTACATTATCCTGGTATGACATTACATGAACCGTGATCTGGCATTTCAGATGCAGAGCAAATTAACATTAAACATGCTATTTCATGAGCAAACAGAGGAGACCCTGATCAGACAGCCTCTGACCCAGGTCTGCTGTGTTTGCCAATGCGTCAGAAAGTATTTATGAGCTGAAGAGAAGTTCGATCATGAAATGTTTTGAGTGTTGAGAGGCTTTAAATTATCTGCCATTGCAATTCTGGCGATGCATGGAAAACTTATACCCGATTTCCCTTTACTTGATTACAGATGACCTACCACAATCCGATAATCCTGTACACCAATATACATGTCATATGAAGTAGAGGATATGTGTTGATTTAACAAATTCACAAGTAGACATTGTGAAAATATTTTCTCTTATTATAAAGCCTTGACTCCAATTATTTTTCTAAAATCACGAGTATATTAACGGAAACTATACAAATTAACTTCCATGTGGTTACCGGTGTATGATAGCCAGATCATTTCACTCCGGTCAACGTTACAGGATTATATTATCTTTCACAAGTATGTTTCAATGTTTAACCTTTAATAATAATTTAATCAAAGGTAACCCTTTTAGCGGAGGTAATAATCGCTGTCCATGCGAAGCGTTCTAGTTCTTTTATACTTTTAATGGATATTAACACACTTGAAGGCATCATAGAATAGTTTCAATAGCAATATTTGGCTATGCCATATTGGATTACAGTTTGGACGATTGTTTCCTACTGTCTAAATGGGTGATCCAGTTGGTCTTGGTCGCCATAGCATCTGTGTGTTGTCAAGATGTATTTATCTTCTTCTGCTGCTGCTGCTTCTTCTTCTTCTTCTTCTTCTTCTTAAACATCATTTTTTTAACATTTTTCTCTTCCCCTCCTTTTCTTTCTTCTCCTTATCGTTCATATTCATCATGATTTATCTCCTCCTCCTCATCATCATCATCTTCTTGTTTCTTCTTCTTCCTCATCATCATCATCTTCTATTTCTTCTTCTTCTCCTCCCTTTCTTATATCGTTCATATTCATATGTTTCTTCTTCTTCCTCATCATCATCATCATCTTCTTCTTCTTGTTTTTCTTGTTCTTCTTCTTCTTATGTATTATATATAAAAGACGCATATTCAAAAATCATCGTTCTTCTTCTTGTTTTTCTTGTTCTTCTGCTTCTTTGTCTTCTTGTTTCTTCTTCTTCTTCCAATTACATAATCTTCTTGTTCTTATTGTTCTTCGTCTAATTATGTAATATATATAAACAGACGGATATTCAAAAAGAGGGTTGGATTGAGGAAGAAACAGACGGACGCTTTGTTAAGGCTATTGTTTGAAGGTCACTATCCCTTGTTTTTAACAACTGACATAAAATAACAAATTCTGTCTAACTTAAAGCATGAATTTAGATCAAATGTCTCGAGAGATTGTTATTTAAAGTTTTAATTATAGTCAAGATACACAATCAGGTGCAGTTTTCTTGTTTATGTTCAGTCAGTACTGCATTAATTGGTCCAGAGAAAGACACGTGTTTCCGACAACGCTCATCAAAACCCGACATGTTTCATGGACTGATTGAGAACAAAGACAAACATTCTGACAAATGAAAGTGTTTTGCTTCCTTAGCCGAGATTTATCATTCTACAAATATTGTTTATGATTTGTTTATTTGTATTTATTTGGATTTATTTGGATTTATTTGGATTTATTTGGATTTATTTGGATTTATTTCTTCCTACGTTGATTTGGTCATACTTAAGGTAGTCCATCCATCATTAAACCGTGATCATGGTCTATCAAGTGATCATGGTCTATCAAGTGATCATGGTCTATCAAGTGATCATGGTCTATCAAGTGATCATGGTCTGTCAAGTGATCATGGTCTATCAAGTGATCATGGTCTGTCAAGTGATCATGGTCTATCAAGTGATCATGGTCTATCAAGTGATCATGGTCTGTCAAGTGATCATGGTCTATCAAGTGATCATGGTCTGTCAAGTGATCATGGTCTATCAAGTGATCATGGTCTATCAAGTGATCATGGTCTGTCAAGTGATCATGGTCTATCAAGTGATCATGGTCTGTCAAGTGATCATGGTCTATCAAGTGATCATGGTCTGTCAAGTGATCATGGTCTATCAAGTGATCATGGTCTATCAAGTGATCATGGTCTATCAAGTGATCATGGTCTGTCAAGTGATCATGGTCTATCAAGTGATCATGGTCTATCAAGTGATCATTGTCTGTCAAGTGATTATGGTCTATCAAGTGATCATGGTCCATCAAGTGATCATGGTCTATCAAGTGATCATGGTCTATCAAGTGATCATGGTCTGTCAAGTGATCATGGTCTATCAAGTGATCATGGTCTATCAAGTGATCATGGTCTGTCAAGTGATCATGGTCTATCAAGTGATCATGGTCTATCAAGTGATCATGGTCTGTCAAGTGATCATGGTCTATCAAGTGATCATGGTCTGTCAAGTGATCATGGTCTATCAAGTGATCATGGTCTGTCAAGTGATCATGGTCTATCAAGTGATCATGGTCTGTCAAGTGATCATGGTCTATCAAGTGACCATGGTCTGTCAAGTGATCATGATCTATCAAGTGATCATGGTCTATCAAGTGACCATGGTCTATCAAGTGATTTGGTCTATCAAGTGATCATGGTCTATCAAGTGATCATTATCAAGTGATCATGGTCTATCAAGTGATCATGGTCTATCAAATGGTCATGGGAATTTTATAGTCAATAATATTATAAATTATAAAGCCTTTATAAACTTTGAGGAAAAGAGCCCAAAATCCAAATCAATGTATGCTTGAATCTGCACTGAAGTTTTTTAAGCATTTGAGAGATCAGGATTATAATTTAATGATTGATGGGTTACCTTATAATTTCTAGAAATGGATCACGCCATTCCTTTTTAAGAAATAAACGAAATATACTGCTGATTTGGCATAAAATATTACCTTAACAGATAACCATGTTTATTAAGAAATTAACCATTTGGGTATTTCTATTCGCGTCTTAGTTTTAAAGTGTTTTAGCCGGAGTATGATTGTTATTGGTGCAATTCGTGTGCTAGTTTGCAGCCTCTTACTAGGCTGGACCAGTACTTTGAGCCTGATAAGTTAATGAAGGATGACTGCACAATGTTAGAGTATAGTATTCATAACATATTCATTTATTTATGTGCATTTAACTTTAAGCGAATTTATGGATGTTTTCAATGAACCTAATCATTTTTGCCGATTTGAGTACATTGCATTTCGTGTTGGTCAGTCTGCGAAACGATTAACCTTTAACTGTTGTAGTTAAAACAGGTTAATTAAACTATATTGAGCGATGTTTTTTATATCTAAATAAAACATAAATACTCGCATAAACTGCTTAGATTATTTCCATTTGTAATCCATATATTAGGTATATCATCAATAAGAATATTTGTAAAATATAACACGTGACAATCGTTATGACGAATAATTCATTAATTTACTCATTCATTCATTAGTTAATTAGTTTTAAATCATTTATTTTTACGTTGATTTAGAATTCTTACAACTCGTACTAATCCCTCTAGACGGTTCCTGGGTTGGACTAGTACTTTGCGCCCGGGAAGGTCATGAAGAATTATTGCCTCCAACGGGGTTCGAACCCACAACCTTCGGATCCGTAATCGGGTACGTTACCACTGGACCACGCCGCCCTTATTTACTACTCACTCATTCAGGACCTCAAACATGATAATGCTTCTCTCTTTCTTAAATTAACTCGTTCACGCTCTGTGTTTTAACACAATATAAGGAGAAGTAATATATTGATATTTATAAGCAAAATAATAATGCTACAATAAGCAAACAATAAATAATTGACAAATAACTAAAATGAATTTCAACATATAGAGATTTTATTTACGATTAAAGTTTATATAACTCTTATTATTTGTTGTTGTTGTTGTTGTTGTTGTTGTTTCGTTGATCTTACTTTGCTTTACAATATTGACTATTCTAATTTTCAAACCTTCATTGCTCATTTTACCAAAGGGGCTAAGTCGATGACTTTTAAGACTCAGACCCTTAACGCACTGGGATCGACTCCCGGCTCGGTCTTTCGTTTAGCCTTCCAGCTGGCTTGACGTAGGCCGGTGGTTCTACCCGGATGCCTCTGCACTCAGGGTCTAATTCCCAACCTGCAATTACCTGGACGTCGCTTTATAAGTTATATAACCTATAATGATGTTGCATCAATGGTAAACTACAATTACAATACAGCACAGCTCCAACCATATCATTTCAGCTTAAGGTCTTCCCACCCTAAAAGCGATCTATTCCATCAAAGCCATGCATGTAACTTAACAATACACATGTATATAAGCTTTTAAAGTGTCAAATGATGGTAACCTTAGGAGAAAATTGACATGTTATGACAAGTGACAGAAGTTCTTTTATTACCTCCCCTTGATTAATTTGTTGCCGTGAGTTATCTCCCCTGAAAACTTAAAAAAAGTGATTTTCTTCATTATCAATGGTTAGTTAGATATTTTTCACGAAAGTTGATAAAAAATCATAAAATGCATCTTTCTACCATGAGTTTTTCTCATAAATCAAATTCAGTTTTCATATTTACCTCAAGATACATATTTTCCATAGGTTCAATGTTAACTTATATTTTTACTTTTTAATGTCTTCAAAGTGACAAAGTTTCATAGAAATATAACTATCCAGTGGCAAGATTTGAAATATGGCTATTAGGATGGGAAGATCTTAAACCTATTAGGTTTATATGACGTCACAGTTAAATGCAATCATGAACTAACAGACTGTAGACACACAAATCACCGGTCGATATAAATAATAAAGACTGGATATAAGATGTGTTATACGTAAATCAACTATCTGAGTAAAATTCCATGACCCATTCATTCCCGATACAAAACATTCAATGGGACCATAGGAAAAGATAAATGTTAAATATGCAAATAATCACTTCAATGTAGTCTGGTTTAAAGACATGTAAATCACTGCATATATATCACATTTGCTGGTCTGCACACTAATTGGATCTTTTATTAATAATCTTAATTTTACATGCATACAGACACGGTTATATGTTCCGATGATATATTTGGTGTTCATGATGGATGATAGTATCTTGCGCAAAGAAACCTCTCTCTCTCTCTCTCTCTCTCTCTCTCTTGGTCTCCAACCTCCCACGCTATGATTAGGGTCAATGTCCTAAGACATACCTTTTAAATCCTACAGCAACCATAATCCTTCATAGCACCACAGCATGGGGCTGTATTCGTCATCGCTTTATATGACCCACCAGGGGCGAAGTACTAGTCCAACCCAGGAACCTTCGAAAAGGATCAGTAATAAATGTATGGCCTTAACAGAAATGAGCTTATCTGTGCTAGTTATAATTTATTTTTTCAAGGCAAAAGATAATCATATTGATTCTGTCGGATACCCATTGTTCTCGTCCACAAGCACGTGTCATCGGTGCGGTGTACTTTTCCATACTGCAAACACGTAAAGGATTAATGAAAAAAATTGCACTGGGTCGGATCGAAGCTTGGGAGATCCAAACTCAGGGGCCCCTGCTGCTTTCTGACTTGAACAGAACACCTTGAGCTTGAATCTGTCAATATTTTATCTAATTCAATTTTGCATAGAAATGATTAGTTGACCCGAATCATTGGTACCATAGAGGTGCAAATAGAGTGTAAGCCTAAGAGATAATAAAAAATCCCCAGCACCGCTATTTTTAGTATAATATATGGTAGTGAAACAAGAATGTGTGTATATTTGACTTAGAGCACAGCTTCCTCCCACTGTCCAATCATTAAAACTTGCAGGATTTTACACGGGGATCACGTACTGTAATTGGAAGTAAAGGTATTCGAACTACCTTGATGATGTTTCGTTTAGCCATATTTAATATATTTCAAATTTTTATGGGTCGCAAATAGCGACATAAGCTACAACCCTCCTCTTTAAAATGAATTTAAAGTTTTACATAGATACAAGTCACATATAGATATATAATACCAAAATCCTTAACAAGGCATGTATATTTTTTCACACAAAATCCTATTTAGTTACGATATAATTATTGGACAGTTCGAGGTAGCTACACTCTAAATATACCGATTCCGGTGGTTGAGTAGTTAGAGCATCCGTTCCGAAATCGGGAGGTTGTGGGTTCGATCCCCGGCCGCGACATACCAAAGTCGTAAAAAATGGTACTGGTATATAGCTCCCTTGCTTGACACTCAGAATATAAGGGTAGTTCCAGGCCTGGTTGACCCGGTGTCAGGATAATGTGACTAGATGTGGTATCATGCCACATGTCTACAGTATAAACTACAGTTTGGCACAACTATATCAGTCTCAAGTAGACATACTCTCCAAATGATTAAAATACTGTCGGTGGGACATTAAATCCAGCAAACAAATACTCTACATATAAATAGAAACATTTATATAAACCAAAAATTTAACTGTTTGTTACGTTTGGTGAAAATTAGGTCATACCTGACTTTTAAAGAGTCATTCAACCTATCTAACTTGCTACTTCTCAGAGCGTTATCGTCAGAGATCGCCATCAGCTTTATTCCGCTTACTTTATCGACTTTCTTTGTAGAAATATAATAATATATTTCCATCGCATTAGAGTACTTTTATATTTAAAATTTTAAATTGGGGTAAAATTCAGCATGATTGTTTCTCTAATAAAAAATACCTTAATCTTAACATTCAACATTTGTGACATTTTAAACATAGATTTTTTCCCTTTTGTGAAACTAATTTATATATTTATTTAGCTCCAGACACGGATCATATATCGAACGACTGACTGATGTATACTATTGACAAAAATAACATCACTACTTCCTCTTTTGCTATTATCTCACCATTACATCCCTCCCTCTGCATTTTTCCTAGTATTTCTTCTCTCTATTTAGTCGAATGTTACGTTTCGACACTGCCTACACCCTCACTGAATTACTTTTGTTTGTGTATTTTTTGCAAATCTCCATACTGTATACCTTGTATACCTGGATGAAAATAAAAGATATGTTCTGTTCTCTTCTTAACAAATATAATAATTAAGTCATGTACTTAAAAACTCCGTAAAACAGGAAAGGATTACTGATTTTCTACCTAATTTAAACATGCACGGATCCAGGTGTTGGGTTTGGGGGTTATGACCCCACTTCCCTGGGATTTGACTATTATATTTAGTGTAAGTAACCTCCTTGGAAAACCTTAAAAGCACGTACGGTGAATTCAAAGTTGGTTAGGTATGGGTTAATTTTCATAGTTGGTCAACATATCCCTGTTGAACCCCCCCCACCCCACCCCGCACACACATACACACCTTAAGATAAATGACTCGATCCACGCGTGTTATATATATTATTTATCGCTAAGTATAAGTGTTGGTAAAATTCAAGGCAGCTCGACGTCGATTGTGAAAAGAAATCACTCGGGAGATTCCGGAAAAAGACTAAGTAACACGATTTAATAAACTTAAAATAAACATTCACACATTAAATGGTTATCAACTTGAACCCTCCACCACCAAACGAGACCTTTTCAATAATTTGAGTTCGGCTTAAGAAATGCTAGTTTTTATTACAGCCGTTTGAAAAGTCTTAACTTTCTTTTTTATCAAAGAAAGAGAATAGATGAAACGAAGTTTTAACAAGCACTCAGACGGGGAGTATATTTGTTCGGCATTACATATATACCATCCTCATTGACTCGAGTAAAGTTATAATGTTTTGTGCTTTTGATTTCTTTAATTCAGTTAGTGGTTTTCTTGACCTTAATATGCATTCAAGTTTTTTACCGATACAGCTTAAAAGAAAATGAAAGAAGAAATTTCCGCCACATTGACACTTTTTTAACAAAGCAAAAGATAAGCATAAGGACGTCGTGTTTCAAAGGTGGCTAAAACATATACTCGTGCATATACTGTATACCAGTAGATGTATTTATTTTCTTTATTTTTTATTTTTTATTTATTTATCTTTTGTTTTATGGATTTTTGTTGTTGTTGTTGTTGTTTGTGTTTTGTTTGTGTGTGTGTGTTGTTGTTGTTGTTTTTGTTTTGTTTTATTTTAAAAGACAATTGTGCTCCCTTGTGCTCAGCCACGGTGTCGTAGATGCTGAAGCTCCAAGTTGTCAAGCTGAAGCAATTACTATTATACAATTTAATTCTGCGGACTCAGATGTTTGCGCTTAACAAAGGCTAGACTTTTCGCGACTTACGCATTTTAGTCTGATGGACACACATACGTGTATCCATAAATTATAAGCTGAATATAATTTCACGATAATTTAAGTTCGCGGATTCATATCGACCGCGAAAACTTCAAATTATGCGGAATTTATAGATTTACAGTACATGTACTTTGCTTCAAGAACAGGATCATCTGGAAACAAAATGTATGATTTTTTTCAGTACAGTAACAAATTGTGCTTTTTAACGCTAGACTCCTGCGAAAACAAAACGATTTCCTATGAGATTGTGGTCTCCATTATTGAAAGCATGTCCAACAACTGAATTGCCCGCACCCCCATCCTCTGTTACATTAGATCAATAACGGACATGGAATTGCTTTATTTCGAACACAGGTAAACCAACAACTTAAGGAAATATCAAATACATGCGCTACATTCAATGTATTAAATCAATCTGCAAATAATGCAAAGTAATAGAAAGGCAATTGAAAACATAATAGTACACGTATAATTGAATACACAGTAGAACAAAGCAAACATAGGTAAAGGACCTGATCAAAGACAAGGCTACCTTATAAATTGTTTGATGTGTTTTGAACATTTGTCGCCAGAACTGATTTCAGACTATTGAATAGAGGAAGGAAATTGCGAGTAAATATTTGATCTAACGGATTGGTGTTATGAACTGAGAAGAGAGGTTTTAAAGACTACCACTGACCAGGATGACCCAGTGTTAAACGAGAAACTAATCAGTGTATAGAATATTGTTGCTAAAAGTAAACTGCATGAAATCACATGTACTATTCTTAAATTATATAGGTTTATCTATCTGACTATCTATGTATATATATTTCTAACACCCATCTTTTCATCCATCTGGTCATCTATAATACAAAGAAAAACATAATATCAGAGAAAAATGACAGCGTAACCCATACCAAGTTTTCGCCATCTATATGTGTGTTTTGTACAAACAATGATACCACTATTGAATTAACTAGTCAAATTTGCGTATATAAGACAAAGGTAGATTGTGTTACGGTGATATTTATACCTAACAATATAACTAGTCATTGTTCGGATGTCCTCGCATACTATCGTAATAATTTAGCCCTCTATTGTTGCCCGAGTCTTCTCTTATGTCTCCATGCGCAGCGATCCGTTCGGGTACATTTCAATATTACTGTTTTGTTTTGTTTGCGGTGAAACCATTGTTCTTTCAAAAATGATAGTGGTATCCTATATTACAATTATCGCCGTTACAATGTGCCCTGTGATTATTTAAATTTCAGCTTGGTGTTAGAGGCCATGATTTCAGATGTAAGTAGAATTGTGCTCACGGAGTGGAATAATCAGGCGTTAGTTTGATGGGAGGATCTGACGACCATAAGGTAGGGCACGATAGCTGGAACCTGTGTATGATTCCGTGTTATCTCTACTGGACACCGTAGAATCACTTGGCAAGGTTCAGTTGTGATGCAACAGGTGATGTACAGGATCTGGTGGCCGTGTTGCGATCTTCTAGTCGTGTTGGGCGTATTGCGATGTATCAGTTCAGTTGCAATTTTCCAGTTCTGTTGAACTTGTTTCGATGCACCATTTCTGGTGGCCGTGTTGCGATTTTCCGTTTATGATGGGCGTGTTGCGATGTACTAGTTCTGGTGGCCGTTTTGCGGTGTGTCAATCTTAGTGGCCGTATTGCGATGTGTCGATCTTAGTGGCCGTATTGCGGTGTGTCGATCTTAGTGGCCGTTTTGCGGTGTGTCGATCTTAGTGACCGTATTGTGTTGTGTCAATCTTAGTGACCGTGTTGCGATGTGTCAATCTTAGTGGCCGTGTTGCTATGTGTCGATCTTAGTGGCCTTATTGCGGTGTGTCATTCTTAGTGGCCGTATTGCTATGTGTCGATCTTAGTGGCCTTATTGCGGTGTGTCGATCTTAGTGACCGTGTTGCGATGTGTCAATCTTAGTGGCCGTATTGCGTTGTGTCAATCTTAGTGGCCGTGTTGCGATGTGTCATTCTTAGTGGCCGTGTTGCTGTGTGTCGATCTTAGTGGCCGTATTGCGATGTGTCAATCTTGGTGGCCGTGTTGCGGTGTGTCAATCTTAGTGGCCGTTTTGCGGTGTGTCAATCTTAGTGGCCTTTTTGCGTGTGTCAATCTTAGTGGCCGTGTTGCGGTGTGTCAAACTTAGTGGCCGTTTTGCGGTGTGTCAATCTTAGTGGCCGTGTTGCGATGTGTCAATCTTAGTGGCCGTGTTGCGGTGTGTCAAACTTAGTGGCCTTTTTTGCGATGTGTCAATCTTAGTGGCCGTGTTGCGGTGTGTCAATCTTAGTGGCCTTTTTTTGCAATGTGTCAATCTTAGTGGCCGTGTTGCGGTGTGTCAGTCTTAGTGGCCTTTTTTTGCAATGTGTCAAACTTAGTGGCCGTGTTGCGGTGTGTCAATCTTAGTGGCCTTTTTTTGCAATGTGTCAATCTTAGTGGCCGTGTTGCGGTGTGTCAATCTTAGTGGCCTTTTTTGCGGTGTGTCAATCTTAGTGGCCGTGTTGCGGTGTGTCAAACTTAGTGGCCTTTTTTGCGGTGTGTCAATCTTAGTGGCCGTGTTGCGGTGTGTCAATCTTAGTGGCCTTTTTTGCGATATGTCAATTTTAGTGGCCGTGTTGCGGTGTGTCAAACTTAGTGGCCTTTTTTGCGATGTGTCAATCTTAGTGGCCTTTTTTGCGGTGTGTCAATCTTAGTGGCCGTGTTGCAGTGTGTCAATCTTAGTGGCCTTTTTTTGCAATGTGTCAATCTTAGTGGCCGTGTTGCGGTGTGTCAATCTTAGTGGCCTTTTTTGCGATGTGTCAATCTTAGTGGCCGTGTTGCGATGTGTCAATCTTAGTGGCCTTTTTTGCGATATGTCAATTTTAGTGGCCGTGTTGCGGTGTGTCAAACTTAGTGGCCTTTTTTGCGATGTGTCAATCTTAGTGGCCGTGTTGCGGTGTGTCAAACTTAGTGGCCTTTTTTTTCAATTGTGTAAAACTTAGTGGCCTTTTTTGCGATGTGTCAATCTTAGTGGCCGTGTTGCGATGTGTCAAACTCAGTGGCCTTTATTGTGATGTGTTAATCTAAGTGGCCAGGATAACTTCACCAAGATAACAGTTTACTACTGGAATAATCTTTCGCGTGTCATTAATTTTCGTTGATTTTATTGATGGCCTTATCAACGAATATTTATCGTTCGTTTATCAGACATTTTATTGAACAAGAATCAACGAAAATATGTACCCACAGAATTGCCTTTAAAAACATGATCAACGAAATTAAGCACGTTAGCAGTATTCTTTTTACGTAATTGACGATTATGCGTTTTACCTCAGGTGGATTTTGAATTGATTTTTTTTTTTTTTGTAATTAAATAATAATGAGCTAAATAAAGCGTGAAACTTCTGTAAACGAAAGAGATCTTTCATCAAGCTATAGAAATTTCTTCGTTTCACAATATTACTTCAATTCATTGATTCTACTTGTGAGATATTAATGAGCAATAAAATCATCTTGGGTAGAAATTTTAATAGTTTTGTCTCCAAACTAAACAAAAATGTAATTATAACTTTTGTTTTTGCTTTTCTTTCAATAAAGTTCGAAATCCGATATAAGATATTAGACAGGCCAGAATATTTGAATAAGCCATCCACACGGATGTGTTAAACTTAATTAATACAGTGTGCCAGTGTTAAAGCTTTGGTCGATATAAAACCAACATAATGGACCTGTTAGGCCGGGTATGCTGTTAACGTTAAGTGGGGTAGATACAGGCGGACAGATTACGATCTCGCTCCGCGGGTTGTTTTACCGGTAGGGGGTACGCCCAGGAACAAAGGGACTAATTCGACAATGTATTGTCGTGTGGTAGAGAAGGTATGAACAGCTATAATCTTGTAGAGCTTTAATAACTACAGTAAATCTCTCTCTCTCTCTCTCTCTCTCTCTCTCTCTCTTATGTAGTTTAAAGTTATTGATCTAATGAATGTGATTATACAATTCATAATTTAATGGGTTAAACAGAAAGTCGAGAACTTGATGAAGTATTCTGTCTTTTTATTTTTCCATTGTTCTTTTTACTTTGGTTAATTTATTTATTTATTTATTTATTTATTTATTTATTTATTCAATGTGATAACAATTCACACACTAGTAATAAAAACAAGATTAAATCATAACTGAGAACTGATGAGATATACTCCTATTTCTTTCTTCCTTCCTTTCTCTCTTTCTACTTATTATCAACAAGAAATATCTTTAAAAAAGATACTCGGCCGTGGTAACCAGCTTGATGATTAGAGTCTGAATGGTTTAACATGTAATAGATTTTGTTGTTGGTTTAATAGTTGTGTAAGTCCTGTGTTAGTGCAGCTCTTTGAAATACCACGGATCCAAAAAATTTATACAATCTTGGTAGACACTTTAAAACATTTGCCATTAGACTTCGTTTCGCGGGCTACAAAACGAAACCGGATGTTACGTTTTTGTTGAATATAGGATCTGTCAGGGTCTAACAATCAATTCCGAAATCTATGTGTTTCCTATTTTTTAGCGTTCTACTCTTTCAGTTTACCTTAAAAAGGTGCAGTGTCTTACTATTCGGGACAAATCGTTTACAGGGGATGAAAACTTCAACTTTTAAAATAAACAGAGATTTAAAGAACTCGTTTCCGCAACTCCTTTCTTTTCTTTTGACTAATTTTACAATGACCAATGGGAATTTAGCAAAGTATATAATAACCAATGAAAAGCCTAATTTTATTCCGCTTCATTACTGTGTGTTTCACAGGAAGTCAGGGTGAAAAACTGACAGCAGGTCTGATACATTTTTAAACATATTCTTTGAAAATGGGATTGAGTCGAAACCTGAGAACTAATTGAGATTTTCCACTCTTCGTTCTTTTCTTATTGTTGTTATTTAGTTAAAACTAGGTTATCAACTATGTTACTAATTCAATATCCCACACATTGAAACGAAATAGGATTAAATGGAAAGCTGAGACCTTAAAAAATAAATTTTCTCCCTATTCTTTCTTTACGTAATTGTTTAACAAAAATATGCAATTTAAAACTAAAAGATTGAACGCAAAAGCTGAAACACGAGGTTTTCTTTCTTTCTTTACTGGTGTACGTCAATGATAAAAACGCGCACGAAATTTTAAGAGGGATTTAGGTATGGGCTCTTGCGTCATCTGTATGTATGTATGTATGTATGTATGTATGTATGTAATAGCAAAGCTGTTACCAATCTGCCATCGTTTTGCTTTAGTTACGTTAACATGTAGAAAAAAGGTTATTAAGATTCATTTGCAATGATCTTAGCGGAAATGCAAAAAGAAATCAGGGTTTTGTAAGGTTCTTCTCATCCTGATCAAACGGATGAAATCAATTGATGTTTTCAAAGTATCATCGATCTATTAAACCTGCCATATAGAGGGTAAAATGATAAAGATTCGTTTTTTAATTTATATTTTTCTGGCAATTATTTGCGAGTAAGAATCGCTTTCACTTAACGTTTGAACATCGAAAATAAATTAGTGTTACATACAAAATGTTCAATGGCGTCTTGATTGATTATTACGATCACTCCAAACAGGAAAAATATGTACGTAATTTGGTCTAATTCATTTTCAAAATATAAACGGCAGAGAGTATATCGTTACTTGATCAAGGGAAGTAACTCATCATCAAAATATGTTGGGAACTGACTGTAATATGTTTTGCTTCATACTTATATTAAGTGCCAGACTGTTGTTAAGCATTGGGCGATTTGGGAAGAATCATACACTTTTAGGCTTATGATCATATACATTCCAGGCGTACAAGTTTCATACACTTCTAGACGTGCAACATTCTTACCCTTCCAGGCGTATTATACTCAAACACTTTCAGGCGTACGATACTCATATACTTTCAGGCGTACAATACTCATATATACTTTCAGGCGTACAATACTCATATACTTTCAGGCGTACAATACTCATATATTTTCAGGCGTACAATACTCATATATACTTTCAGGCGTACAATACTCATATACTTTCAGGCGTACTAACATATATGCAGACAGTATTCACTGCAATGTGCCAGCAATATGTAGATCACTTTATAATGCCCTTAAATACTAAGATACTAATTGTACTAATAGAAAGTCATCAAAAAGGTTTACAGAAGACAACACTTCACTATATAGTCTTTATTTACATAATATCAGTTACCAAATGACGTCAGAATCGGCCGATTCTTACGATAGTTGATACTTACAGACAAATACCTTCGGGTTTATTTTTGTTTTCACATTCACTAGCAGTAACACGATTACAACCAGTGTTTTCTTGCACGCACCTGTTTTTGACATGTTGACTAAAACAATGGCATGAACTCGGTACGGGTATGACATAGCCGGTTGGTTCACAAAAGATTCGCTGCCATTGGGTTAGAACAATATGTTCAAGCAATGAAAGCCGTATGGCTATGTTCAAATGGAAGCTCTTGTTGTCAGTGATATTGAAAATATATTTTGAAATTAAACAACAATTAAAATTTTATTTTTTTATGCGACGTCTAAACAACACTATTGGTATGTCATTTACTATTTATTTGTTGTACCATATTCTTAGTTTAGAATATTTCACCCTTTTAGTTTTTTAGTTTCCTTTTCAATTTATCTAATATTTGATTTTTTTTCTTCAGAATGACCATATAGAACTCATCAGACATCCGGCCTGGAAAAAAATGGATTAGAGCGTGTATAGTGCAACACCGCATTAAAATCAAACAAAAAGAAAATTTGTAACAGGACTTACAAGCTTGTGGATGGATAATTTAAACTTTCAAAAAGCATAGATTTATGAGAAACCTACATACCTGCGTATGTAAGCGGTAAGCTTTTGGTGCTAAATGACCACTGTAAGTAACTCCAGTATTGACCGTAGTTTAGTAGTTTATGTAGTTTTCTTATTGCCCTTCACTGAGAACCATGCTCAAATACACGACAGCGCTAAATAACGATGACGGAATTGTCTCCCCTCCTCAACACAGAGACGTAGAATACACCAAGAGTGCTCTGGAGCTTTCCGCCGGAAGTAAGACTGGTGCAAAAATGGCGATAAAAAGACGCGGTGGGCGAAAGCTAACACGGGAAATTCGTGAGGCTCATTTGCCCCCGATCACAAACGCTAGCTCACCAGCTGGCCTCAACATGACTAATTCCATCGTTCCTGAAAAACGAGAAACATATAATCAAAACCTACCAATGAAACGGAAGGAAATAAGAACTCCGTATGTGTCACATATGGGGTTCAATAGGGCGAGTGACGTCGCGACGCCCTACGTCCTTCATACACAGATTACCAATATGGACCCACAAGCAACATTAATTGCCAGGGAAACGACTAAACTGTCGAACAACGTGTTGGAGATAAAACACGAAGGGGAGCTCAGACACGAGAGGACGTTTTCGAGTTTACACAAGTTCCCTTCTAGCTCCTCGCCAGTTATCGATAAGCGTCCCCGTGGACGTCACGGACGTTATAAAAATAATAGTTTTAATGAGCATGATTTAGAGAGACATGGGGATATACGTGAGTTGGCTGTTCAGAGCAATCAAATGGGACTGTATAAGCGAGCAGACAGACGTCAAAGAGATAGCTCGCGCGGGAAAGGCGATGAATCGTTTTCGATTAGGAAAAAGATAGAACAGTTCCGAAGATGGCATGAGGAGCAATATCGCGAGAAGATAAAGAAGTTAAAACAGGAAGTTGATCATCAGTTCGAGGCAGAGAATAATAAGATAACGAGGCAAGTGGGTGGGGTAAGAGAGACTCCAACATCGAAGAGCCAGTTGTCTGTACATCAACCTGAAAACGAGAAAACTGAAAATAAAATAGAAAAAGTGCCGTCTGAGGTTTCGCATAAAACTGAGGATGAAAAAGCCACGCCAATATTGTCGACAACAAATGAAACGTCAAAGCCTCGAACTGAATCAGCCCGCACGTGGCATACGTGGCGTAACGTCAATGATTCGTATGCCTACAATGACGTCAATAAATATATTCAGGAAAATGAACTCATGGACGAGGAGAAGAGTCAGTGGATTAAGAAATGGGTGATTGAGGTCAATAAAGCGATGAAAGACATCAAACATGAAAGTATGTTATGATTTAGGGAAGATGGACATAACATTGATAAAAATATTGTTCAAATTTGCCTGAATCAAAACACCAAAATAGTGCTTATTGTAGTTCAGTATTCAACTAATATAAAACAATGCTTTGGAGAGGGAGATTCGAAGTAAAGAAATGAAAAATGCCGATAGAGTTGGTGATTGATTACAGGAGGGAAGGTGACAGTCACCTGTTTGAATTCTTGAAGAACGCGACATTGATATGTGTCTCAATATCATGCAACCGGAAGTAAGCCTAGCGTGCCGGAAACTTGTTGTGTTCAAGAATCAAAATATTCATATTGTTTTCTTGTCATCATCATTTCGTTTTCGTTTGTTTTTGTTATTCAAAACCGCTTTCAAAGATAGCTTATTATTGTTTTACAAAGTTTTATTTCTTTGTCATTTCTATCTGTTGAAAATAGTAACGATAAATGGACAATGTATGTTTGTATGTTTGACAAATGGGCGATTTGTGTTTTATGTATGACAAAAAAAAACTAAATGCTATAACTTCAATTTTCGTTGGCATTAATTTCTCGTTGAACCTATGCTAAAATTTTGAGTTCTTTTATCCGTTGATTCGTGATAAATAGTAAGAAGTGAAGGAAATTTTCGGGGTTAATTTTCTTTGATTATACCAACGGTGAAAATTAGTTTAAAACAGTGTTTTGTCTCATTTCTTATTCCCTAAGATCGGTCTTTACTTCACTAATGCATGTCGCGTCATTTCCAGTTCCGACGCCGTCCCATATTTCAGAATGGCTGAATACTTCATCGTCACAAAACGTAGTTTAACATTGTATATAAGAAAAGCTCAGTTATTGTTGAAATAAAAAAGAAAATTCTGAAATAAATCGCTGATAATTTTGAATTTTTGAATTGAGCTTCTGATTGGCCAAAAGTTACGGTGACTTCTAAATGGTAATATACACTATGAAACATAACACAGTAGTGTTACAGAGGATATAAATAACAGCCAATGAAGGTTCTTGGTAGATTTTGTTTTAAAAATAGACGTAACAGAAACTCTGTGGTCCTCATTAGCCGCCTTAATAGCCTTAAAAATGACTTAACCAAAATGAGGACCGGAATACTTAAGGACTTGCGACTTTACGGGTCTGCTATAAAGTTGCAATCCTCAATATTTTTACACCAAACGGCTCTGTATGCATAGGTTTCCCTATATCACTTCTCTCTGATTGGACAGGAATATGTGTTTGTAATTTATTTTCGTGAATTGTTCATTAATTGTGTGTGTGTGCGTGCGTTTGTGTGTGTCAATATTGCCCGTTGTTCGTCATAAGAAATGTGCCAAACTGTTTATTCGAATTTACAGTTTTTAAAACATTGTTGTTTCCTTGGTAACTGAAATATTACTTGAGGTAATCTTTTAACCGTAGGATACTTTTTAGACATTTGTTCCGAATTCTAACACTCATACTTAGCGCTAAGTGATACTGAAATACTTAGCGCTTAGTGATACTGAAATACTTAGCGCTTAGTGATACTAAAATACTTAGTGATACTGAAATACTTAGCGCTTAGTGATACTGAAATACTTAGGGGTGAGTTTTAAAATATTGCTCTCTTTTTTCGAAATACCTAAATAGTTCATTTCTTAAGTAATGATATGACTTTATATAAAGGTAATAACTTATGACAACTAAGTAATTGGTTTCGCACAAACCTGATCAGTTAATTAAGATTTTAGGTACTGCTTGGGAAAATTCACTTAATGTTTTTTTAAGATTATCTTAGTGCTAATTAAAGTTTTACTTTGTGTTAAGTATTGCTAATGGATTTCGAACCAGTTTTTCTCACATTAGCCTCCCAAGTTTCTATTCTCAATACAAATTCGAGCTACTGATATAATTTGTTTCCAGGCCTATCAACTTACAAGTACATGTAATATACTGAAAACTAAATTTTGCTCATATATTTTTCCTTTGAAAAAAACGTATTTTCTTTAACAACATATATGAAAGTATGACTAAACTTTATTTTTTTCAATATACTTAAAATCACAAATTATGCATTTAAATAAATGCCAAAGTAAATCAGAAAATGTATGTTAATGATAACCATTTTTGTATAAAAGGAAAAAGTTCTGACAGGTACAAGAATGTTTGAATGCAATTAAGGTATTAATCAGCACAGATAACGTTAGCTGAAGTAGGACCAGATAAGATTTTAGCTAAGGTATTGGTAAAGCTGTTTTCTGTCTGTCGAAAAGTTCCCTATACGAATATCTGAATTGAACACAAAGAAAGCCTGAGGTATTGCATTGCAATTTGATAGCCGTGATATTGCCAATTTAATTATCAGTATAAAATAATTGTCAGCTTGGTCATGTATTTCGTAAAATAGAAATAATCGTATGTGCTTCTATCTAACATAAGAATATAAGTATAACTTAGAGTGCTAAGTTTTTTATTAGTGGAATTCAAACCAGATTACCTAATGAGTTTCACGAACTGCATCACGTGTAGACAATAAGGAAGCCTATTTTGACGACCGTGACTTTATATAATGGCGTCTTAACAATGTTCAGAATTATTCGGTATCCAAAAAGGCACATCGCACAACTTTATTTTCTTTCACGGCAAATTGATTTTATTTCGTATTTACGAAAAGTCTTTCGAACTAACGAATCACCATTTCGTAACAGCTTATTATTATATTATGAAATGAAATACATTGAAAATTGCGAATAACCAATGTCTGATGTGAGAAAACGAAGTTTTCGAGAATGCGAAAGTTTCGGAAAACCGAGAGTATTGGAATATACATCGATTTTATTACGATTTCCGATTAATCGCTTCTCGCGTTTTAAATGTTGTATTTCTTTTACTCAACCCTATAAAAAAGGTTTGTTAAAGGAACTACTAGAAGAATACTATTTCTAAATAAGCGTATACCTCGTTAATGCGTATTTACAGTTCGCTAAAATGTGCCGCGCAAGAAATTCAAGATGTGGGACTTCATATAGTTAAGTACAGTAAAACCTCAATCATACGACCAGTAATGGGAAAACAGCCAGTTTGTCGTAAAAATGAGGTCTGATTATTGAGTCAAGTTAAGCAGTATAAATGGGACAGGGTCCTAAAGATCGTTGTCATAATAGTGAAATGGTCCTTGTATTTTTGTATGAGTTTTTACTGTAATGTATGTTACAAATCTCCTTCTTCGTGACACAGGTCTCCATTTAAGTCATATTTAATTAAGATGAAATGGATTACCCTTAAAGATATGTAAATATGAATTTTTTATGCACGAAAGATTTAAATACATTTTATAGTTATATATTGTGCCAAAAAAATGTTATTTTTATGACAACAGCTGTCGTAAATATTATGTATTTTATATGTTGTTGTTTCTTTTTAATTGTTATAATAGTATTGTCGGGATTTGAAATAAGCAGAGAAACAAATGTATTTTGTAACAGATGACCAATATTTTTAAAAAGAAAATGTAATTTCACAAAATAGTTATTTTCATTTGCACATACCCTCCGATGCGTTTTTGGTTTTCGCTGGTCTAGCCAAAGCGAGGTTACATATTATATATATGTTGTTCATGATGCATGCCATTGATTTCCAACTATTTATGATAAAAACAGTATTTTGAACAATGCGTTCTTTTTATTATCTTTGTTCGCCCTAGTATAGTTATGGCGGTAATGCTTGATGCTGTCGTTTGTTGGAAAGTCGTTTGTTGCCAATGGCCAAGCGGCTCTTATTTCAACTCTCTAGATATTCAGTCGGAGTTACCTGCCCTTCGCTCTTGGACGGATATATACTATGGTGAACATGGGTTATATGCGCCATGGCTGAGCGTTTGTTTATGGACAACAAGGCAGATCAACGCACCTGTGCTTGCCTAGTGTCTCTCTGAGTCCCTTACAGGTCAGCTTGTGCTCAGTTGACGTTTGACGCCACAAAGAGGCACGGTATAAGGCTGTAGAGTGGAAAAGGAGATTTACGTAATCGGATTCCTTTTCGAGCTAGTGGGCACTATCCAGCAGTGGAGGTTGAAAGCTACAGGAGACAAGCACATTCACCCCGCCCATAACACGAAGCTCATCACATAGACCTGTTGACACGCTTAAACAATGCACTGGCTCTCAATCTCTGATTTTTCACCACTTCACCAAATTCAAATGCCGATCATTTGGGATGTAAATCTCTGGAAGTATTACCATAACATTAGATTTGAAGATCACCGACCATAAAAACCGTTTATTTTTACTTAAAATCTTAAATAAAGTTAAAACACATTCCACGATTTTTATTTTACGAAATATTTTAGTACATTAGTAAATGACTACAGTCGTTTAGCCAGTTCCGACGCTTCACCGGTTCCGGAGTATTCCGCATGTATCCCCTCTAAAACACAATATCACGGTCTGATGTTTTCACACGTTTTAGTTTAATATATTACCGTAATCCGCGATATATGACAGGAGGTTTTGTTTCTTAAGGTAAAAAATGTGCCGATGATATTTGACGGTTGTCGTGTTATTTACCGAAGTCAAATACGGAAAAAATGGCGATCTTAATCCTTCGCTTGTTTTTTAATCGGTTATATAAACTAGGGAACAAATAATGGTCCAGATGTTTTACTTAGTATGTTGCTATCGTCTGCCAAAAAATTCTTTTCAGTAAGCCGGGCATTTTAAAAATAAATTGAAATTGCATAATAGTTTGTGCATTTAGCCAGTTCCGGAGGACTTTCAAAACAAGTTTGCTCATAAGGTTTACATATGCTAAACACGAATAATTGGCTTGTTTATATATATATTGGTGGTTATTGTTGAATGTAGAAGATTTACCCTCAAACATATAACTGTTCATGTGTTCATCTTTCTGTCTATCCAATCAAGTCTCACATATACAGTCTCTATATCGTCTGTACAGACTGTAAACGTTTCCCTGTGCTATACATCAACACTTGTGTTACCCTAGTGTGGCAAAGTCTCTCTCTCTCTCTCTCTTTCTTATTAAATGCATTACCAATATGAATGAAAATATAAACATTATTATTTTAAAATTTCTGACAGAGCATGACCAAAGTAAAACATAGGCGTAACCCAGCATGTGCAACACCCGTGAAAAGTGGGAAAGGGCCTATGTGTGCAGTGAGCCCAGAGCAGAAAAAAGCTGCCAAAATATCTTTGAAATATAAAAGAGGATATAGAAAGTCCCCAGGTAAAATTCTAAGGGTCAAGGCAGCTTTAGAAGAGGTTGAGCATGGATGCTCAGTTAGACAAGCTGCCCTAAAGAATGGCTTATCAGAAAGTTTTCTAAGACGCAGGTTGACAGGAGACGTTTCAGTAGAGAGAAGAAATGGTCCACCACCAGTATTCAGTGTGAAGGAAGAGGAGGAGATGGCAATATGGTTGTCAGAAATGGCAAAAAGGGGAATGGGTTTGGGTGTCTCAGATTTCTTGGACTTTGTCCAAAGTATATTAGAGAAAGACAAACGCAAAAATCAATTCAAAAACAACCGCCCGAGTTATACTCATGGCAAGAAATGCACATTTGGTGGAAATGAGAAAAGAATCTTCATTAGAAAATTCAAGAGCCAAAGTAACAGCACCAGAGCTAGATAAATGGCTCACTAACTATTACCAGTTTGTGTCCAAACTTTATCTGCTAGACAAAGGCAACAGAATTTACAATGCAGATGAGTCTGGCTTTTCTATGGGAAGCAAGGCAGGATCTGTTATTGGGCCTATAAAATCTGACTATTCTGGAAAAGTACCCCATTTAAGTGGCAAAAGTAAAAAAAGACTAACTGCAATGTTCTGTGGGAATGCTTCAGGTGATATCATGCCACCATTTTTTATCTATCCTAGTCCAAAACCTACAGCATATGACCCATTAATAAACAGCAGGGAAGGTACTGTTGTAGAATATACTGAAAAAGGTTGGATGAATGCTAAATCCTTCCTGAGATTTCTTGAGCATTTTGATAGACATGCATGTCAAGAGAGACCTGTCATATTATTAATTGATAGTGTTAGCAGTCATATTGATCTGGATGTGTTTACCTTTGCCAAAGAAAAGGGAATTGAACTTTACAGACTAATTCCAAATGCAACTCATTTTCTTCAGCCCTTAGATAATGGTGTATTTGGTCAATTAAAAAAGTCTTGGTACCAGGTTGTCAGAAAATACACAAGGGAGTATCCAGATCAGAGCATAGGAAAAGAAAATTTTGCTTCTAAGCTTCATGAGGCTTTCATGAATTTTTACAAGCCCTTAACAGTAGTCAATAGTTTTAAGGCAACAGGTATTTTTCCTGTTGACAGGTCAAGAATTGCAGATAGTCATCTTAAACCTGCCCTTACCTTTGAAACCGTATCTGTGGAGGCATCCAGCCCAAATGTTGAACTAAATAATGAAGAAACCTGTTCTATGCCTTGTTTGCCTGTCTGTACTGAGACCACTTGTGACATCCCAGTGTCCTCTCCACAAGGCTGTGATGAGTTACATGCTTATACCTCTTTATTATGTGATCAGATCAGTACTGATGGTAACAGGCAAACTGTTAATGAAACTGGGGACAGACATTTACCTGGCACTAATTTTGTCTTGGTATCAGAAGCAGAAGACAATTCCCCCTTGTCTCTTCTTGCAAATGTTGCTTCTAATTTGTCAAGCCATAGTTCAAATACCAGTAACACAGTTGAACATGCACCATCAGGTGAAACTGATGATTGTTCAAGTGCTACATGTGCTACATATATGACTAGTCCTAAAATTCCATGCACTTCAGCTTCTCCAGACTCTGTCGCACCCTGTGTAAGGGATGCTCTTGTGTTCCCTTCTTGCAGTAATGCTAAAAGAAGGGCTTCAAGTTCCAACACATTGCCAGATTGTTTAACATCTGAGCAAAGTATTCGAACTTCTGCCTTAAAGCAATTGCAAAAAGTGAAAAGTTTTGCTAGAAGAGAGATAGCAGCTAAGAAAAAATATTTAAGAGAAAAAATGAAAGGTAAAAAGAAAGAAAATACAACAAAGATATCTACAAAAAATGTTACTGGTAAGGTAACCAAGGGAAAGGGGTTGGGTAAAAGGATAAAGTCCAATGCCAAAAAAGCATTGTCCTTTGATCAAAATACTAGTTTAGACCAATGTTCAGTTTGTAAAAATATGACAGAGGATCCAAAAGGTTGGGTCCAATGTGATATTTGTGATAGCTGGATGCATGTTTCATGCATTCCAAGTGATCATGATTATGATGTGGCTGCCCTGGTAAGTGATGATATTGAGTTTTTCTGTCATTTCTGTGTCCAGTAATGTTTTATGCAAACAGTCAAGATATTTTTTATATATATACATGTACATGTATATGTTAAAATAAGCAGTTTTTTACAATGTAAATGCATAAAAATTAATATGTTTATGTACCAATTTCATATTAACTCTCACACAGTGTATGTTGTTTTTCATTATCTGGCTTATCCATTGTAGATCATTTTGTTCTTATTTTATTTCTCATGAGAACCTTCCCTGAATAACTTTTTATACTCATGTTAACAACAATTGCCACATGTACATTGTAAGCTTGAAGCTAGTATTATGTGGAAGGGCAAGTTATACATTCATAGCATACCATATATTCATGATTTGATTCAATGTTTGAAACCCAAAGCTTCAGTACAGAATAACCAATATGCTTGAATTGGAATGCCATTAGAATCAAAATCTTGGAATTTCATTTATATTAAGTGTTCACCTGTACTTTATTTTAATGCTGCAATTTACATATTAAAACACATGGTTGTTTCATTATTTCATGCATTGATACATTGCATATGTAATAAAGAAATACAAGATAGTATTTATAACAATTTTGTTTATTGCATAATAAACAATCAATAACTATCATATACTCATGTGTTAAATACATGTAAAACTGTTTATGAAAATTCACTTGTGTCTTATCAATTTGGTCCGCATAACTTCCTTCTCTGGCATAGAGTCCAATGCATCTGCTATCCAGCTAAGACCTGTTTCATCCTCCATACTGATCTCATAATGGCATGGAATGACAACACCTCCTCCCGTCTCTTCAGGGGCTGGCCATGGTGGGAAACTAGCGGTGGGTTCTCCAGTAGCCGTAGCAGTAACTTTGCCACCTAACTCTATAATTTTTCTAAATGCTCCAGCAAGCCCTCTAGGTACATGGCCTACCGGCAATCCAGCGACATCTGACAGATTCAGGCACCGTTTACTGTCTGTTACGATCTGTCTCATATCAGGTGGGAAGGTATCTAGAGGTGGAATCCACACAAGGGCTGCATTTTCATCATGAACATTTTTATATTCTAAGTCCATTGTTAATGGTGTTTGCATAGGAGGCCTAATCTTGAAATGGTGATAGCCTTTTATAACACTATTTTCAATGTGCAACTTCAACATTCTGGAGAATATTACAAAATATGATTATGCACAGGTTTGATAACGTTCAATGACTTGTGATAACGTTTTCCGATGGAGCCATTCTAACCAATAATCATGGAAAAGCGAAATTTATGACGTCCACCGGAACCGGTGAAGCTGCGTCGGAACTGAATAACGTAACGGTATTTAAAATACAACACACATCATAACAGAATAAAAAGATTTCTCTTGATACTTTTAATAAATAAACGACAAGATATTAGGTCGACGATTCAACACATAATTATTTTTTTATCTAGCTGTTTGATACTTTTTGCAGGGATAAACTGAAAAGTGCGTCGGAACTGGCTAACGAACTGTACCACTACCTATATACCGTGGAAATTTTAACTGGCAAAATTTCGTTTTCATGAATATTAATCATCTAGTAATTGTGGCTGTAAGATAAATTGCTTTACCTAGACGAGGATAATGACGTCACCTCTACATGGTTGAACGAAGCTGACTTTCAAAAACCAAAGGTCCATTTAGAAGCAAAACGTATCGGGTGAACGTGGATTCAGACGATGGTAATGACTAAAATTACATTAATATTTACAAAACAGACTCTACTTCTAAGATATTGGATGACTCAGCCATTTTATTAGGGAAACTAGAACATTTATGTTCACTAAGTATATAAGCATTACTTAGTGCTAACTATAAGACTGGAGCGTGAAGCGATTATCCTGTAATCTTTAACTGTTAAATACTTCTTAATTAACGTGACAATAGATCCGCCCCAAAATAAATAATCGAGCAACTGGCTTGAATTCCGCCGACAATACTTAGCGCTAAGTAATACTTAAATTCTTAAACTAGGAAGATGCACATTCCACCATTCCTGATTTATGAAATATTTAAGTACATGACAAAGCCGAAATCAATTATTACTTTAATAACTAACAATGATTGTCAAGAAAGGAAATATTAGGTAATTATCTAAGAGAAACAAGACTAATGAAAGTTGCCATTGATTATTGAAGTATAACTCAGTGCTAAGAATTGTTGGTGGAATTCGGCCCAGCTTAACAAAGGTCATACAACCAAGTGCACGTGAACCTTGCTTTCGATAGTTACCTTCGACAAACATTTTGGGCGGGAAAATGTCTGATTTGGCGCTTTGTTAATTTGATGTTAGAGTATAATTAGTGATGGTAATATAGATAATATATCATTATCCTATGAACATTTGCGTAACTACCTGTATGAGATATACTTGTGTGGGGCCTCCGTGGCCGAGAGGGCAAAGTCGCTGACTTTAACACTCACTCAGTCCCTCACCGCGTGGGTTCGAATCCCGGCAGGGTCATTCGGATTTTCATGTGAGGAAGCCTTCCAGTTGGCTTACGGTAGGTCGGTGGTTCTATCCGGATTCCTCCGTGAATTCGGGGTCTTCCTCCACCTGTAATTAGCTGGACGTCGTTGTATGACTGAAATACCGTCGAAGCGACGGTAAACTCAAATAGTCAAGTCATATACTTGTGTGGTTACTATCTTTGATGAGTGTCGAAGATGATGTTAAATAATGTATTCCAATTATACTTGTATTTATCATAATATTTATAATATTTAAATGATTCACATTAAAAACTGTAAGTCTAGATTTTTGTTTTGAGTTCAATAAATTCTTGTAAATATCATTTTTGTTGTTAATTCGTGTGTTAAGATTGCAGTAAATTCAGACAAAAAAGAAATAATATGATATCGAAATTTAAGGTAAAGTCCCTTTAATGGTTCCGCTACATTTCGGACCTCATGACCTTTCATGGAGATAACCAAGGTTTCCTTATGTTTCATTAGGGTACCTTGGTTATCTTGGTAGAGGTTAAGTGGTCCAAGACGTAGCGGAACCATTACAGGGACTTTACCTTAACTACCAAGAGAGCATGCTAGCCCAGAGTGTTTTTGTCAAGGGGAGATAACTTAAAAGGATAAAAATGAAAGGCTTTGCACTTTTCTGTCTTGGTACCTAGTCCGAATTAATATTATGACAGAACATTCCCGAGAACTTGTGGACAGATTTCGGCCTTTCTCACTTTAATTGTAATACTTTGACTGTTAGTTATTGAAAAATAACGATGAAAAAATGTCATTATTTTATCATTCATATTTTGGCATTTAAAACTCAAGTTGTTTGGGAAACAGGTTCATACAGCTTATACTAATCCCTCATGACGGTTCCTTGGTTGGACCAGTACTTTGCAACAGAAAAATTCATGAAAGAGCCTGGTCCCCTAATGAAATTCAGTCAATCGACCTTTCCTTGATAAGTACAGTAACCACTGTCACCACGTGTAAATTCGGCTGACCTAGGGCTGATGTACTTTTTTCACTCTAGAGAATAATATTCTCGAAGTTCACTCGATAAAAATTAATTTCGTCTTCTTCAAAAATGAACAAACATTCTCTATTTATTTACACATAAAAGCCAGGGTAAGATAATGTGTTCGGATATCGGACATTGCGTTTTAGCAGTTGTCTCCCCTTAACACACACACACACTCACATACATTGAAAATGGTGAAAATTAAAACATACAACACTATTTTTAAAGGTTTATTAAAGATAAATTCAGTAATTCAGTCAGACATGATTTTACACACTACCTACAGTACACAATGTATAATAAATAACAACCAATTAAATTGGCTAGAAATACACCATTCACCCATAATGCAACTCGCGCTATGACAAGCATATCTGTCTCATCAAAATCAAACAAATGCATGAAAACTGCGATATTCCGAGGAAAAGCTAAGATGAAAACTAAAAAATAAAATACTCTGGTTAACGAAAAGTTCAAATAACCGACAGTAATTTATTTTCTTGGTTTATAATTTTCCCTGTCTGCTTCTCGGCACCAAGACTTGACATGTACTTCGAAATAAGCAGGACGAGAGATCGCTTCTCGGAATTACCAAGTTTACAGTACGCATAAAAAAAACCTGAAAAATAACAAAGAATATTCAGCGCCACCTAGATAGCATAAAACACGGTGGACTGACTTTCTGTGTCCTCATACAGTCGAAACCTGCCTTCAGTACATGTTATTTTGCTCTCTTTTTTCAGTTTGTTTATCTTTCAAGTTTTGTTAAGTCAAAGTATGGGTAAATTCGATAAACGAATAGGTAACTTTTAAAGGTTAACCACGGAACATTTAAGGACATCAAATACAAGATGTGACCAGTACTCAGTGAACATCGTAATAGAATTAAGATGAGTGTAATAGCCTTTTCCCAATAAAAATAAGATTTTAATCAGATTGTCTTTTTTTTTAAGATCTTCCTATTTTTAAGAGAAAAATTAGATCTACATTTTATATCAAATTTAATTAATTGATTGCCAATGAGAGCACTGCCGTTAAGCAGGTGGGTTTAAAAACAAAATTATGAATATTTCTGATTAGTCGAAATACATAGAAAATCTGGGCCAGTTAGCAAAAGCTTACAACTGCATCCGTAAGAAAAAAGTAAGAAAATGACATTCCGTGAGGTTATCGTGATGTATCTTGAATACTGGTCCTAATATTTGATATAAAACATTTCATTCCATCCAGAATACAGTAGGAAACCCCCCTTTTTATAAGACAGCCTTAACGATACGCAGAGGTTCCTGTAGCAACTTTTTTTTAATTCAGTGACCTTAGAAGAAGTTTCGAAACAACACTGCACGGGATATGACATACAGTTCTGATACAAAATTACACATACGACGTACATTAGTGTTGAGCAAAAAGTTGACTTGATAATGCTACAAACAACAGCAAAGTCCCTAACGTGATTGAAAGTTTGTCAGCCGGGCTGGTTAATGCAATGGCTTCTGGCGGCGTATGCAGGCTAAGTTGACAAGTAAATTTGTCATAGGTCGCGTTCTCGTACAGGTTTGATGGTATATGAACAAATGTGTAGGAGCTGCTTACGGCTTCTATACCCCGACCGTGCGTCGTGACGTCGGTGGAGCACTTCGACACGTTACTGAATTCAATGACGTCACTGGGCAGAAGATCGGACAAGATTTCAATTGAACAGTCGGCGTTCGTGGAGTTGGAAATGGCGCAATACGTTTCAGCCTTAAAACGTCTCTTCCACCATATAGTTCCGTCTGCCTGGAGAACGACGTTAGAAGCGGATATCTCTTCTACTTTGCCAAGACTGTAAACATATCAAGCCATAGATAAGTCATTATCTGAACAGTAAAACATGCATGGAGGCTTATTAATTTAATCCATCCATCATTAAATTGTGATCATGGGCCATCTAGTGATCTTGGGGATTTCATTGTAAACGCAAGCCTTTATAGACTAAGAACAAAAATAGCCTATAACTGAAAGTCAATGGACGCTTGAATCTGCATTGAAGTCTTTGTTTGAAGGGACAGGAGTATGCTTTAATGATGGGTGGATCACAATTTAAAAATTGATGGATTATCTTAAAAGAGAATTTCATCATTCTTACTTGTTTATCATTCTTAAGGAACATTGCTAGATACAGACAATTTCATTTCAAATTAAGACATAAACCCTACGTAAATCAACGAGAACTCCCCAAACACATTTAGTCTTTCTTCATGCTGGTGTAAAATTCCACACAGTGTACATTGTGTTATAAACATTTTGAACCAGTTAGAGATTTATCAGTTTAAATCAGCGAATTATACCGAATATTGCCGAACCCCTATTGAAATGGTCTTCTTGGATAATTATTCATGTCAACGTAAATATGTACTTGAATATTTCGTAACAAGGGAAAGTTGAATGCGTTTTACATTAGTACTTCTGTTGGTGAAATTCGAGCTTGGCATTGCAAATGAAGTATTTGACAGTTTACCGGATGGAGACCAAATGTCAGTCTTTTTTTGTCTTTTTTTTTTTACAATACCTTAATCTAAATCCTGGGATCAGATCAGATTTACCTCTCCGCCTATTGTAATCACGTTTTTTAGATCAAACAACATCTATACCTCCACTACTAAGCCCTGATAGATTCCACGTGGCTTTTATCGAGCAGGGATTTGCCGCCCTAACACTTTTTTGTTTTAATGCTTACCTGATAACTAAAAGGGTTCATGGCGTAATTTGATTAGAATCTGCCTTAGTGTGTTTGTTTGCGTTATATGTGGTTGGATATTAAGATTAAAAACACATTTCCCACTTATAAAACTTTGCTTGCCACACCATTCTAGTTACGTGCCTATTTAGAGCAGTTTAATCAAACACCATAAAACATTTAAAATCTATACCACAGGTTTATAAGAAGTATCCAGGGTTTATCGTGGATTTAACCACGTTCCTGTAGATTATATCACGATGGTTGATATCGAATTTACTTAATTTATCTAGTTTGCAGTTTCGTTGTTGTTGTAGTTTTTGCGGGATTTTTCTTAAGGTCATCCATCCATCGTTAAGTTATCATCATGGTCCACACGTGATTGTGGGAATTAGATAGTAAATACAAGTCTTTATAGAATTAGAGAAAAGATATATCTTATGACTCCAAGTCACTGGATGCTTGCATCTGCACTGAAGTCTTTATAAGCGTTTGAAGGACCACGATTATAATTAAATGATGGGTGGATTATCTTAAGTTTTTAATTCGTCATTTATTATTTATTTATTTATTTATTTATTTATTTATTTATTTATTTATGTCATTGATGGTGTTATTTGACCCTGTAATCATATTGATAAAATATTTTATGGAATCATTTTAAGGTAGTATGGGTGTAATTTCACTTGTAATTGTTTACATGACTAGTAATTAATGAATGTGAGATTGACGCGTCTAAAAATGACTGAAATACTTTCAGTGGGACGTTAAAAACAAAGAAACATCTTGAGACAGGCTTCAATTTTGTATCCCACTAGTGCATAGACTTGTCGAAAGCGTCCATTTCAGACCACACGAGAAAAGGCGACCGCTAAGCACAGATTAAAATGAAGGTAAGGTGGATGGGTGTGGGAATTGACGTTTATATGATATGAAAACTGGTTGCTTGTCTGCTCAGTACTGGTGACTGCTATATAAAATGGACATCAAAAGGATTTTACCTGAAAAAAAAAACAGCTTAAAATAGGTTGTCTGGTCAATACAGTTGGCTGCTAAATGAAGGTTAAGTTATCAGAAAAGTTTTATTGGGGGGGGGGATAAAATTGTTTGCTCAATACAGGTGGCTGCTAAATGGAGTACAGTGAAAATAAAAAAATGTAATTTTAGGACTCTCAAAACACTCAGCTTATCGTAGAATGTCTGCTTGATACAGAATGATGCTAACTAAGTTAAATGAATATAAGAAAAATTACTTTTCAAATATATTAAAGCTGACTTCATTTAACAGGTTGGCTTCTTGGTACAGGTGGCGACTGATTAAGTAAAAAAAGTGTTGTTTTCTCGGTTTTATGTAGCCAATTAAACAGGTTGGCTGCTAGGTACATGTGGCCGCTAATACATGTTGACTGCTAAGCACATGTGACCGCTAATACAGGTTGACTGCTAAGTACATGTGGCCGCTAATACATGTTGACTGCTAAGGACATGTGACCGCTAATACAGGTTGACTGCTAAGCACATGTGGCCGCTAATACAGGTTGCTGCTAGGTACATGTGGCCGCTAATACAGGTTGACTGCTAGGTACATGTGGCCGCTAGTACAGGTTGACTGCTAGGTAAATGTGGCCGCTAATACAGGTTGACTGCTTAGTACATGTGACCGCTAATAGAGGCTGATTGCTTAGGACAGGTGACATTTAAAACAAATTGACTGCTTAGGACGGGTGGCCGCTAATACAAATTGACTGCTTAGGACAGGTGGCCGCTAAAACAAGTTGATTGCTTAGGACAGGTGGTCGCTAATACTAGTTTGTCTCCCTTAAGTCTTTGTCACTCCCTTAAATTTACACAGCTGCATTGTGCTAAGTGCATTTTGCTTTTCATATTAAACACAGCTGGTCTCTTAATTTCTCCTGCTTGTGCTGTACTTTGAACGAATTCAGATCTGATAATCTGGAATACCTGAGGTGCATGTTAACAGACAACTGACTAACTCAAGGATAACTCAAGTATCTCTTAAGCGGAATTAAGCAGTTGAAGAAACAGTTGAGATGCGAACAATGGAGCCGTGTATCTTTGAGTAGCAAACCTTTATACCACCTGGCGGTAGTCATTTATGACTTGGCATTCGCATAGGTATAGTATACTATACATCTTCTCTTTTTTTTACATTTTACAAAGCTGCACATCTTTTTTTTCTTAATGTGCTAACTTTTTATCACCTGAAAATAACATGCTCAAATTGAGCACGTCTTATCACATTCGGTTATTTGAGGACAGCCGCCTTTTTTAATGATTCTATGGCATCAGAATACCACATGATTAAAAGAGCAAGTGTTCTAACCCTGTTTCATATTAGGACAATGTGGCCAGAGAAGGCAATCCATCGTGTGTCGTCAAAAATATTATCCCTATAGGTCCTTGGAGTATATAAGTAACCATAACAACCAAGGTTTCACTGATAACTTTAAATGTTTTCTTATCTGAAAACAGTGATAAGAAATCATTTGCAACATAATCAGTTCCTGGCCCTCCGTCAAAAATGGTAAATCCGAATTATTTTCGAAACTAGAGGTCCCCTGAATCGCTCATTTGGCTAAAATATGCTTAAAAGAAATATTATAACTGTCAAAATATAGGTTAATTAAAGCCAGACTTTCTATGAGAGAATAAAAAGTATTAACACGAGTCTGCAAATTTGGCGATGATATTTCCCACGTATGTCTTCCATCATGTTCATTTTACCCTACTTTAGAAAAAAAAATGTACCTAAGTAATCAAAGGGTAAAAAGATGTCATTGTTTAGACATTTAAACGAAAACAGAGGTTCCCTTGTTTATAAACAATGGCTTTCTACATTAAACATATCTGTCATCATTTTTGTCAAAAATTGTTTTAAGCAATATGTTATGGCAGCAGACATTGCTGATTCCAGACGGGCCTAAGCCCTGATAGTGCAATAAACATGAGGTAATATACCGTGGATCCGAACAACCGGCACCTGACCAGTTAAACAATGTAACTTAGTTGTAAAGCCTGCAATTTCCTGGTCAACATGTTGTTTTCCTCTCTACATACCTATACACTTAAATGCCCATTTGGTTTCATAATAATACACTTTTTATCAAAAAGAAAAGAAAAATTAACCTCAACATATTGTAGACTAACGCAAATGGTACTCAAAGTGCAAATAACTGCTGTAAAATAATATTTAAAGGCATTCAAAATATTGATCAAGTTACGTCATTAAGTATTTTGGGTGGATGTTAAATACTTTCATTGTTTACATTTTGCACTGGTGAGTATTCCCGAGTACGGTGGTAATCTTAAATAATTTGAATTTGAAATACCGTCGCTGAATCACAATTTGTTTATCTGCTATGTCATCAATTTATGTACTCGCGATTCGTTTACGGAGACATGCGGACGGTCTATGGAAAACGTGAGAAAATTGACGAAGATGTGCGGAATGTGCAAATCAGGTATTTTTGTAAACAGCTGAATGATATTTAGTATGGTGGCATATTTCTGCCAGCCACTTATCCACTTAGCTATGTTGAAACTTTTCTGAAAAATTGTCACATATTCAGTTAGTATCTGGCAAGTAGCAAATTTTCAAGTTATCTACTTAGGTATCTTAACAGGACTAAACTGTCTGTTAGTGCCCACTACTGCCAATCACATACTCACTTATTTTAACTGGATATCATGCCGTTTTCCAGATAATTATGTGAAAAATGCTTGTTATCGACATAATTTAACTGACTAACTTGAAAAAAGGCGAGATATCCAGTTATCTTAAGTGAATATATGGCTGGCAGTAGTGGGCACTAACAGACAGTTTTGTTCTGTTAAGGTACCTAGGAGGATAACACGAAAGTTGTCTACTTGCCAGATACTAACTGACTATGTGACAATTTTTCAGAAAAGTTTCGACATAGCTAAGTGGATAAGTGGCTGGCAGAAATATGCCACCATAATTTAGTAAAATATTCTTTCTTATTTATGCTTTGTATTAAATGCTGTCATAAACGAATATACAATATACTATGCTTTCCGAAGAATAATTATCAAAGTGGTAACACGCATAAGATCCCGTTGAAGAGTTGTTAACATTTTAAATCAGAATTGAAAAAAAGGGAAAAGTGCGATTTCGACAAATTGAATATATATATATATATATATATATATATATATATATATATATATATATATATATATATATATTATCAATGCTATGTTAAGCTGCTCAGGGACATTTTGTTTTCAAATTTCAGCCAATCAGAATGACGTATTGGTTATGACAGGCAGAATTAAGAATTTGCCATTGTAGGCGACAAAATACTTATTAACGAATAAGCGTGACTTGTAAAAATCTGATTTAGAAATTTACTGTTATTTTTTTTTTTTTTTTTAAATATTAAATTAAGAATTTGTTAATTAGTTCTCGATAAGTATTTTAATCAGCCTACCAGAATGAATAAAGAATTGACCGCCGCGGTCACGTTCTTGTAAACAATATGTAAATTTTGATCCGGGTCCTTAGAAAGATAATTCGTCTGATACAGCGAACCTTGAGAAGACGATTTTGAAAAGCTAGTAAATAATTAATGCCACACCACACACAGCAGCGGTCCAACCAGTTCTGGAACTACTTTTATATGCTGAGCGCCAAGTATTTGCAGACGACAAAAAAAAGATAGTAATCCGTACAACAAGAAATTCAGTATAGACAGCAATTCCATATGTGAAATCTTATCCACCTTTCTGTATCTCCGGGCAGGTAGCTAAAACGTATCTGTGTTTATTTGATAAGTCCTAAAAGTAGTTCGTTATCTCCCGCGCGTTGTATACAGCACGCCGGCAACACGCTATGGATGTAAATATACCTCGTTTATCTTTTAATGTTTCACACTGGCAGAGTGGAAGAACTATTTGTATCAATTTTCAAGTTAAACAAAAATGAAAAGCAAAAAAAAAAAAAAGAGAAAAAAAGAATGTCGAAATTTAACATTCAAGATTTATGTTATAGTTTTAGTTGTGTGTGACGTCAGTCACACCAACTATAGTACTACGTCTCCTAGATTTAAAACCGACTAACCTCTCAATAGTGTAAATATGATCGAACAATGGTATATATCTATACAATATAAGTCTACTAGAATTAAGCAAAAATGCTGAAAAACCAATGCTATGTCAAAAATAAATACTTACAGGCTAAAAAAATCGTATGTGACATGAAAACATCATAGGACTTATTTTTCTATGCTGATGTAACTGCAATCCAATGATGTAACTGTTTTTATCACGTGATCACTCTACCTTGCGCACGAATATTGTTTGTTTCGATATAAAGGTGGCTCGCAAATAAATTTAAAAGTAAATGTGCAGTTCAGTCAGTTTAGGCTGTTACAATAACCCATGTGAAGTCCAAAACAAATCATTGTAACATATTAATAATAATATCAAGCTATCGACCTCAGATATCTCCAGAGGTTATTTCTTATACTAAAAAATGACCGAAATCTGTATATATCTACTATCCGAAACGAGTTCGGAGCCTCTGACCTGTGTAGAAAATTTGCATAATTACTTCAATCTATAAATAGAGAATGTTGTAGACTACACGAATACAAATCAAAGCTCTGACAGCGCTGAGAGAACAGGAATACCGCATTTCTTTTGTTTATCAAAGTAAATTTAATTAACGGTGATCGACTTGCAGCTATTCAAACACTCTTTCATTTAAGACACACACAACTTCAGTGCCTTCAGCGCTTTGTTTTATTAATAGTTTTTGTACTTAATACTTAGATTTAAATAATCTTGTATATGTCTAATTTCTAGTATAAATGCAATTTAGTAATTGTAATCAGATGTGTTAAAAGACACAGCAAAAGTTGTTGCTGTTTTTCATTTTGTACCGGGAATACGTTACATTGAAAATTATCTCTGATACAATTAACAGTCAGGCAATATTCGTATATTCTAATAACTGCTTTTGAATATATAAAAACTAAATGTATACACATCAACAATTTCTGAAGACATGGTTGCATCGATATTTATATAATTTTATGCTCCTTTTTGGCAATGTTGTAACTTTGGCCCTAACTGCTTTTAAGTGTTTTTCTGTAGAGTGTGGGGGCGAAATGAAATTTGACACATATATATCTCTTCATGAAATGTCCAAATGATGCATACCTTCAGACATTATCTCTTTGTTCTTGCGGTAAAGCGATATTATTGGTTATCTAAACTATAAATCGCCACAATTACTGTTCTTATCTTTCCACAGAATCCTATTTTTTGGAGGTTAAAAAAAAACATTTAAAAGAATGCCAGTACGTAATTCCTGTTTTCCACCGAGTATCGGCAAACAATATTGGATCACTTGTTAAAATACCTCTGAAATTAACTACATTTCAATGAACGAGGTATGTAGGTAATTCATTATACTAGTATATATATGCGATTGTTCAATTCATTTCAATTTTTTTATTTCCATCATCTGTTATCTCTTAACATGACATTACATGTGTAAGATACGCACATGTCCGCATGCGTAAACTGCGTCAAAGTTAATCGTTGTAAACAACGCTATAGCTCACATGTGTAAACTACGCTAATTAACCACGCTAGTGCCTTACTGGTGGAATCGTGGCTAGGGCTCACATATGTAATCTGTGCTAATGCTCAATGTATCACGGGCGTAAATTATACCTTATGCTCACATGTGTTAACATCGCTTGTGCTCACAAATGTAAATTGCACTAGTGCAAATGTAAGCTTCGCGAGTGCAGCAATTGCCGTCTCAGTTGTAAAATGCCTTAGTGTTCACATTTAGAAACTACGCCAGTTTAAAATTTATTTATTTATTTTACATCGATCACGACACAAGTTATCACAATTTATATTAATCACTCTCGGTGGTTCTGGTGGCTGCGTGTGTGATCATTATAATGGGAAGGAACCGGAGAGCCCGGAGAACACCCACGTGTCTGGACGGGCGACCACTGTACCTTCTCATGTACGTGATCAAAATCGAACCCGGACCGCATTGGCGAGAAACGCGGCGCGTTACTACTACGCTATCCAGTCACCCTGCTGCACCAGTGGTCTCAAGTGTAAACTGCGTAAGTTGTCTCAGGTGTAAACTGCGCTAGTGGTCTCAGGAGAAAACTGCACCAGTTGTCTCAAGTGTAAACTGTGCTAGTGGTCTCAAGTGTAAACTGTACTAGTGGTTTCATGTGTAAACTGTGCTAGTGGTCTCAAGTGTAAATTAACCAGTGGTCTCAGGTGTAAACTGTCCTAGTGGTTTCATGTGTAAACTGCGCTAGTGGTTTCATGTGTAAACTGTCCTAGTGGTTTCATGTGTAAACTGTCCTAGTGGTTTCATGTGTAAACTGTCCTAGTGGTTTCATGTGTAAACTGTCCTAGTGGTTTAATGTGTAAACTGTCCTAGTGGTTTCATGTGTAAACTGTGCTAGTGGTTTCATGTGTAAACTGCGCTAGTGGTTTCATGTGTAAACTGTGCTAGTGGTTTCATGTGTAAACTGCGCTAGTGGTTTCATGTGTAAACTGTGCTAGTGGTCTCAGGAGTAAACTGCGCTAGTGGTTTCATGTGTAAACTGCGCTAGTGGTCTCAGGAGAAAACTGCGCTAGTGGTCTCAAGTGTAAATTGCGCCAGTGGTCTCAGGTGTAAACTGCACTTGTGGTCTCAAGTGTAAACTGCGCTAGTGGTCTCAGGTGTAAACTGCGCTAGTGGTCTCAGGTGTAAACTGCGCCAGTGGTCTCAGGTGTAAACTGCTCTAGTGGTCTCAGGTGTAAACTACACCAGTGGTCTCAAGTGTAAATTGCGCCAGTGGTCTCAAGTGTAAACTGCGCTAGTGATCTCAGGTGTAAACTGTGCTAGTGGTCTCAGGTGTAAACTGTGCTAGTGGTTTCATGTGTAAACTACACCAGTGGTCTCAAGTGTAAATTGCGCCAGTGGTCTCAGCTGTAAACTGTGCTAGTGGTCTCAGGTGTAAACTACACCAGTGGTCTCAAGTGTAAATTGCGCCAGTGGTCTCAGGTGTAAACTGCGCTAGTGGTTTCATGTGTAAAGTGCACTAGTGGTCTCAGGTGTAAACTGTGCTAGTGGTTTCATGTTTTAACTGCGCTAGTGGTTTCATGTGTTAACTACACCAGTGGTCTCAGGTGTAAATTGTGCCAGTGGTCTCAGGTGTAAACTGC
The DNA here is from genome assembly GCA_021229015.1 of Solen grandis. Classification (NCBI taxonomy): domain Eukaryota; kingdom Metazoa; phylum Mollusca; class Bivalvia; order Adapedonta; family Solenidae; genus Solen; species Solen grandis. The sequence goes on from CM037792.1 coordinate 36,412,112, forward strand.
ACCAGTTGTCTCAAATGTAAACTGCGCTAGTGGTTTCATGTGTAAACTGTACTAGTGGTATCATGTGTTAACTGCGCTAGTGGTCTCAGGAGAAAACTGCGACAGTGATCTCAGGTGTAAACTGCACCAGTGATCTCAAGTGTAAACTGCGCTAGTGGTCTCAGGTGTAAACTGCGCTAGTGGTCTCAAGTGTAAACTGCTCTAGTGGTCTCAGGTGTAAACTGCTCTAGTGGTCTCAGGTGTAAACTGCGCTAGTGGTCTCAGGTGTAAACTGCGCTAGTGGTCTCAGGTGTAAACTGCGCTAGTGGTCTCAGGTGTAAACTGCTCTAGTGGTCTTTGATGTAAACTTCGCTTGAGGTCTCAGGTGTGAACTGCACTAGTACTCACAAATATAAGCTACGCTAGTGCTTACGTAAACTGCGATTCTCGTTTAGGTGTAAAATTGCGTTAGTGTCCACATGTGTTAATGCTGACAAATGTAAACTGCAATAGTGTTTCCAGATGTAACAACACTTATCCCTACTTTTGATGTTTTGATGTGATGCAGGAATCACTGGCAATAATAACTGCATAAGTAGTCATTTAGAAATGAAACAAATCTAAGAAATTGTGCAACCCCCGCCAAGATGTACAAATAAAATGCCATTATTTCTCAGACGTGGTTAATAACTCTGTGAGTGGAGCAAGGAAATTTGGTCCTAGGTGGCCATTCGGAGTATGCATACAGCAGCCATTAAATTGTTTATAGTTGCATCCTACAGCAACAGGTTTTTTATATATTGACAAGGAAGGAAAATTAAAACTAGAGCAATGATTTTCAAGACTTTACTTGAGTAAAGAGAATTACACTAGAAACAAATTTATGGGAAAAACCACTTTTTGAGTTATCTGCCCTTGAAAGTGATTTTTCTCTTTCTCTGTCATTTTCAATGAGAGTACTATACAAAAAAAGAAGGAACATCTAAATTGGTGCTGGCCTAGAAAAAGAAGGAACATCTTAACTGGTGCTGGCCTAGAAAAGAAGGAACATCTTAACTCGTGCTGGCCTAGAAAAGAAGGAACATCTAAACTGGTGCTGGCCTAGAAAAGAAGGAACATCTTAACTCGTGCTGGCCTAGAAAAGAAGGAACATCTAAATTGGTGCTGGCCTAGAAAAGAAGGAACCTCTTAACTGGTGCTGGCCTAGAAAAGAAGGAACATCTAACTGGTGCTGGCCTAGAAAAGAAGGAACATCTAAACTGGTGCTGGCCTAGAAAAGAAGGAACATCTTAACTGGTGCTGGCCTAGAAAAGAAGGAACATCTAAACTGGTGCTGGCCTAGAAAAGAAGGAACATCTAAACTGGTGCTGGCCTAGAAAAGAAGGAACATCTAAACTGGTGCTGGCCTAGAAAAGAAGGAACATCTAAATTGGTGCTGGCCTAGAAAAGAAGGAACATCTAACTGGTGCTGGCCTAGAAAAGAAGGAACATCTAAATTGGTGCTGGCCTAGAAAAGAAGGAACATCTTAACTGGTGCTGGCCTAGAAAAGAAGGAACATCTAAATTGGTGCTGGCCTAGAAAAGAAGAAACATCTTAACT
>CM037792.1:36413790-36428381 GCA_021229015.1 Solen grandis
ACTTTATTTAATCTAAAAATTCCCTGAATATGAAAAACCGTTGTCGAATCAAAATTTGTTTATCTGCTACTCATCATTTTAAGCACTCGTGATTCGCTAACGGAATGTCTATGGAAATTTGACGAAGATATGCGGAATATGCAAAGGGTTATATTTGTAAACAATTGAATGATCTTGAGTAAAAGATTTTTTTCTTTTTTATGCATTGTAGTAACGTTGTCGTCAACGAGTATATACAGACTCCATCTCGTAACAAATTTGTAACAATGGATTTAAGTCGAATCAACGTTATGACAACGGTCTGTCCAACCCCAAGTTTCCATCTGGTTTGCAAATTCAACGTGTCATATTACTGACTCTTAGTTTCTAGTATTTACTCGCGAATTAGTTCAATATATTTCTCTTCATTAAATTAACCGCCGTTTAGGTTGATATAAGAGAAAAAATAGATATAAACCATATAAATACCTAAACTTATAGAGCTGATAATAATAATAATAAAAAAAAAACAAAAAAAAACAAGTTTACTGTTAAAAGCCCATTATATTAAAAAAAGGAAATAAAATTCATTGGCATATCGTAGATTAACACAAATGGTACATAATGTGCAGATATCTACTGTGAAATAACCTTTTAACGCTTTCGAAATGTTGATAAATTTACACAATTAGTATTTTAATGGATGTCAAAATACTCTCGTTCCGTTGTCGAATCAAAATTTGTTTATCTGCTACGTCATCATTTTAAGCACTCGTGATTCGCTAACGGAATGTCTATGGAAATTTGACGAAGATATGCGGAATATGCAAAGGGTTATATTTGTAAACAATTGAATGATCTTGAGTAAAAGATTTTTTTCTTTTTTATGCATTGTAGTAACGTTGTCGTCAACGAGTATATACAGACTCCATCTCGTAACAAATTTGTAACAATGGATTTAAGTCGAATCAACGTTATGACAACGGTCTGTCCAACCCCAAGTTTCCATCTGGTTTGCAAATTCAACGTGTCATATTACTGACTCTTAGTTTCTAGTATTTACTCGCGAATTAGTTCAATATATTTCTCTTCATTAAATTAACCGCCGTTTAGGTTGATATAAGAGAAAAAATAGATATAAACCATATAAATACCTAAAACATTATAGAGCTGATAATAATAATAATAAAAAAAAACAAAACAAAAAAAACAAGTTTACTGTTAAAAGCCCATTATATTTTTAAAAAAAGGGAAATAAAACGTTACATTGGCATATCGTAGATTAACACAAATGGTACATAATGTGCAGATATCTACTGTGAAATAACCTTTTAACGCTTTCGAAATGTTGATAAATTTACACAATTCAGTATTTTATATGGATGTCAAAATACTCTCGTTGTCTACAGTTTTAATTGGCGAATATTCCCGAAGACAGTCTGTAATCGGAAATGATTTGAATATGAAAAACCGTTGTCGAATCAAAATTTGTTTATCTGCTACGTCATCATTTTATGCACTCGTGATTCGCTAACGGAATGTCTATGGAAATTTGACGAAGATATGCGGAATATGCAAAGGGTTATATTTGTAAACAATTGAATGATCTTGAGTAAAAGATTTTTTTTCTTTTTTATGCATTGTAGTAACGTTGTCGTCAACGAGTATATACAGACTCCATCTCGTAACAAATTTGTAACATACACTTTGCTTTTCTGTCTGAAGAATATACACTGCTTTTGGAAGCATAATGGGCTTTTGATTGTCAGTTTTATGTGCATTTTATTTTTTAATTCTATTAAAACTTATTTTCAGTTGATTGTGAAACAAGTTTTAATAACTTATACAAATGCATCACAACTGTTATACTTGGCTTCACCATTACCCTGAGCCAGGTAAAAACTTGAAACAATCTCATACATAATCAACTTACAGTTTGTTCTACTAAAGGTAATCAATCCATCCTTCGTTAAATCATAATAATGATCCTCCAAATGCTTAAAAAGACTTTAGAGCAAATGCAAGCATCCCCTGACTTGGAGTTATAGGCTCTTTTGCACAAAGGCTTGCATTTAATTTACAACTCCCACGCTCACTTGATGGATCATGATCACAATTAAATGATGGATGTATTACCGTTACTTTCCAATGAAATACTTTTTTCTTTCGTTCAAAAATTTAAAAATATATTGTATAAAATGTTCAGTTAGGTCTTGATACGACTGTTATGTGCCTACGTGACTAAAAGCAAATATAGGCGGAGTGGCTGCGACTGATTACGTCATGTTTTGTTACGCATATAGCAACAGTAGCTTTACTAAATGTAACCGTACTTAGAATATCACGTGAAACTGTCAATCAAACGGAAGGCGGTTCCATAATGCGAGGCCAAGACGTGGCAGACTGTTAATCTGTAAGCATTTAAATCTTAATTTTATGAAATGCTCGCAGCACTCATATTCGCGTCATTTAATTTTATTAAATTTAAAATACAAAGGATAACTTGCACATACTGTTCCAAACGATTTAAATAAGCATTACTTATATTTTAATTTTTCCTTTAAATTTAGAATTTAGCAAAAGCGAGGATTAAATTCTATATTATGAAAAACAAGAACTATGAGTGGCTAACCGTTTGTCTCACTTTTGTCACGTAGGCCGCAGCGGCACCGTTGAAGTCGGTGCAGAAAATACGTAACATATGTGGGTGGAGTTTGGGGACTACGTCACGCGCATGCGTGCTGTACCTTACAGACTAGAATTTTAGTCGTGTGTACATTAAGCACGCATTCCTGAAGGCACAAGTCTGAATTTTCCTGAGCAAGCTAAAATACAATATATGTATTTGTAGACTGAAATACATCTTTACATTTTCAAACAGATTTAATTATACAAAATGAAAAGAAGTAGTAGTGGACTTGTTCTGTTTTTCTTCGCTTTGATCTATGGTGTGTATTGCAACAACAAACTTTACCAGAGACAAGATGCCCTTCAAGGGAAGATGTGCCCCGCTGAAGGGGTCCTGTTCAACAAGACAGTGAGGAGTACCGTATCGTGTTTAGCGCACTGCTTTAAGCCCCAAGGAGATTGCAAGGGAGTCTTTTACAACGCCGAAAACGGCATGTGCGTCGGGAGTACCAAAGTATATAATGAAACGACTGGATTGGATGAGCTGGCCGGAACAAAGTACTTTACCTGTAAGTTTCAACATTAGAATAATCAGATTCAATAATTTTATTCGACTTAAACTTTACAGTTTTTCGTCTTGCAAAATTTATACATTTAATATAACAAAGAACAGGTGACATGTTAATAATCTAAGAAAACAACAACAACAAAAAAAAACATGTACAAAATATTCACTCACTCATACATGCAGAACAGAACAGAACAGTACTTATAAAGTATTGAAAAAATATTAATTAATTGAGGATGTCTTAAATTCAAGTCCTTATGATAGAGATAACCTGATTTTAAGAAAAAAAATATCTTTACTGTGAAAAAGTTATTATAATACATTTAAACATCTATATATTGATATTTATTTATTCAACGTTCAGAAAATCTTTACGTATAACGTTAGTCTTATATATGTATTTACTCAGCTTAACTAACATATCAATATTATCAGACTTCATTAATTCAATAAATTTATGTATACTTGGGTTTCTTATATAATATTTAGGAATAAATCGTCTTCTTATATCTGTTTTACAAATCAAAATAAAATGGTATTCGTCTTCTATATCCCTTAGTTTAATTTGGCAATATCTCTCACTTCTTTCAATCCTATCTCTTGTGTATCTTGCAGTCTCTATTCTTAAACAATGTGCTGAAATTTTCAATCTTGTAATGTTTCTTCTTAAAAATTTTGAATTTAATACTTCTAAATACATATCCATTTGAAAGAAAGGCTTCAGCTCTTTATACAAAGTAAGTACCCTATTATTTGATAAATCAGCATGCCAAGACTGTAAAAAAGTATCAATTAAACGTTGTTTGAAAACTGTTATATATTGCTGCGTCGGAACAACTGAATGTGGGTCGTTCAAAACATTTGAAAAACCCGTGTTCATTTAGCATCTCTTTCCCTCTTTTAAGCCAGTTATATTGACCTTCATTTAAATCATTCACAAGCATATTATATACTGTTTTAATAATAATATTTTCCGATTTTATCAATATAAACCAATATTTAATAATATTAGCGTACCTTACAATATACAGTGGATAACGAGCTAGTTCACCATATACTGCAGCATTACTACTGGAAGATTTTACACCCAATATCAATTTACAAAATTTTAAATGAATTCTTTCCAATTCTTTGCATTTACTAAAACCCCATAACACACTACTATAATTCAAAATAGAACCTACAAACGAAACGAACATCTGAAGCGATAACTTAGGTTTTAAATCATATTTATTTATATTGTAACTCAGACCATTCATTAATTTTATTGCTTTCCCACATAACACTTGCTGATTTAAATTTAAAACTACCTGTGTAATTTAATGTAATACCAAGATAATTGAAATTATCTACAACTTCTAACATTTTTCCGGTTATAAAACCACTCTTCTTGAGGTTAAGTGTTAATCCATAATTTGTTTAAGTCTTTATCAAAGCCGTCCACCTTCTTTTCTAATGATTCAAGAGTTGACAATCTTTTATCCATGTCATTTAGTTTTGAATCTACATTGTTCAGCTTTGAGTCCATCTTGGTAAGAATATGTATCAAATCATTGATAGATGGAGAAGACCCCGGGCGTGCCTGACAATTGTTCTACACAATAATGTCCTCGTCCATTGTTAACACAGGGGCGGCGCCATTACTATCTGAATTGTTTATGTCTATATTCTCTTGAATATCCGACATATGGGGAGAATCAAAAACTGGTGGATACGTATAGTTATGTTTAGATGGCTTACCCGGTTCATATAGCAAAGAATTAGTCTTGTTCAGCGCCTCACTAACACTCGAACAAACACTCACCCCACCCGGTGATCCTCCATGTTTTGCCGCCTTTGTCTCGACTGTTTGTTCATTACTGCTAATTCTCCTTTTAACCCCTTCCTATGTCTTAGCCCCATCAACTGATATAGGTTCCAAACATATTCACCTTTCACATCCTTTCCCTAAAATTCAATTAAAAACAGTTTTATATGCCCTAAATATATATTTTTTGAGCGACTGAAAAACACGTAAAACTGTCATTCTGTTAAAGATTTGTTTCAGTTCAGCTGATTGGCATCTTTAGTAGTTAACATATAAGCAATACGAAAATAGATGGTCACAAAACGTTAATACTGTAGTGTCAATGTCAATCTAGGTATAGGATAGAGTATGTTAAGACATTTCTACAGACAATAAACAGTGTAGCAATACCACGTGACCGTGACCTTACTAAAATCAAGACAAAACTGTCAACATTAGCTCCGCTTGAAAGTAGAAAATTACCCGTAAATATTTCTTCATCGATTTGTTTGGGACAGGTGTCAGTCTAAGGAGAAAAATACAAGCTTTCCATGGAATATAGGATCTCCATTTGCAGCTGAGCCTTTCTTTATCAAACTCTACGCGAAACCTTGGAATGAAATAGCTTGGAACTGTAGTTCCCTCGCATTCAATTTTCAAGGTTTCACAAAATTATATATACATATATAAAATGGTGTTGCAGCTTTGAAAAATAATGTAGAATAGAATAATACCTTAAGATGCTGTGAAAACAGAATAAAACAAATTCTATAGGAATAACAAACGAATTGAAACTGAAATCAGATCTCTTTCAATTACAGTGAAGAATGCTATTTTTTTTTCTTTGCAACCTGCATAACGGAATAAAACAAATTCTACAACGGATAGAAAATGTTCGTGATTGACGATTGTGGCAATATGAGGTAATGTTACCCGACGGCCCGATGGAGTCATTAGGGATCGACTGCCCGAATAATTTATATTCGGTACGAAATGTCCGAGGGACGACTGACGTGGAAATTCTGTAAGAGTAATAGTGTCTTCCACAGAGCGAACGTATTAACGCCAGACAATATAAACTTTGGAAATAAACTGAATCACTCTTTCAATTTAATAATTGGAGCTGTTCTGTTTATCTAAAATTAGGGATACAATACCGATTTCTAGCTTTGTAACTCTCATGTAAACACACTGTGGCAGTGATCTGCGCGAAATGTCCTACGTCGGAGATTACTAAGAAATGTGGACGTGTTTTTGTACAATATTTTGAACATGACCATGCACGCGGTGTTTACTAGTGTTAGATTTATCTAATTTCGATTGATTCAACATGAATGAGTTCAAGTTCTAGACAGGGGTTGGTTATTACGTGATTAATACTTAATCCCACTTGTAAAATATCAGCCAATCACAGATTAAAATTAAAAATATAAAACAGCATTTACCCTGTCCATTTCATGTTAAAACTTGGAACAAGTAAACCCCTGTTCGTAGATTTAAACTTTTCAGTTATGAAGGTATGACAAGTGTTAAACCCAAAAACTGTTCAGATAGATCCCTTGAGTGGAAAATTTACCTGACTTTTGAGTTTCAATATGAACTTTTCCCATAATGTCTTGCGCGCTGGACATTTTTTTTATTATTTCTAAACACAAATAACACAACGACCGAATGGTTACTAAAAAAGTGGTATTCTTTATATACAGTGTTGTTTCGTAACGGTGCCAAATCGCAACACACGCACACAAAACCAGATCCTGTTTTATTTAGCACAGCACATATGTGCGCCATTGTGGTAGCCGTACGTGTTTCGGCGTTAACAATTTTCTGTAAAAGACATCCCCCCTGAAACTGCTTTGGAGAATTGATGAAACTTGGCATAAATGATCCTCGGGTTGCCCTTCACTAAAGGTACTAAAATAAACGTGATGCATTAAGAACGTTTGGAAACTATCAAAAGTTTATTTTAAAGAAATATCTTCTCTGAAACCAACTGTCAGAATTTTTTTTTTCATTTAGCAAAAATGGTCATGTCAAGGCCCTCTACCATAAGTGCTAAAATAAAGTTGACCCCATTAAAGATGATGTCCTGTTTCCATATACATGTATACTATTTTTTGTAAATAACAAAATAATTCAATGAAACCAGTTGTCAGAAATTATGATCATTTGACACCAAATGTCATCTTATGGCCCTCTACCATAATTGCAAAAATGAAGTGAGTTCCTTAGGGGGTCGACTATTTTCCACAAATGATCTGTATAGACAATTTTGATATTCTTCCCTGGAACCAATGATAAGGACAAAACTTGCACAAATAGTCACTTCATAGTCATCCACCATAATTAATAGAATTAAGTGGATCCCTTAAAATATGAGGCTATAAGGGGATCGTCTAGTTTTTTTTTAATATACTCTAGATAGAAAATTTAAAAAATAAGACGGTTTCATAGAATTTAATTTCAATTGGCGCAAACGTTATTCCAAAAGTCTTCAAATGAAGTGGTTTCTTGAAAATTGAGGACCCTTTGGGGTCCGCAAGTGTCCTCATTTAATATATGTAGAACATCTTTAAAATCTTTGATGAAATCAATGGTCAGTGGTGGTTACCATTGGCACAAGTGGTTACCTCATAGTCCTCTACCATAATTGCTAAATTAAAGTTGATCCCTTAGGGGTCGGCTAGTTTCATTATATATCTATAAAAAAATAAAAACTATTTTAAGAAGCTAATGGTCAGAATTTAATATCATTGGTCACCACATGGCTCTTTACAATAATTGCTAAATAGAGTTGATCCTTGAAGACCATCAGGGAGTCGACTAGTTTATAGAATCAATCACGCGTCTAAATATGTTGACGTCATTTCTAAATAACGTCATTTTTATCGATGGTGGCTTTTATCAAGGATTTTAAATATTGTGCGAAATTTTGCGATTGTTGTCCAATAACGTAATTTAATGTATGGAATTATATTTTGACCAATGAGATTGCAGTATTTTTCAAAATGTTCGATCGGTTTAACTCGTTAAACCACTTCGTTTAATGGGTAGCCTAGTATATACCACCAATCTTTGTGCGCATGCGTGTAGAGATGGGCTTGGATAGTAACGTCAAAACATAATACCATACATTAAGAAGGTAAATGTTTTTTTATCGAGGGTTAAATTTGTTAAACCCTCGATAACAAACATTAACTTATACATATTTTGACAGTGTAATATCCAATTACGAAATCTATCGGATGGTCACGTGGTACAAATGCACTCCGTCAATTGGCTGAGAAAATTGGATACAGAATAAAAAACAATTTACTGATTCTTTGATTATCATAAGGTTCAATCTCTATTTCTATATTTCATGAAACACGTTTAGTCACGATGTTGATTTGGTAAATGAATTTGTCAAATATACCTTTATGTATTATATTCGCTTTACGCTGTTGGCAAGTTAAGTTTGTTGTGTTTAACGTCCCACCGACACTATTTCGGTCATTAAGAGACCTGGGATATAAATAGTACTGCCACACCGCATTATCACGCCGGAGACATGTTGCAGTACTCAGTTACATTATCCTGGAACCGGGCCAACCAATACTGAAACTTCCCTGTTGATATACTGTGCACCAGGCATGGAACTACCAATTCCATCTTATCGACATTGGTATGTCGCGGGTGGGGATCGAATCCCCCCTCCCCCGATGCAGTGGCAAGTTAAGTGTATGAATCTCAGTTAATACATTTACATGTTCAATAAATTTAATACATAAACATATTCTGTAAACGTTTTTAAAATGTCACTAATTATTTATTCAGTGAATATGAAGGAATATTTCAAAAGAACACCCTGTAACCAATAATCAAGAATGTACAATACCAAACACGCAATTCAAAATTGACAGTTATGGGAAATATTGTTTGTCAGTTTTAGATTACAGTAATATTTAATAAAAACACGTCAATAGAGCGTTGTTCTCTACCGCGTATGGCCCTTCAAAACATCTCCCATTCAGGAATAGGATCTTCCATTCAGGAATAGGTGAATAGTTGCTAGCTGTCATTGCCATCTCATGGTAACACCTATTTGGGGTGCCTGAATAGCGTAATGGTAACGCGCCTAACTTCTCATCAATGCGTCCCGGGTTCGATTCCTGGGCACATACGTGAGAGGGTTCAGTGGTCACGTGGGTTTTCTCCCGGCTCTCCGGTGTCTTCCCACAATAATGAACACATACGCCGCCACCAGAGTAATCGAGAGTGATTAATATAAGTTGTGATAACTTGTTTCGTAATCAATTTAAAATAAATAAAGTTTAAACTTATAAACACCTATAGGGCCTGCACATGGCCTAACAATACAGGTGTAAATTCTAATGGATTACGACAAAGAGTTAAATGAATCAAATAAAACAAGACCTTATGGTATTACGGACGTTTTTATCGGACTTTTCCTCATCAAAAGTAGGTCAAAGGTCAAGGCCAACTGCAAAATGTAAAGGTCGATTCTCTTAAGAAACAATCCAGATATTGAAGCAATCCAATGAAGGGCATAGAAATTATAGCAGATATAAAAAGTCAGTCTGAGCGGACGCCCGGTCATCATCAATTTAAAGGACGGAAATTTTCGTTGAAAACCCTGTCCAGAAATGAGAATTTTATCATATTTGAAATTTATATATCTTTCTTAACTTAAAAATAGAATTATACATTTAAATTATTTCTACATATTCAAAATCTGCATATCCTTTTAGGAAATATGACACCAAATTTGAGCAGAATATACAAATAGATTAAAAATCATGATAACTTTTGAAATAAAATGAGTATGATTAGGAGATTCCCTTACATCGTCGGCTCCTTTTGTCTAGTCTAGTGTAGCGAAGTACGTTTACTCAGTAAAGAGTAAGCAACTTACAGCAACTCTCAGCCTAATCTCAAAATGAAGAAAAAGGAGTTCAAATGCATTTCAGCGACATGTTCTTTTTAAATATAAATTTAAAGAGTTTGATAACTATTATTTTAAAAATATGGAAAAACAATGAGCTCGATGGTGTTAAGTGTACTTTTGAAATATAAACCTTAGGGTTATCTAATTAAGATCTTTTGTGATTCCCTTCATTTCATGTCAAGACTTTGGAGTGACGAAGAATTGTTACTTTCTGATACGACATGTTTTATACATATCGCGTGTCCCTAAAAGTGAAAATTTATTGGACAAGTATCTTCCCTGTAATAGATAAACCGAATTCATTGGTGGAAAAACAATGACATGGTATTCTGAATTTGACAATTGAATTTGACAATAATTTGTGACCGACCTTTTATATTACTGTGTGATAAATTTAAATGAATTCGGTTTATCTATCACCAAGAATAGACTTGTCAAAAAGCGGCTCACTTTTCTGGGACATCCGATATAGTCTATCATGAACAAACTTAGTGTTTGATAACATTTTAAGTTATTGAAAGATATATGAGGATATTTTTTCTTCTAAAAATGTTTCTAACTTGTCTAGATCCCAGGCCAGACTGTGCTGACATTTACGCCTACGGTGGCGTGCGTTTCGACGGGGTACAGACAGTGACCGTGCAGTCTACTACAAAGACCGTGTATTGTGATATGACCACAGATGGCGGCGGCTGGACGGTAAACACTCACCTATCATAGAACTCCCTCTTTCTGTTTTTTAAATTCTTAAAGATAGAAACTGTATTGCTGTATTAATAACAAACATAACTCACAATTTTGTCATTTAAATACGTGAACACCGATTAAATATTTCAATATTTAAGACTCCATGGAGATTTTACGTACGTGAGGACATTAATTTTTGCATCATTTCTTTTATATATGACACCCTACGGTTCTTGGGATTTACCAGTATTTTTCACCTGGGAAGGTTACAGAAAATCTTTGGCCTTAACAGAGTTCGAACTTTCGAACAATCTTCGGATCCACTGTTACTTTCGTTACCACCAGATCACAGCGCTCTTTCTCAAAATCTTTTGGACTAAATCTTCTCTGAAACCATTGAACGAAATCAAAATTTATTATATACATGTAATTGATAAGTTTACGATCTTCTAAACAATGTTGAAAGTCATAACTTAATTTGATATAAGAGAGGTTGAGGGGCTTCCGTGGCCGAGTGGGTAAAGTCGCTGACTTTAACAGCCCCTCACCGCGTGGGTTCGAATCCTGGCAAGGTCATTCGGATTTTCATGTGAGGAAGCCTTCCTGATGACTTGCAGTAGGTCGGTGGTTCTACCCGTATGTCTGCGTGCATTCGGGGTCTTCCTCCACCTGTAAATAGCTGGATGTCGCTATATGACTGAAATACTGTCGAAGCGACGGAAAATTCAAATAGTCAAGTCAAGTCAGAGAGGTTTATTTTAGACTCCGTCATTTCTGAAAAGAAAAATATCTATCGGAATATTAAATTCGTCTGACATTAAATATATTGTTGTTGACTAGCAGTGTTATTTATGGATAATTTGATTTTTCTTTCACTGTGTAGAATTTCTATTTATCGTGAGCAATAGGCTTTAATGTTGTTTTTTTATCAACAACTCGCTTTCAAATCTATGGAAACATTTCCATGTTTGAAGGTTTTCCAGCGAAGGTTCAACAATACAGTAGACTTTCAGCGCAACTTCGAATCGTACCGGGAAGGCTTCGGAGAAAAGGGAGGCGAGCATTGGTTAGGTAGGATGTTTGTTTATAGTAGTTCCACCTCCTGAGATGTATATATATGTATATGCTGAGCACCAAACAGGGAGCTACCAGTAATATTTTTAAACGACATTTGTATGTCGTGGTCAAGGACCACCTGTACCCAAGCGATCGCTCTAACCACAGAGACCATAGTACTATAACCATTTGTTCCTACATTAGTTAAAGGTCCCAACACACACACACACAGAGCAAAAGTTGCTACAATACAAGCTACTACTTGGCATACTGTATATAGTTTGGATACATTTATTATTATTGTTGAAGTAAATAATAAAGCCAATTTCCATTTCTAATTTTATCATTGTTTACTTGATACCGGTATATCTACAAGTTTAAGACAATGGACATGTGTAACAAATTAAAAGTATAACCTTTAAGGCAAAACATGATCATATTTGTACTATTCTGCACTCCTTGGTCAATTTATGGGTTCATCATCTGAACTTAATCGTCCATTAAAATGCTTGTAATTTGTTTAAAATTTGAAAATAAAACCCACATAAAATGAGCCGTGAGGGCTTGATATGGAGATAGTGCTTACGTGACCTATATTTATATATATTTATTGTATATCTTGAATTCAAAGAATTGATCGCAGCGCTACTAGGACGATAATAATAATTTCATTACTAAAGTGTTTGTTTAAAAAATAATTATCTTGTTAAACATATTAATTCCCGCTAAGTAGTATTGGTAGAATTAAGGCCTAGTTTCAGTATTCTGTTAAAGTTATTTGGTACAATATCAGTCTGTGCGTCCATTGTGTCAGATTACAACTAACCATGTATTGTCTAACATAATTATGTTAAAATATTACAATTTTGGAACAATTCCTTTGTACAAAAATGAGCATTTAGTTACTGAATACTTATCAAACTTGCTCTCACGAGCAAATAAGTGATGAGAATGATTTTTATAACTTTTGAAAAAACAATTGAGTAAGGATTATCTGCTTTTAGCTTATCCTCCGATATTTACGTATCATAGATACATCATTACTAGATATGCGATCATCTGTAAGGATCTAAGAACTGCTTATGGAACAAAGATAATGTATCTGGAACAAAGATATTATATCTGTTACCAAGATAATGTGTCTAGAACCAAGATAATATATCTGGAACCAAGATAATGTGTCTGGAACCAAGATAATATATCTGGAACCAAGATAATGTGTCTGGAACAAAGATAATGTGTCTGGAACCCAGATAATGTGTCTGGAACCAAGATAATGTGTCTGGAACCAAAATAAAGTGTCTGAAAGTTTTGAATATGGTTTTGTAGTGCGTGTCACATTTGTCTTCTTTCCGCATTACTAGTAATCTGTATCTGCTCTGAGGTCTTTTTTAAGCATTTGAAGGACCATGATTAAAATTTAATGATGGATGGATTACTTTAATGAGAGTAAGAATTTTGACACTTAAGATTTGATATACTTGAACATGCATGCGATATTTATAATTTGTAAAAATATACACACATATTGCCAGTTATCAATATTAAGGTAATCCATCTATCATTAAATTGTACTGGTCACAGTCCATCAAGTGATCGTGGGAATTTTATAGTAATTGCAAGCCTTTAGAGATTAAGAGCAAAATAACCCTTAATTCCATGTCAATGGATGCTTGCATCTGCACTGAAATCTTTTTAAACATTTCAGGGACCATGGTTATAATCTAATGACGGATGGATTACCTTAAGTTATACTTTATATTCTTTGAATGTTAAAACATGTTTATGTATATTTATGTCCACTTGTTTATTTTCTTAAAAGGTGTATTTGATCTAATCTGTGCATACTAAGCACTAAAATATTGAAATTAAAAATCGTATTGCTTTTCATTCTACAGGACTGGAAACTCTGTATCAGATGTTGCTTGGAAAAGAATCTGAGTTGTACGTAGAGATGGTGTATGAAAACGACAACGTCGGTTACTTCAAGTACGACAACTTCCGGATAGCTGCTGGAGATAACTACACGATAACTCTTGGAGAATTTGCGGGCACAAACTTAGGTTCGTATAAAACTTTATTATGTATATTAAATTATATTGTATAAACTTTTCACACATGTACAGACACACAAACATTTTATTGGGCTTCGACGCGTATTAATAAATTGACTGTGATAAACCTTATTTTAAAACAAAGCAACGATTATATTAAACTTCGATTCCGGAAATTATTTGTATGGCTTCTTGCCTCAAAACAATAATTACCAAATAATCGCACACAAGAAACACAGGAATACATACGTACAGAAACAACTCGGCCTAAAATAATCAGAGATAAATAATCCCAACTTTAAAATCTTTAAACCTTGAAATCCTGGTTTCATACGCCTCTAAACTCGACTTAAAAAAACCTGGAAACCTAGACACGCGTCTTAGCACCGTCAACATTATGGCCGAATGGTCTGAATCACCATCGAAGTTTCCCGGCATTTTGGCTTAAGACAATCCACCCATAATTAAACCGTAATCAAGGCCCATCAAGTGATCACGGGAATTTTAAAGTAAATGCAAGCCTTCATATATTTTGAGCAAGAAGTATATAACTCCGAGTCAATGAATGTTTGCATCTGCACTGAAGTTTTTTACGCATTTGAAGGACCATGATTATAATTATGATGGATGGGTAACCCTTTAAGCCTCACGGTTTACTGCATGCCTTTCATCGATCATCAGACTACGATGATCAGACAGGAATGAAATCAGGCGCCTTTTATGTAGGACATGGAGGTTACCAGGCGTTTTCCCCTGTAATAGTTAATGAGCCTTTGCAATAACTTTAAGATTTTTTCGGACGAATAACTTAACAAATTGTTCGAACGAGTCATTGTGGACAAAGAAATCGACAATGTGTCTCTGGGGAATAAGAAATCGCAAATT
>CM037792.1:36428481-36478481 GCA_021229015.1 Solen grandis
CTGTACCCCGTCGAAACGCACGCCACCGTAGGTGTAAAGGTCAGCACAGTCTGGCCTGGGATCATCTAGACAAGTTAGAAATATTTTTAGAAGAAAAAAATATCCTCCCATATTTTTCAATAACTTAAAATGTTATCAAACACTAAGTTTGTTCATGATAGACTATATCGGATGTCCCAGAAAAGTGAGCCGCTTTTTGACAAGTATATTCTTGGTGATAGATAAACCGAATTCATTTAAATTTATCACACAGTAATATAAAAGGTCGGTCACAAATAATTGTCAAATTCAATTTTCAAATTCAGAATACCATGTCATTGTTTTTCCACCAATGAATTCGGTTTATCTATTACAGGGAAGATACTTGTTCCATGCCTGGTGCACAGTATATCAACAGGGAAGTTTCAGTATTGGTTGGCCCGGTTCCAGGATAATGTGACTGAGTACATCAACATGTCTCCGGCGTGATACTGCGGTGTGGCAGTACTATTTATATCCCAGGTCTCTTAATGACCGAAATAGTGTCGGTGGGACGTTAAACACAACAAACTTAACTTGCCAAC
Source organism: Solen grandis (assembly GCA_021229015.1). Classification (NCBI taxonomy): domain Eukaryota; kingdom Metazoa; phylum Mollusca; class Bivalvia; order Adapedonta; family Solenidae; genus Solen; species Solen grandis. The sequence continues at coordinate 36,429,045 of CM037792.1, forward strand.
AGCATAAAACGAATATAATACATAAAGTGTATATTTGACAAATTCATTTACCAAATCAACATCGTGACTAAACGTGTTTCATGAAATATAGAAATGGAGATTGAACCTTATGATAATCAAAGAATCAGTAAATTGTTTTTTATTCTGTATCCAATTTTCTCAGCCAATTGACGGAGTGCATTTGTACCACGTGACCATTCGATAGATTTCGTAATTGGATATTACACTGTCAAAATATGTATAAGTTAAGGTTTGTTATCGAGGGTTTAACAAATAAACCCTCGATAACAAACATTAACCTTCTTAATGTATGGAATTATGTTTTGACGTTTCTATCAAAGCCCATCTCTACACGAATGCGCACAAAGATTGGTGGTATATACTAGGTTACCCACTAAACCAAGTGGTTTAACGAGTTAAACCGATCGAACATTTAGAAAAATACTGCAATCTCATTGGTCAAAATATAAGTCCATACATTAAATTACGTTATGGGACAACAATCGCAAAATTTCGCACAATATTTAAAATCCTGGATAAAAGCCACCATCGATGAAAAATGACGTCATTTAGTAATGACGTCAACATATTTAGACGCGTGATTGATTCTATAAACTAGTCGACTCCCTGATGGTCTTCAAGATTCAACTCTATTTAGCAATTATTGTAAAGAGCCATGTGGTGACCAATGATATTAAATTCTAACCATTAGTTTCTTAAAATAGTTTTTTATTTTTTTATATGGAGTATATAATGAAACTAGCCGACCCCTAAGGGTATCATTTTTAAGGGATCAACTTTATTTTAGCAATTATGGTAGAGGACTATGAGGTAACCACTTGTGCTAATGGTATCCACCACTGACCATTGATTTCATCAAAGATTTTTTAGATGTTCTACATATATTATATGAGGAAACTTGCGGACCCAAAAGGGGCCTCATTTTTCAAGAAATCCACTTTATTTGAAAACTTTGGAAATAATGTTTCCGCCAATTGAAATTTAATTCTGAGAAACTCTTATTTTTTAATTTTTCTATCTAGAGTATATTAAAAAAACTAGCCGATCCCCTTATAGCCTCACATTTTAAGGGATCCACTTAATTTTATTAATTATGGCGGATGACTATGAAGTGACTATTTGTGCATGTTATGTTCTTATCATTGGTTCCAGGGAAGAAAATCAAAATTGTCTATACAGATCATTTGTGGAAAAAAAGTCGACCCTCTAAGGAACTCACTTGATATTTACAAGAAATAGTATACATGTATATGGAAACAGGGCATCATCTTTAATGGGGTCAACTTTATTTTAGCACTTATGGTAGAGGGCCTTGACATGACCATTTTTGCCAAATGAAAAAAAAATCTGACAGTTGGTTTAAGAGAAGATTTTTATTTAAAATAATCTTTTGATAGTTTTCAAAGAAATAAACTTTCTTAATGCATCACGTTTATTATAGTAACTTTAGTGAAGGGCCACCCGAGGATCATCTATGCCAAGTTTCATCAACTCTCCCAAGCAGTTTCAGAGGGGATGTCTTTTACAGAAAATTGTTAATGCCGCAACACGTACGGCTTGCACAATAGGCCACATTTGTGCTGTGCAAAATAAAACACGGTCTGGATTTGTGTGCGTGTGTGGCGTATTTGGCACCGTTACGAAACAACACTGTATATAAAGAATACCACTTTTTTTAGTAACCATTCGGTCGTTGTGTTATTTGTGTTTAGGAATAATAAAAAAAATGTCCAGCGCGCAAGACATTATGGGGTAAGTTAATATTGAAACTCCAAAGTCAGGTAAATTTTCCACTCAAGGGATCTATCTGAACAGTGTTTGGGTTTAACACTTGTCATACCTTCATAACTGAAAAGCTTAAATCTACCAACAGAGATTTACTTGTTCCAAGGATTAACATGAAATGGACAGGGTAAATGCTGTTTTATATTTTTCATTTTAATCTGTGATTGGCTGATATTTTATAGGTGGGATTAAGCATTAATCACGTAATAACCCCTGTCTAGAACTTGAACTCGTTCATGGTGAATCAATCGAAATTGCATAAATCTAAAACTAGTAAACACCGCGTGCATGGTGATGTTCAAAATATTGTACAAAAACACGTCCACATTTCTTAGCAATCTCCGACATTTCGCGCAGATCACTGCCACAGTGTGTTGAAAATAGCAGAGAAACTACTATATCACAAATAACGTGATTTTTTTTGGTACACACCATGGTCAGATGGTACTCAGTGTGGCAGTGATTGCATTGCACCGGAGTTCGATTTCTTGGGAGCTTCGCCTAGCTTTTCAGCCGCGTTGCATGAGAGTTACAGAGTTATTGAATCCCTAATTTTAGATAAACAGAACAGCTCCAATTATCAAATTGAAAGAGTGATTCAGTTTATTTCTAAAGTTTATATTGTCTGGCGTTTATACGTACGCTCTGTGGAAGACACTATTACTCTTACAGAGTTTCCACGTCAGTCGTCCCTCGGACATTTCGTAACAAATATAAATTTATTTCCGGCAGTCGATCCCTAATGACTCCATCGGGCCGTCGGGTAACATTACCTCATATTGCCACTATCGTCAATCACGAATATCTTCAGTTCCGATGCAGTTTTGTAAGCACAATATTATTTGTTTGACAAGAGTCAGATTTGTGATCAAATTTCATTTTCTATCCGTTGTAGAATTTGTTTTATTCCGTTATGCAGGTTGCAAAGAAAAAAAATAGCATTCTTCACTGTAATTGAAAGAGATCTGATTTCAGTTTCAATTCGTTTGTTATTCCTATAGAATTTGTTTTATTCTGTTTTCACAGCAACTTAAGGTATTATTCTATTCTACATTATTTTTCAAAGCTGCAACACCATTTTATATATGTATATATAATTTTGTGAAACCTTGAAAATTGAATGCGAGGGAACTACAGTTCCAAGCTATTTCGTTCCAAGGTTTCGCGTAGAGTTTGATAAAGAAAGGTTCAACTGCAGATGGAGATCCTATATTACATGGAAAGCTTGTATTTTTCTCCTTAGACTGACACCTGTCCCAAACAAATCGATGAAGAAATATTTACGAGTAATTTTCTACTTTCAATCGGAGCTAATGTTGACAGTTTTGTCTTGATTTTAGTAAGGTCACGGTCACGTGGTATTGCTACACTGTCTGTTGCCTGTAGAAATGTCTTAACATACTCTATCCTATACCTAGATTGACAATGACAGTACAGTATTAACGTTTTGCGACCATCTAGTTTCGTATTGCTTTTATGTAAACTACTAAAGAAGCAAATCAGCTGAACTGAAACAAACCTTTAACAAGAATGACAGTTCTACGTCGGCAGAACGTCGAAATTATGCCAATAGTGTAATTTTAATATCCAAAAGAACGTATTAAACTTTGATCTGATGAGATAATATTGGCTTGATCTAAAATCTAAACTATTCACAATATAAGCTTTGCTGACCAATTTCCTCAAGAAAACAATTTGTTTTACCTATTTGTATACTAAAAAATTCGAACACAACTTCAAAAGCTACAAATATTAAAACTGAAATAGAACTGTTTGAAAAGTCCAATATATAGGTCCTCTGGAAAACGTATCTATCTATCAGAATAAACTTATTGACATATGGTTCTAGCGTGAGGAGGGTCACGTGACATGTGTGAAGACGTGTTTTTAGGTCGCTTAAAGAATATATATATATTTAGGGCAGATAAAATTGTTTTAATTGAATTTTAGGGAAAGGATGTGAAAGGTAAATATGTTTGGAAACTATATTAGTTGATGGGGCGAAGAAATAGGAATAAAAAGTGGGTTAAAAGGAGAATTAGCAGTGATGAACAAACAGTCGAGACAAAGGCGGCATAACATGGAGGATCACCGGGTGGGGTGAGTGTTTTCTCGAGTGTTAGTGAGGCGCTGAATAAGACTAATTCTGTGCTATATGAACCGGGTACACCATCTAAATATAACCATTCGTATCCACCAGTTTTTATTCTCCCCATATATCGGATATTCAAGAGAATATAAACATAAACAAATCAGATAGTAATGACGCCGCCCCTGTGTTAACAATGGACGAGGACATTATTGTGTCGAACAATTGTCAGGCCCGCCCGTGGTCTTCTCCATCTATCAATGAGTTGATACATATACTTACCAAAATGGACTTAAAGCTGAACAATGTAGATTCAAAACTAAATGACATGCATAAAAGTTTGTCAACTCTTGAATCATAAGAAAAGAAGGTGGGCGGCTTTGAGAAAGACTTAAAAAAATTATGGATTAACATTGACTCTATTAATAAGCAGCTCTCTGATAAAGTGTCAGTGCTTGATGTTGTCGTATTGGGGTTTACCGTCGCTGCAATAGTATTTCAATCACAGAGCGACGTCCAGCTAATTACAGGTAGAGGAAGACCCCGAGTACACAGAGGTACCCAGGTAGAACCACCGACCTAGCACAAGCCAGCTGGAAGACTTCCTCACATGAAAAATCCGAAGTCGCTACCGGGATTCGAACCCACAGCGGTGAGGGACTGAGAGATTTGTAGTTTACGACTGTAACCACTAGGCCACGGCGGCCCCTCATCAGTGTTTGAAGTAAGGCAGGAGAATCAGGAGTTTGAGATAGGTGTGACACAGGACAAACTTAGCCAGTTGGAATCAGACAATGCTAAGCTAAAGGAATCTCTGGTATACCTACAATCGCAAAGTTTGAGAAATAATCTCATTTTCGGTAATATACCGGATGTTCAACATGAGAAGAATGAGGAGACGGAGACGAAACTACGAGAGTTTCTACATGACAAGCTGCAGATTGCACAGGATGTTGTGAAAAATCTTAAACTGGAGAGAGTGCACAGGATCGGTCCATTCACCCATGGTATGAAACGTAAGATAGTGTGTGTGCAAATTTAACCAATTAATAGACAGAGAAATGGTTCGTCGAAAGCGAGTTAAGCTTGAAGGAAGCGAGTTCTTCCTACAAGAACAGTTCCCACCAGAAATTACTGCAAGACGACGTAAATTGCTACCGAAGTTAAGGACGCTAAACGGGAGCATGGATCAGCTATGACACTCTATTGACGGTATGCCGATCAAAGATGACTTGAAAACGCCGACTGTGGGCTAACAGTGTTAGCCTGGAACTGTAATGGTTTAACTGCACAAAAGCAATCTGATGACGAATTTGTTAACATTTTATTACAAAATTATATCATATTTCTTTCTGAATCGTGGACTGATGTACAAAGCCAAATTAATCTAAAGGGTTATCATGTTTGGAACTTATTCATAGACGCGCTAAACGTAACAGTGGAGGTAATGTCATAATGGTCAAATCTAGCATTAAAAAAGGGAATTCTATTGTAAAAACCACCATGATACTATTATCTGGATTAAATTGGACAGGCAGTTCTTTGGGGGAGTAATGATGTATATATTGGATGTGTTTATTTATGGCCAGAGGATTCCCCGCCTTATAATACCATTAATGTGGATCTTTTTTCAAATTCTTCAAAACGATATGATGATATAGGCAAAACTTTGATTGTTGGGGATTTTAATGCTAGAATATCGAACAGACCTGATTGTATAATTCATGATCGTAGTGTTACTGATTTAGATGATTACGCATATTTACCTGATAACGCAATACCCAGGGTTAACAAAGATAAACATAGTAATACACATGGTAGTAAATTACTTGATATGTGTAAAGCTACGTCATTTCGAGTAGCCAATGGAAGATCAGGGTCTGACCATGGCGTGGGAGAGTTTACCTTTGTGTGTAAGAATGGATGCAGTGTATGTGACTACCTGTTAGTGAAAGAGACGGATTTCTCGTGCATATGAAATTTTCATGTGAACGCATTCAATATTTTCAGTGACCACGCATCTATATCATTTTCTATAGGTGGACTAGCTGAGGGGGTAAAAGCGGTAGGTGTTACGTTAGGAAGGCCCTTCATTGGGATGATTCAATGCGAGATCAATTCCGTAGAGGAATTAAAGGTCAATTGCCGTCTTTTAACAGTTTATTGAATAATGTCCATGGAACTAGAAATAAAATAACAGCTGAATTCATAGATATTATTCATAAGGTTGCTGATCCATTAATTGTTAAGGAGATAAAAATCAAAGATTACTAAAGAATTTTGAGAAAGCAGAAGCTGGTTTGATCAAGAATGCAGGGATGCAAAAAATGTATATAGAAATGATTTAAACATATTTTATGCTTGCAAAACATATGTTAAAAGGAAGAAGTTATCTGAATACAAACTATTATATAAACAAATTATTAAAAGAAAAAAGAGAGCATTTAAGTATAGTAAAGTTAATCAGTTTGAAGAGTTAAAGAATAAATCACCTAGGAATTTTTGGAAGCATATTTCAAAAAAAGAAAAAAATCTGAACCGGATATTTCTCTAGATGAATTTCATAAATATTTTTCTGATTTATTCCATGAAACTAACACAAATACAATAACTGAAGCAGTGAAGTTTATCAACACGCATGAATTTAATGATAATGACCCCATATATGAGGAATTGGATATACCAATAATAGTTGATGAGGTTGTTGCGGCTATAAAGAACTTAAAAAGAAATAAAGCAGCATCATGCGATAGATTATTTAATGAATATTGTATAGCAACTTGCGATATTTTATCTAGTCATATAACTGACTATTTAATAATATATTTTATACAGGTTGCTTTCCTGAAATGTGGTACAAAGGAGTTAATATCCCTTTACATAAAAAAGGAGATACTGGTGTAGTAAGTAATTACAGGGGGGTTTCATTGATACAGTGTATGTGTAAACTTTGTACAATTATTTTAAATACTCGGATTACGAATTGGAGCATCATTTCCGATGCACAATTTGGTTTTAAGAAAGGTCAATCAACAATAGATGCTATTAACATTCTACACAATATAATAGAAAAAATGTTAAATAACAAGAAAAGGTTATACTGCACATTTGTTGATTTAAAATAGCTTTTGATTCAGTGAATCGTAATGCTCTTTGGCTTAAATTATATAGGAATGACCTTTTTTTTATATATATATAGGAATGACCTTAACGGAAAAATGTTAAAAATGGTAAAGCCTATGTAAACATCAGTTAAAGCATGTGTGAAGGTTAAAGGGTCGTACTCTGATTTTATTGATATTCTAATTGGCTTGAAAAAAGGGGATATCGTCTCCCCAATAATGTTTTCTCTGTTCATTGAAGACTTGGAGTTGTTCCTTTTAAACGATGTTAATATGGGGTTTAATTTGTTTGAAAATTTGTCATTAATACTGTTATTATTGGCAGATGATATGGTTTTAATTGGGGATAGCGTTCAAAATTTACAACAAAATTTAGATAAACTTAACGAATATTGTAATTACTGGGAGGTAGAAGTAAATACTGAGAAGACAAAAGTAATGGTTTTCAGGAGAAAAGATAGAACTAAACCTCATGAAGAGTGGTTTTATAATGGAAAAATGTTAAAATTTGTAGATTATTTCAATTTTCTTGGTATTACATTAAATTACACGGGTAGTTTTACATTAAATCAGCAAGTGTTATGTGGGAAAGCAATACAATGAATGAATGTTCTGAGTTACAATATAAATAAGTATGATTCAAAACCTAAGTTACCACTTCAACTGTTCGATTCGTCTGTAGGTTCTATTTTGAATTATAGTAGTGTGTTATGGGGTTTTAGTAAATGCAAAGAATTAGAAAGAATTCATTTAAAATTTTGTAAATTGATATTGGGTGTAAAATCTTCCAGTAGTAATGCTGCAGTATATGGTGAACTAGCTCGTTATCCACTGTATATTGTAAGGTACGTTAATATTATTAAATATTGGTTTATATTGATAAAATCGGAAAATATTATTATTAAAACAGTATATAATATGCTTGTGAATGATTTAAATGAAGGCCAATATAACTGGCTCAAAAGAGGGAAAGAGATGCTAAATGAACACGGTTTTTTCAAGTGTTTGGAACGACCCACATTCAGTTGTTCCGACGCAGCAATTTATAACAGTTTTCAAACAACGTTTAATTGATACTTTTATACAGTCTTGGCATGCTGATTATCAAATAATAGGGTACTTACTTTGTATAAAGAGCTGAAACCTATCTTTCAAATGGATATGTATTTAGAAGTATTAAATTCAAAATTTTTAAGAAGAAACATTACAAGATTGAAAATTTCAGCACATTGTTTAAGAATAGAGACTGCAAGATACACAAGAGATAGGATTGAAAGAAGTGAGAGATATTGCCAAATTTATAATACAAGGGATATAGAAGACGAATACCATTTTATTTTGATTTGTAATAAGTACTCAGATATAAGAAGACGATTTATTCCTAAATATTATATAAGAAACCCAAGTATACATAAATTTATTGAATTAATGAAGTCTGATAATATTGATATAAAAAGCTAACGTTATACGTAAAGATTTTCTGAACGTTGAATAATTTTTTTAAAATTAGATAATTCAATTTTTTTTAGTTAAGTTAGTATACTTTATAAGTACTGTTCTGTTCTGTTCTGCATGTATGAGTGAGTGAATATTTTGTACATGTTTTTTTTTTTTTTTGTTGTTTTCTTAGATTATTAACATGTCACCTGTTCTTTGTTATATTAAATGTATAAATTTTGTAAGACGAAAAACTGTAAAGTTTAAGTCGAATAAAATATCTGAATCTGATAATTCTAATGTTGAAACTTACAGGTAAAGTACTTTGTTCCGGCCAGCACATCCAATCCAGTCGTTTCATTATATACTTTGGTACTCCCGACGCACAGGCCGTTTTCGGCGTTGTAAAAGACTCCCTTGCAATCTCCTTGGGGCTTAAAGCAGTGCGCTAAACACGATACGGTACTCCTCACTGTCTTGTTGAACAGGACCCCTTCAGCGGGGCACATCTTCCCTTCAAGGGCATCTTGTCTCTGGTAAAGTTTGTTGTTGCAATACACACCATGGATCAAAGCGAAGAAAAACAGAACAAGTCCACTACTACCTCTTTTCATTTTGTATAATTAAATCTGTTTGAAAATGTAAAGATGTATTTCAGTCTACAAATACATATATTGTATTTTAGCTTGCTCAGGAAAATTCACACTTGTGCCTTCAGGAATGCGTGCTTAATGTACACACGACTAAAATTCTGGTCTGTAAGGTACAGCACGCATGCGCGTGACGTAGTCCCCAAACTCCACCCACATATGTTACGTATTTTCTGCGCCGACATCAACGATGCCGCTGCGGCCTACGTGACAAAAGTGAGACAAACGGTTAGCCACTCATAGTTCTTGTTTTTTCATAATATGGAACTTAATCCTCGTTTTTGTTAAATCCAAATTTAAAGGAAAAAATAAACTATAAGTAATGCTTATTCAAATCGTATGGAACAGTATGTGCAAGTTATCCTTTGTATTTTAAATTTAATAAAATTAAATGACGCGAATATGAGTGCTGCGAGCATTTCATAAAATTAAGATTTAAATGCTTACAGATTAACAGTCTGCCACGTCTTGGCCTCGCATTATGGAACCGCCTTCCGTTTGATTGACAGTTTCACGTGATATTCTAAGTACGGTTACATTTAGTAAAGCTACTGTTGCTATATGCGTAACAAAACATGACGTAATCAGTCGCCGCCACTCCGCCTATATTTGCTTTTAGTCACGTAGATACATAACAGTCGTATCAAGACCTAACTGATCATTTTATGCAATATATTTTTAATTTTTGAACGAAAAAAGAGTATTTCATTGGATAGTTACAGTAATCCATCCATCATTTAATTGTGATCATGATCCATCAAGTGAGCGTGGGAATTGTAAATTAAATGCAAGCCTTTGTGCAAAAGAGCCTATAACTCCAAGTCAATGGATGCTTGCATCTGCTCTAAAGTCTTTTTAAGCATTTGGAGGATCATTATTATGATTTAACGAAGGATGGATTGATTACCTTTAGTAGAACAAACTGTAAGTTGATTATGTATGAGATTTTTTCAAGTTTTTACCTGGCGCAGGGTAATGGTGAAGCCAAGTATAACAGTTGTGATGCATTTGTATAAGTTATTAAAACTTGTTTCACAATCAACTGAAAATAAGTTTTAATAGAAATAAAAAATAAAATGCACATAAAACTGACAATCAAAAGCCCATTATGCTTCCAAAAGCAGTGTATATTCTTCAGACAGAAAAGCAAAGTGTATGTTACAAATTTGTTACGAGATGGAGTCTGTATATACTCGTTGACGACAACGTTACTACAATGCATAAAAAAGAAAATATCTTTTACTCAAGATCATTCAATTGTTTACAAATATAACTCATTTGCATATTCCGCATATCTTCGTCAAATTTCCATAGACATTCCGTTAGCGAATCACGAGTGCATAAAATGATGACGTAGCAGATAAACAAATTGTGATTCGACAACGGTTTTTCAAATTCAAATCATTTCCGATTACAGACTGTCTTCGGGAATATTCGCCAATTAAAACTGTAAACAACGAGAGTATTTTGACATCCATATAAAATACTAAATTGTGTAAATTGATCAACATTTCGAAAGCGTTAAAAGGTTATTTCACAGTAGATATCTGCACATTATGTACCATTTGTGTTAATCTACGATATGCCAATGTAACGTTTTATTTCCCTTTTTTTTAAAATATAATGGGCTTTTAACAGTAAACTTGTTTTGTTTTTTTGTTTTTTTTATTATTATTATTATCAGCTCTATAATGTTTTAGGTATTTATATGGTTTATATCTATTTTTTCTCTTATATCAACCTAAACGGCGGTTAATTTAATGAAGAGAAATATATTGAACTAATTCGCGAGTAAATACTAGATTACACAAATGAATTTATTGAAACTAAGAGTCAGTAATATGACACGTTGAATTTGCAAACCAGATGGAAACTGGGGGTTGGACAGACCGTTGTTATACCGTTGATTCGACTTAAATCAATTTTCAATTTTGTAAACGGCCAGCCCGAAAGGTCACCTCTGTTAGCTGTTTTGTATAGTAATTGTTTGAATAATAATCAGACAACTGCAACGATCGATGTTAGCGGGATACTGGAAACTGCTTGATTTAAAATGAAACCAATCGATATTTAGTTGGTTTTGATATCATACTATTTTGTTGCATTTTATAACATTTGGCATATTTATAACTGAGCGGAATCACCTGAATAATTTACATTTTGATCTAGACTTTATTTCCATAATGTCAAACCTTAAATAAATCAGAGGCTCGTGTTTTTCTATCCGCATGCAAACTATTGCATATTATAGTGTCTAATTTTTAATGTTGTATTAGGCACGACTGGTCTAAACCAGTTCTGCCAGAGAATGACATATTATATCAATTTTAATGTGATTTTCTTAATGTTGTATTGGAAACGACTGCTTTATACCAGTACTACCAGAGAATGACATATTGTATCAATTTTAATGGGGTTTTCTGTCAAGGCTTTAGAATATGTTACGCTGCATAAACACATCTACGGTACCGCCTTGGCCAAGCGGTTACAGTCGTGGACTACAAATCTCTCAGCCCTCACCGTTGTGGGTTCGAATCCCGGCAGGGACTTCGGATTTTTCATGTGAGGAAGCCTTCCAGCTGGCTTTCGATAGGTCGGTGGTTCTACGCGGGTACCTCTGTGTACTCGGGGTCTTCCTCCTCCGCCTGTAATTAGCTGGACGTCGTTATATGATTGAAATACTATCGCAGCGACGGTAAACCCCAATACAACTACAACAACAAACACATCTACACCTTGTTTAACAGGTCTTTAGGGTATGTATTGTAATGATCAGGGTTTAACGTGTGTCTATTGTCAATCCACTTCACAGTTACATTAAATGATGATTAACTGGCACCTGGCCATGATTTAGATCATTATTCTAATAAATAAAACAGTACAACAAACCCTTATTTAGTATTTTTGCCAGTGCTTAACTTTTATTAGTTCTTCTGTCTTCCTATGACTCTAAATAAACTTCCATGAAAGTTTTTTTTCATTATTCACACTTTTTTATCGGCACAGGTCCTAGTTTTCCTGTTAAAGTTAATGATTCCTCATAATTCTACCAAGTTTGTAATCATTAATCTTTCCTATTGTAGTCCCTCACCGCGTGGGTTCGAATCCCGGTAGGGTCATTCGGATTATCATGTGAAGAAGCCTTCCAGCTGGCTTGCGGTAGGTCGGTGGTTCTACCCGGATGCCTCCGTGCATTCGGGGTCTTCCTCCACCTGCTATTAGCTGGACGTCGCTATATGAATGAAATACTGTCGAAGCGACGGTAAACTCAAATAGTCAAGTCAAGTCCTTCCTATTGTTATGTAAACTTCAGTCAAAATTTAAATATCTTTTCACTGGAAGACATCCAGATTTTTAGTGTGGCTTGCTATGGGCGAGTCCAGGAATGCTGAAGTTATCTATATTGTTTGTTTTTTATTTGTTAAGTTGTTTTATTGTTGTTATGAGTGATATGAAAAATTCCCATGCTTAGCCTATATATTTTTGCATCGAAGCAATGGAATTTCAAAAATAATGTATATAATAAGATAAATATTGTTATAATTTCACGTTTTTCGTTTCTGTTTTGTGTGAAAGTAACATTTTAGATAGAAATTACATCAGGCAAATATACGTATACATGTGTACCAAGAGAGATCATGCCTGTATATAGCTTTACCTCGCAAATAAAGTTAATGTCATTTTTACAGGGTAATATTCTTTTGTGTAAATATTTTGTCATAATATAATAATTATATGACCTAAATTAATTTGTTATGCTGTTTTATGATTGACACTTAAATTTCCATTGCGCAGGGGAAAGTCATATGCATGAAATTTCCTTTGCGCTGTGGAAAGTCATATGTATGTTCATTCATTGTTTTCGTATGTGCTATGATTGTTTAATTATACATATATCACGTGTGTGTCTGTACTTACAAGATCATAAGTTATTCGCGCAATGGAATAGAATCACCATTACGAGCATCGGCAAAACACGAAATGGAAATTTTCTAATAGTATTATGTAAGGCTTTGGTATAATACCCAATCATCTTTTTCTATAAGAATAAAAAGGTCATGTTATTTGTTATGTTGTATTGCTTTTGGTGTTTTGTGTTTTTTTTATGAATTTTGAATTTACTTTCGCTGTTTGATCATTATTTTCCATTTTGCGAGATATATATATATATATATATATATATATTTTATTTATTTATTTATTTATTTATTTATTTATTTATTTATTTATATATATATGTTATGACACAACCGAAGTTTGTATATTAGTTTATGACTTGAATATGGATAAAATATATATCAATAAATATGTAGATTTACTTATTATTTTATTTTATTTCGAGATAATTATTGTTTTAAGATAAGTTTAAATTGCGCGTATAAACAATAAAAGCAAATATAATTGAAACTAAAACACGAATTTCCATTGCGCACCAGTAAAGACAGTACAATATTTGGGGATATTTAAAGGTGATACCTGTATACCCGTCTCACGCTGCGATAGGCACGTGTGCATCGGTAGGTATGCCACACCTTTCAGATGTCACACATCCAATAAATTAATCAGACACTGCACGCATGTGGTCATTAAAAAGGAAAGGTTGCAGTGGAAATTATCATTCTCCAAAATCATTAATAAATTGGCTGTCGTCGTAAGACTATTGATATTATTATATTACTGACTCTGGAATTATCAGATCTCACCACTGCCACTATAAATGCTATGCTTTTCTTGCGCTGCCACTGTAAATTTTACACTCTCCTCCCGCTGCTACCTTAAATGTTACGCTCTTTGCTCACTGCCACCTTAAATGTTACAATCTTCTCTCACTGCCACCTTAAATGTAACGCTGTTCTCTAGCTGCCACCTTAAATGTTACACTGTTCTGTCACTGCCACATTAAATGTTACGCTGTTCGCTCACTGCCACCTTAAATGTTACGCTCTTCGCTCAATGCCACCTTAAATGTTGCACTATTCTTATGCTCTAACCTTTAATGATACATTCTTGTCTCACTACCACCTTAAATGTTACAATCTTTTCTTGCTGCCACCTTAAATGTTACACTCTTCTCTAACTGCCACCTTAAATGTTACACACTTCTTGTGTTGTTACTTTAAATGTTACACTGTTCTCTCGCTAGCTGCCACCTAAAATGTTACACACTTCTTTCGCTGCCACCTTAAATGTTACGTTCTTTGCTCATTGCCGTCTTAAATGTTGCAGTCTTCTTGCGCTCTAAATTCGAGTTTCGACTTTAAATTGAATGCATCTTTTTATTGATACTGAAAACATTTACGTTAAAGGATCTTTGAAAACGAGCGTTTTGATGTTACTTTCGAGCGTTTTTTTTCCCTATACCAGTTGTCCACGCAAAGGAAATCTGTTTGCACAATGGACGCAATGGAAAAGAAAATACGCAATGGAAATATTATTTTTAATAAGCATTAGTTAAGGTCTGTATTTACTTTATAAATCATCATTTGTTGTTAATAGTTGGAAAAAGTAAATTTGCGAAATATTAATTGTTATATGTACTTTTGTTTTAATTATGGGTGATATTACGGGGTCGATATTATAAAATTTCCTTTGCGCGGTGCGGCGCAATGGGAATGTATATAATAAAGCACATAAGAAGTTCAGTATTGGATTAAATTATCGCTTTTTCATGATATATTTAAATACAAATTGAATGGACTCTGCATTTGGTAATTAAATAAAAATTTGAAAGAATGTGTACCTATTTATATGCAATTCATTTCCATTTCGCCTCAGCAGAACACGCAATGGAAATATTTTACTTCCACTAGCATTAGTTTATTATTCGTCATTAATTCTTTATTATCGAATTAAAAGTAAGTTTTTTACTGATAAATATTCATTATGTGGTCTATATTATATTTTGACAGATATAACAATATTCCCATTTCGCGGTATATCCCTAATAATTGGTGCGGCGAAATGGTAAATGTATGTCTAATGCAAAAAATATTTAGTAATCGGTAAAAGTGGTGCCTGCTTTCGAGTTAAATGTTTAAATGACATTTCTGATGTACAATGCATATGGTATTTAACAAATGATTTTAATGAATGTAACTTTATTCCTACGCATGTGTACGATACAATGGAAATAAAAAGTAGGATTGAGTATGGCATATCAGACGTTGCAATATTCAATAACTATATACATATATATTGTATAAATGCATTTATATATAGTATAATCAGATATATATTGTATATAGTTGCATATGTTTATGGTATAATTTCAAATTTATATTTGCTTATTTATGTGTTGTATAATTCCATATATATGTTCCATAACTTTTGTATATGTAAAAGTCATATATATGTTGCATAATTTCAAATATATTTATGGTAAAAACGGTGTACATATGTTCTATAATTGAATCATGGGCATTGTTTACACTTTTGTAACAAAGGATTTCATTGGACCGTTATTTAATCAAAGATTTCTCCTTCCATGAACTGCAAAAATGCGGCATTTTGGGGACCCAAGGGCCCCGAGTTCAATTCCATCTCGGAGCAGTGGGGTTTTGCTTGGTTACAGAGTCAAAACATACTTATTCCATATACATCTTCATAAGAAGAAATTCTAAGCCTGATTTCCTCCTATTACCGCTGTTAGTAGGCGACGATATTGCTTCACGCACATATCCATATGGTACATCGAGTTTCAACCAAATTCATCGAGCCGTTTTGGAGGAGTTGTGACATCGAGATTCTTGTACGAATGTTATCTTTTTTGCCAAAATAAACATTTTCAAATTTGCCTAATACTATGGACACTGTTACATTGTTATCATATAAGAAAATTAAAAAAAAAACAGGAATCTTTTAAGATCTACCACATGACTTCTCTTCTTTCGCTATCAGTCTAGAATAGTCCTAATTTTGGGGTCCCCTAAATGCCGCATATTTGCAGTTCATGGAAGGAGCTATCTTTGATTAAACAAGTAATAATTGTAACAGTGAAGTCAGTGAACTGTTACTAGGTCTCCCAAACGAAATTTAAGAAATAAGGTCATAAGTAAAATTGAGAGGGTGGGGCCTGACCCCATGGTGACTCATGCGAACATCAAAGAAGTAGCATTCAATCCATCTGATGATGGGGAACAAAAAATACATTGTTTATTGGTGGGGCTCTCAATGTTTTTTTTAAATGTCAGAAGTAAAACTGACAGGGTGGGGCCAGACCATTTTGTGACCACCCCCACACCCCCACAAACTGGGGGAGGAGGGACACTATAGAAGTACCATTCAATCTGTCTCATCATGAGGAACAAGAATATATATGGTATATGGGGGGATCTGAACAGTTTTCGAAATATAAGGTCATAAGTAAAATTAAGGGATGGGGACTGACCCCTGGGTGACCTCGTGGGCAACCAAAGTAGTACTATTCATTTCTTCTCATTGTGAGGAACAAAATAATATATGATTCGGGATTGGAAATTTGAAATTTGAATTTTAATTAAAATACACTTTTAATGCAAAAATCCATCTTCGAGGGGACGGGGCCTGACCTCCAGGGACCCACCATTTACAACATTCATGTGTGTGGGGGGGGGGGGCACCTTCACTTATTGAGGACTACAAGTGTGTGAAGTAATGTAAAGATAGGTGGGGTGGCCTCCGAGATATGGCCCTTAAAATGGAAGAAAGAAGAAGAAGAAACGGAGAAGAAAACAATAAGTCTCCAAACTTCGTTTGGGAGACTTAATAATGGTCCAATGAAATCCTTTCAAGTGTAAGCAATGCCCATGATTCAATTATAGAACATATGTACATAGTTTATACCATAAATATATTTTAAATTGTAAATTATACAACATATATATGACTTTTAACACAGATATATCAAATAATACAATACTTATACAAAAGTTATGGAACATATAGTGAAATTATACAACATATAAATAAGCAATTATACAATATAAACTTGAAATTATACCATAAACATGTGCAACTATATACAATATATAATATACAGTTATACATAACATATATAGTTATTGAATATTGCAACGTCTGACATGCCATAATTTCGACTGAAAATTATTCATAATGTAGCTTTGTTAATGTGATTAATATCCATTGTGCGGTATACTATCTGGAACGGCGAAATGGAAAATTTATTTAATAATGCATATAGAAAAGTATTGTGTTAAATTATTGTATTCCTTCGTTTCATGTGTTTAAATTTTTATATCGGATTTACAATTGATTTGGTATATAAATTTAAAAAAAAATACCGCGCAATGGAATTTATCTTTTATGAGATCGAGCGATGAAGAGATGAAAAGCACTCAGGCCACGCCACGGGGAGGTGCTCTCATTCGTGGCCTATTTATTTTTTTATTTTCATATTTTATTTATGTTTTTTTAATTAAACAGTCTATATCATATCTAGCATGGTCACTTTCTGTTTTCGATATGAGGTTTCTCTCCTAAAACAACAAGTCGTTTCTTAGAAGCTGGTGTACGTGATCTGTCAATCCTCTTTCTTTTCATCTGATTTGGTTTCCACGGCAGTTGGTGTTTTTAGGACTGTTCTTTGACCATTTGAGGACACGGCTTCTTTTTTTCATTCTTCTTTTCTGGTGCTGATCTTGACATAGTGCAGATCATGAATCTATTGAGGGCAAATAATGCAGGAAATATGCAAGTAGCATACAATCCCCCAAATCTCGGATGAGCCGTCCTCGCTCATTTGATTCAGATTCCATCATCTCTGTAATGTTGTCAAAGTCACTTGTTTTCCAGCTAGCAACAGACTATAATATATGGTTAGCACATTCAGAATTATTTGAGGTCCTTTTTGTTCACACACATATAAAGGGGTCCATAATTCATGGGTTGATCGATCTATGCCTTGATATGTGTACTGAGAGCACTGTCAGAAGCGAAAATTAAAATGTGTGATTTATAAATTCAATCCCTTTATTATTTTTCTTTTTATTTTTGTGGTATGCATGTAAAAAATCATGGAAGTTAAATCTTTTTAAAACAGCAGGTAAGATAGATTATTTTATGTATTGGTCTCAGTCAAATTAAACAAAAATGGATAAGGAATGATGGTTCTTAGTATTGATCCTCTCAATACCTTTAATACTTCATGAATTTGCTTCAGACAGAACTTAATAGAAAAGCAAGAAAACTGGACAAAATAAAGTTATTGTTCTTTGTCACTTTACATCTTTCCAATATGTAAAGAATGATATCGATGCCTTCAACAGTTTATAAAATATGTTCTAGAAAAACTTATTTTCAACAAAAGTAAAATGTTTCGATTGACGGCTTACATTAAACATACTGTCCCCCTCTCTCCTTTCTTCTGTTTTGACCTTATAACGTAACCTATCTATGCACAGACATCTCATATTAGAAAAATCGACCTCTCTATAGATAACTTATATAGAGAGAGGTCATTTATTTTTACTGAATATCATGGTCCTGTGGTCTATGATTTAAATCAAAAGGTTAACAAACGAAAAATCATGGAAGTATAAAAATTATATTTTAACAAGAGGGCCATGATGGCCCTACGTCGCTCACCTGAGAACCAGGTATTAGTGTGGGTGGGGTTGGGGGGGGAGAAACAGCAAATATCTTATGATATTATGGAAAATGGGATCTACCCTCTGCCAGCCATAAATCGAGTGAGTACTTTAGGACAAGAAGAATTTTCAAATTTTTACTATATACATATAAGGAAAATAGGCTTAGCCTCCTGGCGGCCATGTTTTTCAACGAATCAAGTTAATTTGAACTATCTTGGTGACCTAAGGGACATTTGCGCCAAATAACTTTGAAATCCAGCCAGTACTTTTGGCCAAGAAGATTTTTCAAATTTGTACTATATTCATATAAGGAAAACGGGCTCCGCCCCATGGCGGCCATGTTTTTCAACGAATCAAAATAATTTGAACAATCTTGGTAGAGAGTGACCCAAGGAACATCTGTGCAAAATAACTTTGAAATATCGCAAGTAGTTTTGGAGGAGAAGATTTTCAAAATTTTCATATGTTTTTTTTCTTTCCGTTGCCATGGCAACCAGAGTTCTGCATGGAATCAAATTCTTTGGACAACTATTAAGAGGCTTCACCCAAGGAACATTCTTTTGAAGTTTCTTTAAAATTGGCACAGTGGTTTAGGAGGAGATGTCGTTTTAAGTTAAATGTTGACTACGGACGACAGTCATTCATCGGTCACAATAGCTCACTTTGAGCACGTTGTGCTCAGGTGAGCTAAAACTCTAAAAACATAACCCAAGAATATAAAAAAATAAGTATTACACAAATAAGAAAAGGGAAAAAATTCTCAGCTGGACTAGAACTCACGACCCTGTAAGAACAAAATACTGAACGCCGCTCTTACCAATTGAGCTATTTCCGCAGCCGTAAGTTTGTGTTGCAAATAAGGTTATTTATAGGTAGTTTAATGAATGAAACTGCCGATGAACACTGGATTATAAAACTTTTTTTTACAGAAATTGTGATTATGCCCATTGCTTTCAAAATCCTGCAATAAATCTTTTATCAAAATGCCATGGTGACTCTACAACCAGTGGTTCTATTTTTCAACGCGAATGTATGGATAAGTGGCGGTAATGAGATTGTAAGTAGAAAATAAGTAAAAAATCCAGTCTGGCTTTAAAAGCTTTTGCTGCTTAAAAATAATTTGTATGAATAATAAATAAATAAAAAATAATATATAAGTATATATTGCACTGCAATCCACTGATTCTTAGCTCGTCTCTTTTTCGAAGAAAGAAATACGAGCTATTGTCGTAACTCCGGCGTCCGCGTTGTCTTCGTCGTCGTCAGGCGTCGTCCGGAATCTTAACGTTGGCCATAACTTCTCTACTTTTCCATATACAACTTTCATTTTTGGTCTGCATATTCAACTGGACAAGACCTATTCAGACATATGCAAATTTTCACCTATTGACCTTGACCTATGATCTATTTTTGCTGTATTTTTTGAAAACTTTAAAATGCCTGTCATTTCAGAACCGTTACCAACAAGGCACTGATATTTCACATGTGCATTCCTTGTGGCAAGACATTTCCATCAATGTTAAACTTTTGGACTTATGACCTTGACCTTTGATCTTTGACCTAATTTTGAAATATTTAACAAAAAACTTTAACCTTGGTCGTAATTTCTTTACTATTTGACATACAACTTTTATTTTTGGAATGCATATTCATCTTTGCAAGGGCTATTCACATATATCTCAACATTTCATTATCGACCTTGACCTTGACCTTTGACCTTTTTTTGCTGTAACTTTTGAAAACTTTAAAATGCCTGTCATTTCAGAACCGTTACCAATAGGGCACTGATATTTCACATGTGAATTCCTTGTGGTAAGAGCTTTCCATCAATGTTACACTTTTGGACGTTGACTTTGACCTTTGATCTTTGAACTATTTTTGAAATATTTAGCAAACAAAAAAACGTTAACGTTGGCCATAACTTCTTTACTATTGGACATACAACTTTTATTTCTAATATGCATGTTCATCTTAGCAAGGGCTATTCAGATATACCTCAAGATTTCATCTTTTGACCTTGACCTTTAACCTATTTTTGCTGTAACTTCTGAAAACTTTAAAATGCCTGTCATTTCAGAACCGTTGCCAACAGAGCACTGATATTTCACATGTTAATTACTTGTGGTAAGAGCTTTCCATCAATGTTACACTTTTGGACGTTGACCTTGACCTTTGATATTTGACCTATTTTTGAAATATTTAACAGAAAACTATCGTTGGTCGTCATTTCTCTACTATTTGATATACAATTTTTATTTTTGGTATGCATATTCATCTTTGCAATGGCTTTTCAGATAAACCTTAACATTTCATCTATCGACCCTGACCTTGACCTCTGACCTATTTTGTTGTAACTTGTTACACTTTTGGACATTGACCTTGAACTTTGACCTATTTTTGAAATATTTAACAGAAAACTATCGTTGGTCGTAATTTCTCTACTTTTTGACATACAATTTTTATTTTTGGTATGCATATTTATCTTTGCAAGGGCTTTTCAGATAAACCTTAACATTTCATCTATCGACCCTGACCTTGACTTTTGACCTATTTTTGTTGTAACTTTTGAAAACTTTAAAATGCCTCTCATTTCAGAAGCGTTACCAACAGGGCACTGATATTTCACATGCGAATTCCTTGTGGCAAAACATTTCCATCAATGTTACACTTTTGGACGTTGACCTTGACCTCTGATTTTGACCTTTTTTGAAATATTAAACAGAAAACTATCGTTGGTCGTAATTTCTTTACTATTTGACATACAACTTTTATTTTTGGTATGCATATTCATCTTTGCATGGGGCTATTCAGGTATATTTCAACATTTCAGCTATCGACCTTGACCTTTGACCTATTTTTGTTGTAAATTCTGAAAACTTAAAAATGACTGTCATTTCAGAACCGTTACCAATATGGCACTGACATTTCACATGTGAATTCCTTGTGGCAAGACCTTGTCATCAATGTTACACTTTTGGACTTTTGACCTTGACCTTTGATATTTGACCTTCTTTTGAAATGTTTAACAAAAAAAAACGTTAACGTTGGCCATAACGTCTTAACTATTTGACATACAACTTTTATTTTTGATATGCATATTCATCTTTTAAAGGGCTATTCAGATATACCTCATTATTTCATCTTTTGATCTTGACCTTTGACCTATTTATGCTGTAACTTCAGAAAACTTTAAAAAGCCTGTCATACCAGAAGCGTTACCAACAGGGCACTGATATTTTACATAATTCCTTGTGACAAGACCTTTCCAACAATGTTACACTTTTGGACTTTGACCTTGACCTTTGAACTTTGACCTATTTTTGAATATTTAACAAAAATCTTTAACGTTGGCCATAATATCTTTACTATTTGACATACACCTTTTTTTTAATACATATTCATCTTTGAAAGGGCTATTCAGATATAGCTCAATATTTCATCTTTTGACCTTGACCATTGACCTATTTTTGCTGCAACTTCTGAAAACTTTAAAATGCCTGTCATTTCAGAAACGTTACCAACAGGGCACAGATATTTTACATGTGAATTCCTTTCCATCAATTTTACACTTTTGGACTGTGTCCTTGACCTTTGAACTTTGACCTATTTTTTAAATGTTTAACAAAAAACTTTAACGTTGCCCATAACGTTTTACTTTTTATCATACATCTTTTATATTTGGTATGCATATTCATCATGACAATGGTTTTTCAGATATATCTCAATATCTTATCTTTGGATCTGACCTTATTTTGCCATAACTTTGAACAAGTTTTATAACAGATATTTCTTTGTCATTTTTCTTCTTTTTTTTAAACTTTCTTACTGGTTTGTCATCATATGAACCTGTGCAGGTGTGAATTTGGTCATGATCTTTAGGCAGATAAAAAAGAACTGTTTTTTAATGTCTTCAAATTTTACAGTTTTGTGTTGATTATCAAAAACTAAATGGATTAGCAATTGTGATTTTTTGTTTACCTATTTTACATCTTTTTGTTGTATACATTCTATTCCATGCATAGATCAAGGTCATCCTTCAAGGTCAATGGTCAAATTTAAAAGGTACTTCATCTTTGCATTTAAAGGCTTACAGTTTTAGTTGTGATTTTCAAGGTCAACTTTTTTAAGTGTTTAACAAAAATGTGTAGCGTTGGCAAAAACAGACGAGCATTGGCAACCGCATTCGGTGCTCTTGTTATTAATTATATTTGTAAATATTGTAAATTAAAATCATCGTATGCTCTGATACTGTCTGAGTAGTTTTCAGGTTGCAACCCGCACGTGCGCCGTAATATAGCGCACGTTTATATATTGATACGTGGTCAGAAGCCACGTCTGGGGACGTATCAGTATACTCACCAATGATCTTTATTTGCTCTTTTGTTGGCTGTTATTAATGCCGGTAGTCTTAGAACTCAAAAAAACTGTTGCGTGTTACTCGGCTTGTAAATCCTCAAATGACATTAATTATACAAAACATTGATATATCAAAATCCCGGTATCCTTTGGATCCTCTGTATAAATGCTATGTGTGAATAACAACATAACATCAATAATTATAATCGGAACATAATTATCTATGGCATATTATTATTTATTATTATTATTATTATTGGCCTATTATTATTATTATTATTATTGGCCTGTCAGTCTTTACAAAAAACATGCAGTGAAGGTGTCATCTCCCTCTGGAATGACTGTCAAGTCCAAAAAAGAGACCCCCTACCTCTCGTAATTTAGAAAATGACCAGGTTGACCTGGATGAATCAAAGGTACTTCCAAACGATATACCAATGGTAGCACCAAACCAGAATATTGATAAAATGATTCATATGCTATCAGCCAAATGTAATGAGCGGTTTGAAAACATTTTTCAAGGTGTGGTTATGGAGCTGAGAGAACCATTACGGTAGCAATATTATTGCTCTTCCTGCTACAAGCAGTATGGTAATAGCGCAACATCTAGATATGGCATAGATAACCAGTTAAAGACATTTTTAAAGCAATGAATATATCAGATTTGTGATAACAAAGAGAAATGGTGCACTTCATTCAAATGTAGAAAATCCCAACATGATAGTATTGATAATTCCATCCCGTGTACCATCAGATGTACCATCAGAAACATTGGAACAATCATCAAAGTAGGCAGACATCACACACACTGCAGCCAACTATAAATCATTAGCATACCATGTATACCTACTTGCTTGTTTAGCAGCTACTTTCTATTTTTTTTTATTTTTATTTTTTTTTTTTTTTTTTGTCTTGGGTTATTACTTGCCGGAGATCTTACTAATGTACATTCGGACCCGTATTCCTGTATTTTCATTTTATATGTTCGTTTTTTACCTGTAAAACGTTTCGAACTGTACGTAATATTGTAATTAATAAAAATTATGTAAATATAGTACATATAGATTTTCATATACCGCATGCATGGAAAGATTATGCACCTCACTCCGAATTCTGTCATATGCCACCTGTATAGTCACGAGGTTTCTAACCTTTCATGATAAGATATACAATCTCATCTATTAATCATTCATGAAGTGACTATTCATCAGCAGGTAACATGGCCTCCTATGTCTGCATGATAAAGCAGCAATCTCCAGAGCTACTGACGCTGAATCAGCTTGCATAGAATTAAGCATTATGTATGAACATTATATTGTCATTGATTTAATGCCTGTGTGAATAACTTATCATTTGAACGAAAATCGAATTACAGGGGAAATAGAATAATTAATTTAAAATACTTCAAACATGCAATTTCTTTCCAAGTGGCGCTGGTTGTCAATGTGTCTGTCGATATTATCAAACCGCTCTGGATTGTTCGCAAATGCTCCAGTTAATGAATTCTATGTCCTTGATTTTAAGTTCTAACTTCAAAATGAATTCTATGTCCTTGATTTTAAGTTCTAGAGTCAATGTCTAAGTTTTTAAGTTATATTTTCGTAATTTTAAGCAACGTGTTGTACTTATTTGATTTAAATTTGATTGAACTGCCTTTGATGCTGGGGCACGGTTCTCATGGGTATTGCTTAGCCTAAACTGATATGCAGACCTGGGCTAGGGTGGTTTGGGAATAAATTCCCCTCGGAAAACTTTTTTTCTATGATGCACTTAAATTAAATGCCTGTACCGGCACCTTTTGAATGCATTTTTAATTTCTTGAAAATACATTTCCCCAAAATAATGTGCAAGAGCGGGCTTTAGGGAGCTACAACAATGGTAATCCAAGGTTCGATACATGGCCTGCTTCATTTTTTTTAGTGATGTAGCATCGGAAATTAGCAGCAAAAATCGTTTGTTCGCTGATAATACTAATATATATGTTATTGCTTTGAACGTATAAGTAACTTATAACTTATTGCCTGACATTGCTAAAATATCCAACCGGGGTGATAAATGATTGTTATCTTTAACCCTTCCTAATTTTGTGTGTGCATTGATAATCAGCTGGAGAGGTGCGTGTCATAAATTTCACTTGAGTTGTCTCAAGGATGGCAGAGTTATTGCCCTGGTCCCATTTTTTTAAGTATCTTCTTTTGTTTATTTTTTTTCTGGAACATAACTCGAAAATTATACAAGGTATTGACTTGAAACTTAAAATGTAAACATGTGGCGACTAGGACATGTGCAGTGTCCAAGAACTGTAACTCTACCTGGTACCTTTTTTTTTAAATATCTTCCTTTGTTAAATTGTTTGATTTTTTTCTTGTCCCGTACATAACTCGAATATTTTACATGGTATTTACTTGAAACTTAAAATTATCGTAACTATGATTCTCGATGCACTTTAAATAAAGTCTTTACTTACTCATTACTTACTATCATAATCTATATACTATGTATACAGATTCTTATCTATGCTATGCCTGGAGTCTGGTTTCTCCTGTATCAAAACGGGTGTATTAATCACCTTCAGTGATAGCTCTAGTTGTCACTGATCCTTAATTTCAGAATTGCCGCCTCCATCTTGATTGTTATTTACTAATTTAAATGAAGACAAGAACAAAAAAAAAAAACTATGTCAGCAAAATTCTTATTATGCACTAGATTATAAGATTGATAGACAAAATCATTGAGGTAGGTAAAGCGTATTCACTGACATTTACATTGAAGTTCCTATTTCAAACTTCAAACTTGAGCAGTATTTCGGTCGTCATTTATTTAAGAGCCTCAGGAAAAGAATGGTCGAGGAGTAAAGTAGGGTCTGTCGGGTAACCAGAAACAAGACATCTTCACAAAAGAAATGAGACAATGTTACATGTATGCTTGCACTTCTCATTTACTTTGTATCATTTGGTAGTTTGCACCTTGGTCTTAACATACTGGCATATTATAGTCATTGAGCACAAATCATTTAGCATTACACACTTGACATTTAAAACCGCCTAAAAGAAATGCAATAGGCATCATTGAAAAGTATACATACATGCAAGCACGTGTCATTTTTCATAAAGCATTCGGAAGTAAGCATGTTGCAATATTTACATAAAAAATCTTCCATACTACTTTATTCGTTTAAGGTCATTTACTGGAGTCAACACATACACAGTGCACACAAATAACCTTTAAAGTGGCAGCAAGAGAAGGGTGGAACATTTAAAGTGCCGTAAAGGCATAAAAATGTTTACTTTCTAATTATGATTGATATTTAGTGTCATGGTAAGGTGTAAAAAAATGTCTTCTTTCTGGATACCCGACTGACCCATTATTTTTACATAAATAATCTTCCATAAACTAGGATCGAAAATTCTATTTAGATCCACTATAATACATAGACTAGTACAATCTGAACGCTTAGCTATCATTTACAAAAGCTGTTTTTATTTTCTCACACTGGAATAGTCTAACAATTTACAAAATCTGGATTAATCTCTGCATGCGTCAACTATGTATTAAAAAACAGTGAAATCAAATATAAGAAAGATATAATGAACTTAAAGAATATAGCACAAAGCAACAAGATTTTTTCAATTCCAAAAAATGTGGAGTTGCAGAATGAAGGGAGTCTTGGGTTTATGTACCCATAGCAGACGTCCACAGCTCCGCAACTTGAAACTGTGATCCATAGAAAAAACATGTGAGACCCAACACACTATGTCGTCTGTAGTGCGATCATGTTCCTATAAACTGCTTAACTTGCTCTGAGTTTTGTGGCTTCGTTCAGCCTAGATTTTTGGGGATATGGGTGGGGTCTGGTCTTACAACTTCTTTGCTTATTACGCGTCCAAGAGAGACTTCCTCTGTTTGCACTAGGTGGCATTTGTCTGGTTTGAGGTTAAGATTTACCTGTTCTACTCTAGCCAAAATCTTGTCTACTCGTCTATTCTTTTAAATGTATTACTGTAGACTATAATGTCATCTATAATGTCAAGCAAGCCTCCTTGCAATGTTAGCTCCATTGTTTTTGGAAAGAACTTGCAATGTTTTTCAATCCAAATGGCATTCCTACTGACCAAACCTGCATACAAATGCATTCGTTGTGATGTCTTCTTTCTTAAGAGAGATTTGAAAATAGCCTCATTTGATGCTATTGTTGAGAAGCTTTGTTCTGCCCCTGTTTTAACCTTTGCCGACTTCACCAAGCCTTTTGTGCTACATATTGATGTCAGTTCTTTGGGATTTGGTGCTGTGTTGCACCAGGAGGTAAATGGTGTGGAAAGGGTTGTAGCCTATGCCAGTCGTGGTTTGAGACCAAATGAAAAAAGTTATCCTGCTCACAAGCTTGATTTTTTGTCCCTTAAATGGGCAGTGGTTGATAAATTTTATGATTACCTTTATGGCAATAGCTTCAAGGTGCGCACGGATAATAATCCTCTGACTTATGCTTTTACAACAGCTAAGTTAGATGCAATGTCTCACCGCTGGTTATCGGCACTATCTGCTCTCAATTTTTCTATCCATTATCGTTCCAAACTTCGGACTCTGGGACTGTTCTTTTCCCAGATGTAATCAGTCCATTATTCCAGCACATTAAGTGGCAGTTGAGCGGTTTCCTGTTGTAGAATATCTGTCTCTCTTCCAAAAATCTGTTAAGGTGTCTCAGGAGGAAGAATCCACGTCAGGTTTTCCTCTTTATTCTGTCGTCTGGCCATTTGAACATACTAGGGACCCTACAATCCAAAGAGTGATGGAGATTCTGCAGCAGGGACGTAGGTTGACCACACGTCAAATTACCCTAGAGCCTGAACCGGTTCGCCAATTTCTGAGAGAGAGAAGGAAGCTTTATCTATAGCTGAGGGAGTTTTCTACCGTCACGGGAAGAGCAGTAGTTACCCGGTTCGCAAGCTTGTGGTCCCAAGTGCTTTCCATGATGTCATTTTTCTGGGTTGCATGAAGAAGCTGGTCACCAGGGTAGGGATCGTTCTTGTTCTTTAGTGCGTTCTCGATTATTTTTTTTGGCCAGACATGGAAGCCTTTATAGAGCATCGTATAAAAACCTGTCCCAAATGTATATGCAGGAAAACTCCAGAGAGAAAAGCCACTGGGCTTGTATCTGTCCAGTCGACTTACCCGCTGGTGTTGGTCTGCATAGACTATCTAACCCTTGACATGTCTCAAGGTGGTTTTGAGCATGTTCTCATTATTACCGATCATTTTACTCGGAATGCACAGACCATACCGACCAAAAACGAGACTTCTCGAACCACCGCCAAAGCCTTGTTTGACAACTTCTTTTGTCACTATGGATTCCCCTCCCGGATCCATAGTGACCAGGGGCGAAATTTTGAAAGTGCGGTCATACAAGAACTCTGTGCACTTTGCAATATACAGAAAAGCTGGACAACGCCCTACCATCCCCAGGGGAATGGGATGGCCGAGAGGTTCAATCAGGCTCTTATGACTATGATTGGTACCCTGGAGGAAGATCAAAAGAGGAATTAGAAGGCTCATTTCCCAGGCATTGTACTGGCCTAACGTCATTCTTTCTGATGTTTGGTAGACATCCTCGCTTGGCCGCGGATGCCTTTTTGGGTGTGAAGCCAGACAATTCCGCCGCTTCCACTCATTCACTGGGGGTCTGAGAGACCGTTTCAGCTTTGCTTATAAGGTTGCTGCACGTGAGTAACGTCGTCAGGCTCGACGCCATAAAAGGCGTTATGATCTCCTGCGCAAAGTTGGGCTGAAAGGTCGGCACAATCTGGCTGACAGGTGAAATGATGTCATTTATATTGTCGTAGAACAACCCAACCCAGACATCCCTGTTTTCCGAGTGCGAAAGGAATTTTCTAGAGGTTCTTTTCGCACGGTACATAGAAATCTTATGTTACCTTGTTCTTCTCTACCAGTCAAAGAGAAAACTGTAGAGGTGAGTGACAGCTCTGTTTTACCAGTTTCAAGGCCCCAATTCAAGGTTGAAACAGTACCAAAATATCTATGTCCGCTGCGTCGACTAGATCCGCTGGCAAAACCGTTTGTTCCTCGCCGTTCAGCTCGTGTTTGTAGGAAACCAAACACATTAAACTCACAGGACTGGGTAACATAATGCAAGCTTTTAGTACTATTCTGTTTAACATGGGAGTTACAAGATCTCTTTCTTTCAAATCGAAATTTAATAATTATTGTTTTTGTTAATGTTATTTAGCTTGCGTTATCCATATAAGAGCCTTCCTCTGCACTATTGTTCTGCTTTTATGCTGAACATGTTTTTCTATATTCTCTGCTTGACTTATATTTCCGTTTACTGATGATTTTCTACTTCTGTTGGGAAATGATTCAGGATTCTTACTTTTGACGCTGCTGACCCATTTGAATAGACCAAATTTGTGGACATCATAAGCGTATAATTTTGTCTGAACTCATCAGAAGGTTCGACAGGATACTCAGATTGCTTTTGGTTATCATTTCCTTCACCTACCAGTGCCTCCGTCTGAGCTGATATTTTGATGGCATCGGCAATGACTACTTTGCGGGGTGTTCTTCTGAGTCGCGTACTGATATCATGGTTTTTCCATACCACCAAGCAAGCATAATGATTTTTTATTGAGGACCAAATATGCTGGACCAAATTTGTGCATTACCAATGTGTCATAGCCTAACAAAGCACCATCATCAATATCAGCGATAAGTACTTCAGTCTGAAGATTCAGTTCCCCAAGTTTCCTTGCCTTGGTCACTAATGACTTTGAAAGATATGTGCGATCTCTTAAATTGCCATACATTCAAAATGACAAAATGTTTTTTGCGACGCTTTTATCGACCGCTAAATCACAGTTTGGCCTTCAACAGACTCTTCTATATATTATACTCCCTTCTCCCTTCTTGTTTCACTTATTGCTGATATCTGCTATCTTAATTTTGGTTGGCTGGAGGAGGAGCTAATCCAACTTGTCCTCCTCATTCCATTTGAATCACTGCGAAATGGCTTCAACCGTGTTGCCCATGTCGCCCAATCCTCTTCACCTGTGTGTGTGTGTGTGTGTGTGTGTGTGTGTGTGTGTAAACCCAAGAACTCTCATTAAAGTACTATAAGCCTACTCACTTTACGACGACACTAAGTCCTCCAAGTGATCAATCATAATGACCGTTCCTGCAAAATGATATAATATTCTGTCCATTGGTTTCATAGTAGGAGAATTAAGAGATATGATAACTCAATGTTTTTAACACAGCATTTGTCTAATGCCCTTCGAAATTATACCTAGACATTTGTGTAATTTAAATTTATTTGGCTTTCTGCCAGTGCTTGAAAATGTCCGAGTGTCGGTTTCATAACTCATTTTGTTAGTGCATCTTTTACTGCATGTGTATAAACTGAAGGCCGTGTTTTTCACATATCAATAATTTGAACATTATTGGTAGTAGGTCACCCAAAATCCATATGTGTCCAAACATTTTGAAATCAGGCCCGTATTTTCTACTTAAACGATTTTTTTCCTTTAGGTTGCCATGGCAGCAAGAATTTCGCATGGAATATTTTTATTAACAGCTTTGAAAGGGAATCACTAAAGGACGGTCCTGTAAAGTTTCATCAGTATTGGCCAAGCAGTTATGGAAGTTGATGCCGAATGTACGACCACAATGTGTTCAGGTGGGCGTTAAAGACACCACCAGCAACAACACTGAAAACAAATAGGGAGTAGTTTGTATTTTGTTATGAAAATGGAGATACAATGTTCAATAAGCCAAGAAAAAAGAGCATACTATTTCTTCATTTAAAATGTTGCCTTTCTGCATTTTGAACTTTGACCGGCCATTTTCTTTTCCGTAACAGAAATGTAAAATGAGTCGGGTAACGAACACAGGCGCCGTAGATGTTAGCCAACGTAGACGTTAAATCATTTTCCATTTTTATCCATAAAAGAAAAAAAGGTAGTTAAAATTCAACAAGCAGAAATGTTACCTTTTAAAATAAAGTAATACAATGACCTATTCCTGTATTATTTAGCCATTATATCACCATTTTCATAAACAAATATTTTTACGTGCAAGTTACCCGCAAAATAATTGCATTGTAACACATTGTTAGACGATAGTATGCTTAACCTTGAGGAAGGCCGTTGAAAGAAAAGAAATCACTTATTTTGAGTTGCACTATTTTATCCAAAGTTTCAGATGTGTTTGTACTTTGCGACATGTAGGTGTCATTCTACATATAAATTGCTAACGATAGAGTCAATACATTAATTCTTTAAAATTTACATACCCGTCAATATGGATCTCAGATGCACTAACCGGAAATATGGTTTCACCTCATGTTAATGCATGGTTTCCACACTCAATTATGAAATATGCAGGTTTTCATTGAGGTATCAAAGCCTTTCGTACATCAAATGTTTGCCATTGTCACTAACGGAAGTACATGACATCACACGTTGTGATCGAAAGCTAGGGATATGCATCACATTTCCACATCCAGAAAAGGATTTCACTGACGAATGGACATGGACAGAAGGCCGTTGCAATGTGAGATGAGGAGTGAAATCTAAATACATTTAAATAATTCGAAACTCGGATGACGACAATCGCAATTTGACTGTATCTGTCAAATCACGATGGTATAATGAAATCTTCCATGTGTAAGTTATATTGTAACCACGCCATGTGCATATTAAAATATCTGTACTTGTTAGAATCGGCTATTTAGTTCGTAAATCCAAGTTGTGCATACTTGCATGTGCCTGGACTCTCTTAAACTCAGTAATATGAAACCCTTATAGACTAGTTGATTATTATTATATCCGTTATTAACGAATATTGAATTATGAGTATATTAATTAAGATTTGGCTGGTGGTCTCAATTGGAGGTGTTTATGTCATTTCGGAGATAAGATTTATTATGACGTTATGGCATATTTTGTTTTTAGTGTGTCAGGTTCTTTTGATTGCAAGAGAAATGTTTAGAGGTTATCACCGACAGTCTGAAGATTGCATACGTCCATTCAAACACTGAGAAGAAGTTTTGTCTCACCAGTGAGACTTGAAGAGCATTTTACCGGAGAACTATATGGTAATGACTGTTTATTATCAGTTTTAAAAAAAGTGTTTCATATTTTTATGATAAGAAAACAAGCTGGAGTATGTGCAGTATGTGACTGTGTTGCGAGGAAAAAATGAATTCTGACGATTGGAAGCCCAATTTTCACACATGTGAAAAATGAGGTCCTACAAAGCCCTGCTTTTTCCTTTGCTTATCTAGATGAACTGCTTACAAACAGAATCACAAGCGAAACCATATATTTATAATATTTTTGTATAAACTAGGTCAACCACTGACTAACTATTACTATTATTTCAATGTAGCTGTTGGATATCTATTAACTATGATAATAATGTCCATGGGAGTTGATGGTGGTTTTTTCTAGAATTTATTTAATGCTTATAAAAATAATAATATATTGAACAAAGGATCCGAAATTCGATTTAATGATATAAAAGAACAGAAAACCCCTTATGAAATTGCTGCTGAATCTGTATACAGATGATGATTTTTCATAGAATTAAAAGAAATAGACATTACAGTTGAATCATTCCTCGCTCCTATTGAGGGTTGTGAAATTGTTTTTGGCTGACATTTTACCAACAATACTTAGCGCTTAGTAAACATATACTTATGGGCGAATTTCACGTTTCTTGTTTTCTCAAATTCAAATACACAAATACTTCATTTCTTAACAATCATTGTTAGTTATTAAGGAAGTAAATCACGACAGCTTAGTAACATATTTGCGAATATTCTATAAAATAAGAACGGTGAAATTCATTTCTACCTATATCAAGATCACATGTATAAATATTACATTTCACTAATTTTCCATAACGATGCTCGATTATAATGGGTTTGCTACCATGGACACTAAAAATCGCGTCATAGCGAGGCTATCGTGTACTTAGCGCAAATCGTTGGTGGATTTAGAATCAGGTTTATAATGCAGTGTAATGAATAGCACTGATTCTGTTTATAATGACAATATTTAATGTGATGAATTTCTATTATATAACTGCATTTTAAGTTGTTTAATCCCATGAACGTAATGCACGTGCTAAAAGAAATGAATGAATATATATGCATTTTGTAATCGCAATTCAATTTGAAGGGTGGGTGTGGGTAAACGTTATACGGTCATGTATTGTATTCAGTAGTTTTCTTCGTTGAAATTTATAAGTATAGAATACTCACTCAGCGAATTTAAGTCGCTGTGTCATTTCGTTCACAATTCTTACAGATCATTACGCTCAGCATTCAAATAAATATTTGATAATACAAGACGCTCAGTGGCACAAGTACATTCTGGAAACAAAACCATGTCACGGGTATTTGCGGAAATGCGTTCGCCATTATCGGAAAGGTCCGTTGGTTATTAATTATGCATCCAGACCTTGAGTTTATGGGGCAAAATATTACCCATACAAAATTGCTGAACAACATGCTGACAACGACGAAAATTGCGATTATTTCCAAAAGCTTTCTACTTTCTTTTTTGATCACCCATTATGATGACGTAACTCTTTTTTTATTACGCTGCATTTCATTGGCTGACAATCTCCGGTTTTCCAACCAAATCCCGTGTACTAGATAGAATGTATTTATAAACCAGTGACATAAAAAAAATGGTTGTTTGAAAGTGAAAGTTGATTTTTTTAAATGATCACAAATATCAAGAGTGCTATACCGTGTAGGACGAAATGGACATAAGATATTGAAATGTTTTTGGAACTTAATCAATCTGGTTCGGTAAACTCTGCGAAATATGTGTGTAAATTGCTGCTTACACGTGACTATTCCTGTTACGATTGAAAAATGGCAGTGTTTTTGAGACAAAATGACTCAGTGGTGAGAAAAGGATGTATCAGAGTTGGATTTTTCTTGTGTTTTTCTTGGTGGTGGATGCCTTGGTTTGTGTCAGGACCTGAAAATATTCCCAATCACTGTTTTTGTTTGTGATCAGACCGTCGGAAGATCACCGGTATCGAAATTCGCCCTCGATGAATTCCATCCCTTGTTTATATAATATAGACACTAACCACTTTTTTTCTGGACGGTATTCATTACTGTATATACATTACTGTTATTAAGTACTGTATATTTATTAGTATCTCCAATTAAAATGGGTTTTCACTTCCGTTAGCGCATGTGCAAATTGGTAGTGCAGTCGAATGTAAAGCTGTGATTGTAATAATTCTAAGTAACCAATATTTTTCTATGTGATTGTTTGGGGGTATCATATACGTGATTTGTGTTTGTTTTAAATAGTTTCGAGTGTAATTGATCATATTTAATAAGTTAATAAGTTATTTGTCAGTAGATGATTGTATTTTTATGATGTTTTCATACATATAGGCCATGACCTACTTATCGCTTCGCTCGTCGGTCTGGACATTGCACATTTCATGTCTTCTGTATTGAGCTTATAATTATACATTATGATAGGAGTTTTATTATTAAATGATGGGTGGGATAAGTAATGCGTAATGTTTATCTTGTTAATATGTAAACGTAATACAAAGAACGCTAGGTGTAGTTTATACAGAAAAATTGTATCTGTAGTGCTGCTGTTTTGATACAGTAATTACCTATACATAGCCTTATTTGCACCCTCGTTACACGCTTGTGGAATTAGCTCAATCGGTAAGAGCGTCAATCTGTACTTTTTCCCATCATGAGGTCATGAGTTCTATACCAGCTGGGACCTTTTTTAATTCTTATTGTTATATTTTTATAGTTTGTTTTTAGTACTAGTTTTATACATCCAATATTTTGCTTTGCGTTTTTGCCTATACTTTTTTTAATATAAACCAAAAAAAAAAAAACTTAAAAAATCGACCTCTCTATGTATAATTTTAATTTAATTCTTAGTTAAAAAAATTGACCACGCTAGTGATTCTTTTACCCATGCATTCTATGTCTTAAATGTAATGTTTTCGTTGTCAGGATTCAAAGTTTAAATTTCAATGCATCCACAAGATGCATAAAATATATGGACAATGCTACTGAATTGGGGGTCATATTTTTAAGTATAGTGAGACCCGGTGTAACAGCCCAGATTCCCCCCCCCCCCCCCCCCCCCCAAGTCAGTTTTTTCCTCGGGGAAAAACTGAATAGTCTAGTTTTTCCCCGGGGAAAAAACTGACTAGTCAGGTTTTTCCCCACCCCGTCAGCTTTCCCCACCCCCCCCCCCCCCCCCCCCCCCCCCCTCTTTTTTAAATTTTTTTTAAGGTTTCTGAGGTGGGGAAATTCTGGACTAGTCAGTTTTTCCCCCCTGTCTTATATATTGCGTGTGATTGTTGGGAAATTCTGGACCAGTCCCCCCCCCCCCCCACTATCAATATATTGTTCTTGATGGTGGGGAAATTCTGGACCAATCAGTTTTTTCCCCCTTGTCATGTAGATTGAGCATGAAGTCGGGAAAATTCTGGCCTAGTCAGTTTTTTTCCCCCTGTCATTTAGGTTGTATTGATGGTGGGGAAATTCTTAACCAGTCAGTTTACCCCCCCCCCCCTTGCCAATATATTGTGCTTGTTGGTGGGGAAATTCTGGACCAGTCAGTCCCCCCCCCCCCCCCCCCTATCTAATATATTGTTCGTGATGTTATGGAAATTCTGGACCAGTCAGTTTTTTCCCCTCTATCCAATATATTGTACGTGATGGTGGGGAAATTCTGGACTAGTCAGTTTTCCCCCCTATCTAATATTTCACGTGAGATGGGTGGGAAATTTTTTCCTAGTCAGTTTTCCCACCCTATCCAGAATTTCCCCATCATCAATATAATCTAAATGACAGGGGAAAAAAGTTGACTAGGCCAGAAATTCCCCACCATCAAGCACAATATACTGGATGGGGGGGGACTGACTAGGCCAGAATTTCCCCACCACCATGCACAATATATTAGATAGGGGGAAAACTGACTGGTCCAGAATTTCCCCCCCCCCCCCCCATCTCGCACAATATATTAGATAGGGGGGAAAACTGACTGGTCCAGAATTTCCCCACCATCAATACAATCTAAATGACAGGGGGGAAATAACTGACTAGGTCAGAATTTCCCCCACTAGCATGCACATTCTAAATGACAGGGGAGGGGGGAACTGACTGATCCAGATTTTCCCCACCATCTCGCACAATCTAAATGACAGGGGGGGAAACTGACTGGTCCAGAATTTCCACACAATCACAAGCAATATTTAAGATAGGGGGAAAACTGACTAGTCCAGAATTTCCCCACCTCAGAAACCTTAAAAAAATTAAAAAAGAGGGGGGGTGGGGAACTGACTGACTGGGGAAAAACCTGACTGTTACACCGGGACTCGTGCAGAGAAATTTATAAAATAATAACTGCCTCTCTATGTATAAATAGGCCAAATATAAAGAGAGGTCAGTTTTTATTTTTATTTTTAACGTGAAAGTCCTTTGCATAGACAAGTAAGATTATATGGTCAAAACAGTAGAAAGAGAGGGGGACAGTATGCTTATTATAAGCTGTCCATTAAAACATTTTGTTTTAATCTTTTCTTGTTTTCAAGTACTACGTGCCAAATCCATGTGATGTAAAGAGGCATGTCTCATGTCGGTGTAATGCTGTCAGTCCCCTTCAGTTTTGTTGCAAAATTAATATTCATGACATTGCAAGCGATTCCCACATTCGGATATCCAACGGGTTAGACCGGTGATTGCCGAGTTGGTACGAATACGATTCCCATTGTGATCAGATTGTTTCCGACTATGTTAGGTAACTTGACTTGACTATTTGAGTTTTCCGTCGCCTCGACAGTATTTCAGTCATATAGCGACGTCCAGCTAATTACAGGTGGAGGAAGACCCCGAATGCACAAAGGTATCCGGGTAGAACCACCGACCTACCGCAAGCCAGCTGGAAGGCTTCCTCACATGAAAATCCGAATGACCCTACCGGGATTCGAACCCACGCGGTGAGGGGCTGAGTGAGTGTTAAAGTCAGCTACTTTACCCTCTCGGCCACGGAGGCCCCTTATGTAAGGTAATATTCGTGTGTACTCGTCAAATTTCGTTATATACATATAACTTTGTCTGTTTCAATCTTTAGACTTTTTTCTGGGAATATAAATGCTGCACGCTACATTTTTATGCTCACCGAAGGTGACGCATATAGTCGCCGCTTCGTCCGTCCGTTCGTCCGTCCGTCCGTCCGTCACACTTTCCTTGTCCGGACTATTTCTCGGGAACTAACAGCTTGAATTCAACGAAACTTTATGGGAAGCTTTATTACCAAGAGCAGATGCGCATATCGTCAGCATGACCCGATTCCTAATTTTTTCACAGAGTTAATGATTCTTGTCCGGGCTATTTCTCAGGAACTAATGGCTTGAATTCAACAAAACTTTATGGGAAGCTTTATCACCAAGAGTAGATACGCATATCGTCGGCGTTACCTGGTTCCTCAATTTTTCACAGAGTTATGGCCCCTTGACTTTTTGGCCTATAGTACATATTGCATGATTCTTGTCCGGGCTATTTCTCAGGAACTAATGGCTTGAATTCAACGAAACTTTATGGGAAGCTTTATTACCAAGAGGAGATGCGCATATCGTCAGCATGACCCGATTCCTAATTTTTTCACAGAGTTAAGGCCCCTTGACTTTTTGGCCTATAGTACATATTGCATGATTCTTGTCCGGGCTATTTCTCAGGAACTAATGGCTTGAATTCAACAAAACTTTATGGGAAGCTTTTTCACCAAGAGAAGATACGCATATCGTCGGCGTTACCTGGTTCCTCAATTTTTCACAGAGTTATGGCCCATTGACTTTTCGGCCTATAGTACATATTGCATGATTCTTGTCCGGGCTATTTCTCAGGAACTAATGGCTTGAATTCAACGAAACTTTATGGGAAGCTTTATTACCAAGAGGAGCTGCGCATATCGTCAGCATGACCCAAGTCCTAAATTTTTCAAAAAGTTAAGGCCCCTTGACTTTTTGGCCTATAGTACATATTGCATGATTCTTGTCCGGGCTATTTCTCAGGAACTAATGGCTTGAATTCAACAAAACTTTATGGGAAGCTTTATTACCAAGAGGAGCTGCGCATATCGTCAGCGACCCGTCCTAATTTTTCAAAGTTATGGCCCCTTGACTTTTTGGCCTATAGTACATATTGCATGATTCTTGTCCGGGCTATTTCTCAGGAACTAATGACTTGAATTCAACGAAACTTTATGGGAAGCTTTATTACCAAGAGGAGATGCGCATATCGTCAGCATGACCCGATTCCTAATTTTTTCACAGAGTTAAGGCCCCTTGACTTTTTGGCCTATAGTACATATTGCATGATTCTTGTCCGGGCTATTTCTCAGGAACTAATGGCTTGAATTCAACAAAACTTTATGGGAAGCTTTTTCACCAAGAGAAGATACGCATATCGTCGGCGTGACCTGGTTCCTCAATTTTTCACAGAGTTATGGCCCATTGACTTTTCGGCCTATAGTACATGTACATATTGCATGATTCTTGTCCGGGCTATTTCTCAGGAACTAATGGCTTGAATTCAACGAAACTTTATGGGAAGCTTTATTACCAAGAGGAGCTGCGCATATCGTCAGCATGACCCAAGTCCTAAATTTTTCAAAAAGTTAAGGCCCCTTGACTTTTTGGCCTATAGTACATATTGCATGATTCTTGTCCGGGCTATTTCTCAGGAACTAATGGCTTGATTTCAACAAAACTTTATGGGAAGCTTTATCACTAAGAGTAGATACGCATATCGTCGGCGTGACCTGGTTCCTCAATTTTTCACAGAGTTATGGCCCCTTGACTTTTTGGCCTATAGTACATATTGCATGATTCTTGTCCGGGCTATTTCTCAGGAACTAATGGCTTGAATTCAACGAAACTTAATTGGAAGCTTTATTACCAAGAGAGATGCGCATATCGTCAGCATGACCCGATTCCTAAATTTTTTCACAGAGTTAAGGCCCCTTGACTTTTTGGCCTATAGTTCATGTTGCATGATTCTTGTCCGGGCTATTTCTCAGGAACTAATGGCTTGAATTCAATGAAACTTTATGGGAAGCTTTATTACCAAGAGTAGATACGCATATCGTCGACGTGACCTGGTTCCTCAATTATTAAGAGAGTTATGGCCCCTACTACCATGTTGTTGACTGAAATTCATGTCATTTGCCTAATTTAACGGGAGATATCATTTAAACAAACCCCACAAAATTCAATATGCTAGTAATGTCAATCATAATCATGTCAGCTAATTGTTGTTTAGGCCATTATACACTATTTCAAATATCCAGTCATATGTCAAGAGTGTTGGTTAACCTCTTTGATATGAGCACAGATTGAAATGTATGACTTAATTTTCAGTAGTATAAAAACTTAAAAAAAATCAATGAAAGATCTGATGAGTAACACGTATTATCATATTAAATAGTAAACTGTTACTAAGTCTCCAAATTAGAGTTGGTAAAACATCTCATCTGATGAGGAGAATAGATATGATTTAGGAATGGGGATTTCAACATATCCTCCCACCCATTGACCAAGGCCTTATTTGTAACAATGATGTTCTTCGGGGAGCATCTGTCAGTTCTACTGACTTTCTTGTTGTAGATTGTTTCAACATACAACTTTCCTCAAGAATTGTTAGACATAAATGTTGAACTTAATACATCTTAAATGATTATAAGATTTTTTTTCTTTTTTGAAAATTCAGTGTGTATATAGAGATCCTAGCGCCCGTAAATATGTGAACATGTAGTAATATATACGTATAAGGGGAGTTAATACATGTTGCATTAGGATAATTGTAATGTATAGTTATTGCCCTTAATGAATTTATCCCACAAACCACCAAATCTCAAAATTTACATTCACCCCATGATGTCATGTATTTTAGCAAAGAGTAAATAAACTTATTTGTATTTACTTAAGATATTCACTAAATAGATGGTGCTGCTTTATACATAGAGGTTAACTTCGTCCATGCGACGCCCATGCTCGCACGTTATATTTTGCGAACAACGTTCACATAAACCAGGTTATTATTGTTGTGCTGAAATTTACCGTTGCTATGACAGTATTTCAACCGTCCCTGATGACCGAGTGGTGAGAGCTCCGCCCGGAATCGGGGTATTTTTTCGGTCACCTGCCGCTGGAACTGAAACATGGTTGTTATTTTATTGTATCAGCAACAATTGAGTAAGTTTGTAGAATTTATTAAATGTAGTAGGTAATTGTGAACGATGATGTATAGCATGCAAAGCTTAACTGACTGTAATGAAACTGTTGGTCAAACCCGAGTTGAGCACGAAAAATGTTTATAACCTCGGGGCCAGGTATTGTGGGTTCGGTCCCCTGCCGCGACAAACCATGCAAAGTACTGGTATAGCTCCTGTTATTGGTGCTCAGCATATAAGAGAAGTTTAGGGACTTATTGGCCTGGTGTCAGGATAATGTGACTGAGTGTGGTATCATGCCACATGTCTACGGCGTGATACTGCAATGTGGCAGAACTATATCTGTTTTAAGTAGATAGCTCCTAGAAGCTGTCTGATCAGAGTCTGCTCTGTTTGCCATTGCGTCAATATGCGTCAGTATGAGTCTATATAAAGTAGAGTATTTAAGTTTTTTAAGTTATATATATATATATATATATATATATATATATATATATATATATAATATATTATAAATAAAATGCCAATTTTAGCTATAAATTTATTTTTATTGTTTAACAACATTTTTTATATAAGTTATGCCATGTTTTTTATTGTATACAAAACAAACAAAAAAATTAAACATTGCCGTTTACAATAACTGGTATGCAATGACATCAATCGTTTGACATACAGATGGTGTCATATGTCACCATGACGGTCAGATATTGCTATAATTAATTATTGAGAAAAAAAGCAATTCATATTGAATAGGTCTTTCAGAGGCAATACCAGCAGATGCAGTAAAACAACTTCTAGTAGCAGTAGTAGAACAATTCAATCAACCAGTCTGCAAAACTGATCACATCTACCCTTAGAAAACGCACAGCTCTTACTTTTAAACCTTACACCTACTTGCACACTTTTATCCTCATATTTCTTTTGTTCTTTTTTTTTTTTTTTTTATTCTCACACAACCTCTATTAAGACTCTGGCAGCAAAATGTCTAGGTCCCCAACCGTGAAAGGTTTGACATTATAGGAGGATTGATAAATAGTTGTAGCAGCAGGTTCTTTTTGTTTGTTTGTTTGTTTGTTTGTTTGTTTTTTGGGTTTAACGTCCAACCGACAGTATTTCAGTCATTATGAGACGATGTCTACTTGAGACAGCCACACTGCAGTATCACGCCGTAGACATGTGGCATGATACCACACCCAGTCACATTATCATGACACCGGGTCAACCAGTCCTGCAACTACCCTTATATGCTGAGCGCCAAGCAAGTGAGTTATAACAGTACCATTTTTTACGAAATTGGTATGTCGCGACCGGGGATCGAACCCACGACCTCCCGCTCCCGAGACGGACGCTCGGGTTCTTTTGTAGACACAGCAGTCACAATATGCATTGTTCAAAGTTAAATATTTTAACCCACTTCATTATGTTGTTTACTTATTTTCATAATTAAGAGAAACATCATTTTTTGCAAAATAATCAATTAAACTTGCATTAGGAGTTTGGTATAAAATCCACCAGTCTTCCTAAGTGCTTTAAATACTTGAATATTAAGGAACATAATATGTCATTATACAACAATGCCTACATCATTTGATACCTTAAACAAACGTTTTGATGTTAAAATGTGTTTTCATCTTATTTGATTTGGTGGTTTAAATGTATCAGTGCTTATTCGCAGCATTAGTAATAGCTGTTGTAGACATACTCGTGGCAGTAGCAGTAGTAGTAGGACTAGAAGCAGCACCAGATGCAGTTGAAGAATAAGAAGTACTAGCATTATCAGTTTTAGTGGTGGTTATAAAAGTAGTAGTAGCAGTAGGAGTGGTAACCGCAGCATTAGAAGTAGTAACAGGATAAGTAGTAGAAATTTTAGTAGTAGTAGCAGAAGCAGTAGCATAATTAAAAAAAATATAGTTATTAAAACTGTAGTAGTAGAAGAAGAAGTAGTAAAAGCAACAGCAGAAGCAGCAGTAAAAGCAACAGCAGAAGCAGCAGTAGCAGCAGTCACAGTAGTAACAGAAACAGTTATAGTAGAATCAGCAGTAGTAGTAGTAGTAGTTGTTGTTGTTGTTGTTGTGACAGTTATGGTAGATAAAAAGAACACATCCTGACAGGTTTGAAATACCTCGAAATTCAAAATCCTCTTTCTTTCATTAACATCGATTTTTTTTCTCTTGTTGACTTAAATACGTAATTTCAGTCGGTCATCAAAAGCTTTGAGACCACCTTCACCAGCAATATTTTACCCCCGCACCGGTTGGTCGCTAGGACGACTCGTGACGCTTTTCAATGCGGGTATATGTTACACCGTCCATAGCGTAGTATTAAAGGTGAATGCCTATGGTTTAAAAGGAACAGAGACCTATCAAAATGAGTGACGAACAAGAGAAAAAGGTAAGCAAATACTTTTTATATAAACATTTAAATAAATAAATATACGTAGGAAACATTTACTCATTCATTTGTGCAATAAGATAATATTCATAAAAAAGAGAGACAAGTACAGTTGGCACTTATCTAAGGATCTTTACATGTTAACAGAGGAGCTCAGTCCTGTCAATACACAATACAAGCTTGCCAGCTACTTAATCTCTTGGCTGTATTTGGATTATATACCCATTATATTGTCATGTAGCAAAGGTGTTAAGGTTAATAAATGTCCCCCACCCTCTTTTAATGACGCGCAGTTTAAATGCTCTTAATGTTGGGCATACTATTTTCCCTTTAGCATGCAAACACTTTTAAACTTAACCATAATCACGAGTTATGGTTACTCTTTAAAGAAACAACAAACTACAAAATTGGTCACAAAACGTCTTGGGAATTATAAAAAAAAATGCTTTTATTTTGTTGTTTAACTTTTTACTGTACAGAATATATATATACAGCAGATTAAATCTCATCATCATCATCATCATCATCATCATCAACAACATTTTTAATATTAAATGGATGTTCTTTTGACACGAATGGGTTAACATCTTGCTTCTTTTCTTTGATAAAATCACATTGAACCTGTGGCATAATATGATAGTTGTGTGATAACTGTCAAGACTTTGTCATTTTTCCCTTAATTTTATAATACATCAGATAACAACCTATATCATGAAATAATGCTTGCTCGGTTCTCTGGAAAGACCCTCCACCTGATATAATTACAATCACTGAAAGGGTTGCCCCCTTTGGTCTGTAAAGGGTTGGTGTAAAATTTAATTATTTGATAAATGATGCATTTATGAAATTTACCAATTTTACAATGTTTTGTGAACGCAGCCCCTGGTACGACCCTAATACACACATCCTATGAGTGTTGTTGTTGTTGTTGTTGTTGTTGTTGTTGTTGTTGTTGTTGTTGTTTTTGTATACTCAATCTCAGTTTCACTATAATGTTTTTCCACAGATCTGTTTTCATAGTGCATCTGTAGAGTTTCTAATAATTAAAAAAAAATAAGTTATTGAAACCTGAACAGTTCAAAACATTACCAGACATTCTTGAGTCTTCATAATTACATTATTGTCTTATATAAGTGGAAAAAGTTTTAGAATCCTGGGTCTGAGTCTAAAACAGCGACTCGGGACATCAAATAAGTAGAGCCCGGGGACTCCCGTGTCTTTTAATTTTAGCCCAGACAGGAATCTAAAATCTGAGATATTCAATTACTTTTTTTTTAATACAGACATTTTTGAAAACCACAAAACTATTTCGAAATTTAATTTTTTATTTATTAAGAAATACAAGTATTGTCACTGTGACATTTATGTGTTTAGTAAAACATTATTTTGAAAATGTTCACTTTTGTGTATTGAGTCCAAAACATAAATTCAAGCGGCTGATGACATGGTTATAACAAGTATACGTGTAAGACTTGTTTTATCCCATTCAGTCCAGAAAGTGTTTTAACCTTTCTACAATAGTCATGTACTTTATTTATACAGCAATCAACCATAAATCACTTTATGGGCAACAGTATAAACCCAGATCAGTTCTCAAGGTTTTAATGGTTACTTATAAACCAGAGAAAACAATAAAGAGGTAACCAAAACGATATTGGTTTAATCCCTAGCATGGACTGACTAATCTGGCACAAAGAAATGAGGCCAGCTCTCTTAAAAGTAATGGATCGATTTCTTATCTCGCCCTTAAAGGGGTGTTTTGCAACTATTTTCTTTACAGTTAGATTTGTCTTATCATTCATTATTAAGCAGAAATTGGGGTGTGCTATTACTGACCGCCTTGAGTGTAGACTTATTTGAATAGATGGGCGGCGTAAGCGGGCTTACACGGAACAATTGGTCTATGTATGTACAATAAATGTACAAGTTGTAAATATGTATTGATATATCCATAGGGCAATGTCTACCTGGTGTAGTCTTACAATATGTATTGTGTCTGGACTACTCGAGTATAAATTAAACACAAAGCTTTTATTTTATTTGTAATATACGATCTTCTAGAAGTCAATGTCAGAAAAGAAAACACGACACAGCATTGATCTGTATATATCAGGAACCATACACGTGTACCTTTCTATGTTCATTG
Source organism: Solen grandis (assembly GCA_021229015.1). Taxonomy (NCBI): domain Eukaryota; kingdom Metazoa; phylum Mollusca; class Bivalvia; order Adapedonta; family Solenidae; genus Solen; species Solen grandis. The sequence goes on from CM037792.1 coordinate 36,473,884, forward strand.
CAATAAACATTGCATAAATCGTATTCGGATATTTCAAACTCTCCCCGTCTATGTTCAATGCAGTAAACATTGTTTTAATCGTATCCGGATAGTTCAAACTCTCAGTAAACATTGTTTTAATCGTATCCGGATAGTTCAAACTCTCCCCGTCTATGTTCAATGCAGTAAACATTGTTTAAATCGTATCCGGATAGTTCAAACTCTCCCCGTCTATGTTCAATGCAGTAAACATTGTTTTAATCGTATCCGGATAGTTCAAACTCTCCCCGTCTATGTTCAATGCAGTAAACATTGTTTTAATCGTATCCGGATAGTTCAAACTCTTGATACCATAGTAACTAAAGATATTTGTCAAGATATGAAATATGAATGATGAAATTCAACCCTTAGTACTTCAGTATTACTTTGCGCTAAGTATTGAGGTGGAAATGGATTTTAATGTTACTTTTTCACCACATTGTCTAGTTTACTAAGGTAATTCATCCATCATTAAATTATAATCGTGGTCCTTCAGATGCTTGAAAAGACTTCAATGCAGATGCAAACACCCATCGAATTGGAGGTATATATTTTTTTGCTCTAAGTCTATAAAGGCTTGCATTTACAATAAAATTCCTACGATCACTTGATGTACCACGATCTCTAATGATAGGTGGGTTACCTTAATAGTAATTCAATCACTAACATGGATTCAAACATTCATTATTAAGCCCTTTGCCGATTTTTTTTATTTTCAATCAGCAAATTCGATTAATAATATGATCACGATTTCACAGATGTTGAGCATAATCGATGAACATATTCACCTATTATATATGTTTATACAAGTGTGTGATAATTTATATAGGAATCTTGTACCATCGAAATGCATGCATACACTGTCAGTGAAAGGAACGTACGCGTACCCGAACACACTTTCAATCAATCAAAGGGGTATTTATATAGCGTAAAAAATCATACTGCAATATATACAACACTCAGTAGACGCTAGGTTTTTGGCCAGCTAATTTGATTTAAATCTTATTAATTTAACATCGTTACGAAACAAGTTATAACAATATATAGGAATCGTTTTCTATTGCTCTGGTGGCGGCGCCGGTGGTCAATATATGTGAAAGGACACCGGAGAACCTAGAGAAAACCTACGTGTCTGGACGGGCGACCAATGTACCCTCTGATGTACGTGGCGAGGAAACGAGCCCTGGACGCATTGGTGAGAAGCGAAGTGCGTTACCACTACGATATCTAGGCCCCCGAACAATTGAGATGACACAGAATTATGTTCTCATTTATTTAAAAACTTATAATTGAGGGGGAAAATCTGCCTTTTGTATAGATTAACATCTTGTTGATTTTTCATTAGATGAATGACATTAAACGCTACATCTTGTGAATAAGAATATTTACACACTCAAATGAAAATTCAATAAGCCATTTTGGGTATCAATTTGTGACCTGAATATGTGCACATTTTACATGTTGTACAAACATTTCGATCATTGTGTACATTAAACTTCAGTCAAACACTCATTTTCAGAGTTTCAATGTTTCTTTTGACAGTTGATTTCACAGATGTACTACCTATTCTACAGTAATTGGTTCGTGTTAAAAGCCCCGTGGTTTTGAATTTCACTTCTTTTCATCAACACTGTATGTACATTATAGATCGACTTCAATATCAGCGGTTGAACATGTCTGACGTGGTCCATTGGTGTTCTATTGAATTTGTTTAAATGGGACTTGAAAAACTGCTGCCATTAAAACGTCGATGAAATAAAATGACTTCTATTAAAGGCTGTTGTTGAAAGTCAATCGGTGTTACCGATCGACTGACGTCAAGTCCATGGTTACTTTCTTCGGCAGTGGCTGGTTCGATCCCGGATCGTCAAAATAAAACAATGCTAGCAGGCCACAGTACATGTAGGTCCATTTAAATAGGATTTGTTCCTGTATAATTGAATCAAAGGATCCTGCATATAAATGCATTTAACAATGGATGCCATTTTGTGGGGTTTCCTCTTTATATATAAGATTATACAAGGTATATTCGAAAGCATTAAATATGTACATTGTATTTCTTTATCGAAATATACAGAAATATCTTGAAACCTATTTCTCTATGCATGTTACTCAATTAGAACTACGGAAACTACCAGAAAGACAACAAACTGGAACAGATACGGCAGAAGATAGTTATGCCGTCTGCGACACTTCGGAATTTGTCGGATTTTTTCGTTGGATTCACATTATCGCAGGTGTACAATTCAGATATGCAATGTTATACTTGGCACAGAAATGTTCTGAACTGCGTAATTGGCAATCAAATACTAAATACGATGATTGCGAAAAAATAAATTATATTTTCTCCGAAATTTGTATTCAAACGGAGAAAAGTGATAAAAACTAGGCAATTATATATCTAGATAGAGATTTAAGAACTGTAAGTGATCACTGTGAAAGAAAATCAATGTGTTAGAGTGTAAAAACTAAAGCTTTGTAAGAGAACATAATCTAAACTTCTTAAAGGTTTGTCATGTAATCTTAACTACTTTTAGTGTGTTGTTGTTGTTGTTGTTGTTGTTGTTGTTGTTGTTGTTGTTGTTGTTGTTGTTGTTGTTGTTGTTGTTGTTGTTGTTGTTGTTGTTGTTGTTTTAGAATTTACAATATTTCAGTAATATAGCGACGTACAACTTATAATGGTGGAAATAGTTTGTTTGGAATTAACGTCTCAACGACAGTATTTTAGTCATTTGGAGATGATGTCTACTTAGAGAGATATAGTGCCGACACACTTTAAAATCACGCCGTAGACATGTGGCATGTGGGTGTGATACCATACCCAGTCACAATATCCTGACACGGGACCAACCAGTCCAGGAACTGTTTGCTGATTGACAAGCAAGGGAGCTATACTAGACTTTGGTATGTCGCGGCTGGGGATCGAACCAACGACTTCCCGACCTCGAATCTTCCGTTTTGACAATTCTCCCCCCCCCCCCCCCCCCGGGATAATGAGGGTGCGTTTCTCATTAAAACAATAAATGATAGTATGACACAAGCAGAGACCATTGGAGAATTGTAATTTATCACTTTAAATATACAACATACTTTATACTGCAAATTCAACAAGTGTATTGTAAACATTTCTTATTGTCTGAGCCCATAAAGAACGTATCACTATAACTGTCTTCAGTGGTTGTACTTTCCCTTCACCCAGCACCGTGTGCCCAAACACAAATGGTTCACTCGGGTGGGACCAGTCGGGTGGGGCCACTCGGGTGGGGCCATTCGGGAAGAGTTGGCTTGTGGTTGGTCGATGGTTCTACACTCAGTGTCTTCCAACTGGCGTCCCTACATGACAGTGATACTGTCGTATTGTGGTGGTAAACTACAAAACAATAACAAAAGGTATGAGCAGTGATATATTTGTATCGGTAACTTGATTATAGTTTAATATTCAAGTCCCGTGGTGCTGTATTCCAGATAACGCTATTCAAATATTTTATATTGATTTTACATCGACTGCGCAGAAAGCAAGCCTCTCTTGATGGTGCAAATTGGAATGAAACAAAGAAGAGAAAGTGGGAATGAATAGTAGACAGTTGTATCAAATAGAAGACGGCTTTATATCATTTCTCTACAACATCGACCCGTCTGTTCATGTAGGCGTGGTCTGTATGTATTCTGTGATTTATCAAAATATTTTTTTTTCGTTTTATTAATTGTAATATATTCAGTTTAAATTAAGATTATTTATTTAGAACGGATTAACGAAATATACAAATATACACCAACTGACATAATAGGAACTCCATAAATCATAACGAAGACATCATTTGCACAGGGGTTCGGCATACAGATATTTGGAGAAGAAATTAATTTCAATTAAATCACAATGTCCCGAAAAGCGATATTTCACTTAACGGTTCAGGGCCTTTTCCAATAGACCATATCACCAGGGAATTAGCAATACACGGTATAATTCGTTGATTTGATTGACCAATCAGTGACTTGGGAAAAATCTCAAGTGTAATGAACAATGTGCGGAATTTTACACCATTACATTTTGATTGGTTGTTAAGGAAGTGCTTGTTGATTTACGTAGGTTAACGTCTCGTTTCGGAGAGTAATGTTCTACTTCCGGTGGTTTTACACTGATTTACTCCAGACAAACTCGATGATAAACAAATGGAAAAAAAAATCTCGGTGTTTCGAGCATCGCGTTTTTCGAATATTTCATTTTCTCGCCAGCCCTCGGATTATTGTACCTGTTGCTGTACAAATATTGCATTCAAACATTTTCAACCTCTCTCCCGAATGATAATGAAGGAAAAGGGAATGCTTAAGTCTGAATTGTTGTTGTTGTTGTTGTTGTTGTTGTTGTTGTTGTCACCTAGTGAATCTGCGTATTTTATTAAGCGGTGTGATGATTTACAACCCCCAATTTTAGTCTGATCTACCTTAATCAAACTGCGTCGTGCAGATGTTCACGTTGCGAGGTCACGTGCCTCAAATATCTGACATAAAAGGAAATTAAACAGGTGAAAAGAATCCGGAACTAGACCATTTGTATCATCGAACTCAGTGCATGATAACTC
>CM037792.1:36478581-36528581 GCA_021229015.1 Solen grandis
TAAGGTAAATAAACCCACTGATTTAATACAAGCATATATGTGTATTTACACATGCCTGGCTCAGTCTACAAAAGATAGACCAAGGTTGATGGAAAAAGAGAGGAACGTACACAAACGTTTTATTTTTTTTAATTAATGACTATTTGTACAGAAATACAATAAACACTACCTTAGAGGCCAGTGAGGGGAACAGGCGGAAGTGTCCGCTTACCGCAGGTGGTTGTTATTTACCATATTTATGTAGAATATTTTTACCAATGTACCATAATAAACATACGTCCAAAAGTGTTTCACAAGCAGTAATGCATGGACATATACAATCAGTTGTTAAAATTAATATACGTAATATCCGTATATTTATTAAAATTAAATGTTAATGCTATTGTGATAAAAAAAATATACTTTTCTAATAGACATTAAGATTGAAATCGTGTTGTTCATAATGACTGTTTTCAACTTTTCAAAAAAAAAAAAAGAGCATCGTTATTTCTTTAAGGACTTCCCATCCTAATAGCGATCTATTCCATCAAAGCCATGCATATAACTTAACAATACACATGTATATAAGCTTTTAAAGTGTCAAACAATGGTAATCTTAGGTGCAAATTGACATGTTCTGACAAGTTACAGTAGCTCTTTTATTACCTCCCCTTATTTTGTTGCCATGAGTTATCTCTCCTGAAAACTACAAAAAAAATGATTTTCTCCATTTTTCTCTGGTAAAGTTAAGATTTTTTTCACGACAGTTGATTCAAAATCATAAAATGCATCTTTCATCCATGAGTTTCTCTCATAAATCAAATTCAGTTATTCATATTCACAGAAAATACTTATTTTCCATAGGCGTCAATGTTAACTTATATGCGGATTATCTCCCCAAATTTAGATAAAAACTGAAGAAAAAAACTTTTTGGTGAAATATTTTTATTTTTGAATGTCTTCAAAGTGGCAAAGTTTCATAGAATTATAACCATCCAGTGGCAAGATATGAAGTATGGCTATTAAGATGGGAATACCTTAATATCTAAAAACAAAAAATCTTCGGCTTATGTACAAGGTGTGTACACTACACTGATCATATCAAAATACAATTTAACTGCCTCAATTATTTAACACCTTATTAGATATTGTATTTTCATTGACCGTTTAAAGGAAAACAAAGTGCTAGAATATATATATGTGTGTGTGTGTGTGTGTTAAAGTTACTGAACAATTTGCGATTGACTGACTGGAGGGGGGGGGGGAGACAGAGAGAGAACATGATATTTGGAAAATTGCAAGACACGGTTATCCGAGACTATTTTCTCTCACTCTCTCTCTCTCTCTCTCTCTCTCTAGATTATCATTTCCACGTTTATTTAGTGTACAGCAGTGTAGTTTAATTTACCTCTTTGATAACGGCTCGCGGATCAATGTGCTTGGTAAATTGTTACTCGAGTAAGCAATTTGCGCAGAAAATAGTTCCTCGAGTTGGGCAATTTTCGCGGGAAATTGTTCCTCGAGTTAGACATTTCGCTCGGTAGATTGTTCCTCGAGTTTAGCAATTTGCGCGAGTATCGTTCCTCGAGTTAGACACAATGTTCTCAATTTCGCAATTTTACTGGATGATAAAAAGCCAATTTTGAAAACATGTTTGCTGCTAAATATGGTGCCAAAAGGTCTGGCCCCGAATTATCGATATAGCACGATTGTCATACCCAAACTATGCCCAAACGTCTCAAAAGAGATTTGAGTTCTAACTAAAATTTGAGCCCGGGATTGTACTGACAAAGGTATTTTCGAGAACACGAGGCCGGGTGTCAGGATGAGATAGCTGGGTGTGGTATCATGTCACTTGTCTAGGCGTGATATCACTGTATGGCAGCATCATGCAGGCAAAAAAGTCTGAAATACCAACATACTGACAGTGGGGTGTTTAACCCAAGGAAACAGACACGCAAAGATTTCTTATAGATCGTATACGATAAAATTTCCTAGACAGTTTAAAACAGTTTTCCAGTCCATATTTTGCCTTCAATGGTTCTGTGGGGGGGAGGGGGGGGGGGCTTCTTCTATGCTTGATATATTTTTTCATAACGATTTTTCTACATGTACTTTATCACGCGTGTGTTCATACTTATGAGACAATCCATATACTTTTTCAGTTGTGTCGAGATTCAATATCGTGAAGAAAGTTGACCGTTTATTGAAACTACCAACTTATTGATAAACCTAATCCAACACAAGAGGATTGTAATCTAACAAATACGATTATCGATCCGTTCTGTTCTTAATCAGTGAACGATTTAAGACTAGCGTTCGATCTGGCCACTAGCGCCTGGGTAGTAGAGAGGGAAATTTGTATTTAAAGTTGCTATATAGTCGTGCATGTGTGAGTGAGCGAGCGAGCGAGTGAGTGAGTGAGTACAGTTGTTGAAAATATAAATGTTAACTAGAACAAGTAGATATATGCACAGAGGCACGAACGGACAGACATACAATACGCTCCATGCATTTTAGTTGTTGTCCCTCGCCAACGTATACTTAAAAACAAACTATGCAATTTGCCTGTCTTTTTAATCAAAAAACCAGGCGCAGAACGGAACCAGGAGAAAATCCTATCAGGAAGTAATGCCCCTCCCTGACCTTTGCTTCAAGAGAACTGCATGCTTTTCATCTAAACCAAAGAAACTGATATAGTGTAAAGAACGAGCTGATTTCGCTGAGGTAATCAGTGCTTATGTGGAGTGTAAATTTGATGTTTGGCCTCAAGAACCCCATTCCGAAATCAATTTGTAAAACTCAAACAAACGTGCCCTCCAAGAAAGTAATTTAAAGGTAATTTACAAGTTTGTCCCATGTACCAATAATGTAATCGCTTATTGATTTAATTTGGATTTAATGCTATAAATAGTATCAGAAGTCACACTAAATCGTGTCCTTATAATGTCCGATTTACAAATCTAAACTTCCCTTCGTATGCCTAAAGAGGCGTAGTGTTGAACCATTCTTTTTAATTTGATAGCTTCTTTCAAAAAAGAAATGATTTCAAAGAATATTATGTGTATATCATATATGATGGTAGTAGTAGTAGTAGCAAAATCACTACCATCATCATAATGATTTTCATACAAGGATCATCATCATTATTTCTTCTTCTTCTTCTTTTTTTCTTCTTCTTCTTCTTCTTCTTCTTCTTCTTCTAAAGTACGGCCATGCTTGTGGATTAATAAAGAGATAAAGTGCAAGGCCTTCCAAAGCTACCTAATCTTCCCAGGAATAATACGAGCACCGCGAAACCTAATCATTATAGATGTAATATCATCACCGTCATCATCATCATCATTAGTATAGTAGTAGTAGTAGTAGTAGTAGTATTTCAGGAGATTATTATTATTAAAACCTTTAATGTAGATTCGTGATCATTATTATTATTATTATTATTATTATTATTTCAGGAGACCACTGAGGATGACCAGAAGAAGGTCAAATTTAGCGAGGAAAACAAGGAGAAAGCCTACGAAAAGGACTCCGATGAACAAAAGATGGACGATGAAGGTAGTCATGTTCAAGTATTATGTATAGCATATCTTTATGCCTCCATATTTCCTTATAGATTCTCTAATTCAACTTCAGTAACAGTTGTAGCTGTCTCCTACTTTTAACATTTATGTTTAGTCTAACTTGATCATTTTCAATTCTGTCACCCTTTGTTTGCATTCACACCGGTTTCCAGTCCTCTATTAATATTTAACAAACGGTTTAGCACGTCGTATATTAAACTGAAAATCAATAGCAGAGTATACACCATAGAGTGGCAGCTCGATTAAAACATAATCAGTGCACCCGACTTGGACTCGCACGAACTCGGGTCTTTCCGGTCAATTCCGGAAAACATTTTTACGTTACGCTGAATTCATTTGAAACTCTATTCGTATATCAAACTATTTATATAAAAAGAATAAAAAAAATCAAATAAAAGATATATATGTTATTTAGTCGTGATATTTCTCCGGAAAATCCCGAGTTCGGACGATTGCCTGACGATGGTTATAGATACAGATATAGTCACATTAAGAAAATGATGTTGCTATGGACACGGATCCGTCCTCAGATACGTCCGGAGGTGGAGTTTGGATAAAAAAAATATTTTTTTTTTTAAAAAATAGAGGGCTGACCGTAAAACTGTACCAGCTTCTTCTAATTCCATATACCCTAAAATAAATTTCGAGGTCAGCCCTTGGAATACATATATGCTCGACAGAAACTGTTCAAGTATACACACATCATTTAAAAATGAAATGAATAATTTCAAATTAGCAAATAAATATGCCAACCTTAATTTAAATAGAAATTTAACGATACAAACAAAATAAGTTTATTGAAAATTAAAATTATGCAACAGTGATGTCATGAAAACCAGACTGACGTCAGAAATATATGCACGTATTTATTCGATTTCACCAGGGAGACAGTCACGAGCCAGCAGGTCTAGCAGTGCGAGCAAATCGAGCTCCGGTAAAATCACGTGCTTTTAAACACATCGCTTTACTCCATGATACAGGATTTAGGGGGCGTAGATTTGAAAATATTCAAAATTTAACGTACCAATTCTTTTTTTATTTATTTATTTATTTTATTTTATTACAATGGTTATTTTATTTTTTTTTTTATTTTTTTTTTTTTGAGAGAGAGAGAGAGAGCAGGGGGTAGCGATGGCGAAATATAAAACGTGTACTTGTGTACTCCACAAACTGCACGTAATATTTTATAGTCACGTGTACTATTAATTGCTTCGTTAACGCATTTAAAAAAAAAAGATTCAAATGTGGGAAGGGGTTATATGCCGCTTCCGACCTCAACTGTACTTGAATTGTTCCTAGAATAGAGACAATGATCTGATTTGTTTTACACTGGAAGTAGAAACTATAGAATACAGAAATCTGTGAAATAATTTATTTTCGTAGAGATATAACATTCCTCTTATATTTATCCCACGCACACTGCTCATGTGTAGACCTCAGATATTCTTCAACATAAATTCACGAATACGCGTTCCCTTGAAATTATCTTAAATACTGATTCAACGAATTTTAATGTCAACGAAAAACAATGTCTCAGCACAATCAGATGCTGATCTGTAATTTTATCATGGAGTAAAGCGAGTAACCATTCCTTATTACATAGTCAGTTGGTAGTCATTTTCCATAGAAATTGGAACTTGATGAAAAACAGGCGGAAAATAAAGGATGGAAACGAGACTATCAATAGCCTTTGGTTATTTTTTTTTTCTCAATTTGAAACAAATAATTAATTTTCTTTTTACATTATTATTATAAATAGTAGTATGTATTATCATAACCTTTTATTATAAATATTATTTATCATGTATTTATTAATTCATTTATTTTTTCTTTTTTTTTTTTTTTGTAAAATTACAAGCTGTTCATAATGATTTAGAGTCGCTATTGTTTGTCAGAGTTACCGCCCATACCGGAAGCTCACATTTAGCAGCTAGTCAGCTTTGCATGTTCAACATAATGACTGATTGATTATATGCTTCAACCACGCTTCATTGAAAGAGTGTTTTCATTTTATATTAAACATTTTATATTAAACAGAAAATTATCGAACAGCGTGTCTATTTCAGTATATATATGGATGACGTTTTTATAATTATAGTTTCTTGATAACCTATAACTGAAAATGTATTGATCTCCCGTATGTTGTCATGGAGTGTAAACTAAACTTAGATAAATTGCTTAAGGAAATGAAATATAAAAAAGGTATTTATTAAAAAAAGGAATAAGACCTTTACATTGAATATGAATGAACACGTGTTCATTAAAGAAATATCAGGGGTACAGTTTAAAGTCCACTTGCTCTGCGATTTGCACCGGTATTTGTACAAAAACAAAACATCATTTTTAACTTTCTTTGGCCTAAGCCTGTCCAAACCACGATTTCCTTACTCTTGCAAATATTTTCCAATACCATTGGTACTTTTTATTTTTTTTTTTTTTTTGCATAAGGACATAATCCGATCGCAAAAAAAACAGAATAGATTGCTAGTTAGTGCAAAAAAAAGTCACAACAAGAACAATGATGCGTGTACCACAATGTTTTACCCATATTTATAAATCCACAAGCATTCAAAAATCAGAGCCAACCTTAAAAAAAAGCTAAGGTAATTCAACAGGTAAGTTGAAAAACTGTCAATGTTTCAAAAAGGTATACCTCAACAAACACCCGTTATAATAACAAAACAACCTGAATCGATAAGGAAGATTCAGTCACCTGGTTATTCCACGTGTTCCCCAGAATCATCAGGTTTACACTCCATCGTAAGCATATGTACACGATGCACATTTGCGAATGATAGTCTAAGGCTATGTAACTCCAAATATAACGGAGAGTTATCCTATCACAGAACGCCGTTGTCCAGGGGTCACATACATTAATTCGAGCCCCAATGTGGCAAGGCAAGAATGATCAATCTTCCATGGTCATGGCGAAAAGAACCATCGAGAGACGCCAATACAAGTTTTAAGAATGCGTTTCCCAATCGACGTTGAACTGTCTTAATTGCAGATTATATTAGAAATATTACAACCCACGTGTTTTCAGTTGCTATGTGATCTTATTAAACTCGTTATGTATGAAAAGTAGATATCGTGTCTTTCATGGAGGTTGCATTTACCATTCCAATTTGACATCTGTTTATTTTTTTCCCCAAAGACCTTCAAATCTCATTGCTTGACAATATAGGAATCATTTATTTATTATTTAAATTTGAAATTTGTTTAGAAAAGATTTATTTTAGTATAAATATTAGAAAAAAATCAACGTTTAATGTTTGACAATTTGAGCATTTTAATATCCAATTGAATGACATGATTTATAACCGGTCATGAACTACCTATTGCACTATTCTATTGAATATAACCTAGTTTGGTAGATAGAAAAGGAGCCACAATAACAACTATGTGACATTAGATGAATGTTTTACTCTACTTTTTATGTATTTTCAAATGAGTATTTACCCTTCTTGTAGAATAACTGAGTATAGCCATTAGCAACCCTGTGTGCATTTTACATAGAACGTTTAGAAATCTTACTGTAGAACTGTTGACGGTGACCCTTGTTTTGCTAAGAATCATCCCAAACCTAGCTTCTTATAACCAGAATCATCACATCAGTACCGGCACAATGTTAAGAGTGATTCAGATCATCATCCTCACAAACATCATCAAGCCTTGCAGCAATATCATAACGTACTTGGCAAGATTTATAACTGAGTCGTGATTTAATGTGCTTACCACGTTTGCTCATGCACGCTTTGAAAAATCACAGTCAGGTTTCTAAAACGTTTTATACTGTTTGCATTTGAACTCTAACTCTGTGATTATGTTTGTTCTGTTCTAACTGAAATCGTTTCTTTTCAGGAGCATCTCTGTTTGCTGATATATTGATTTACGAAACGATATATTACAGACGAGAACCGGAGTTTTGACATATTATAATCTTCTATCAGGATTTGGCTAGATTTTTTTTTCTCGAAATTCATAAGTCCTGAAAAACTCGATTTTCAAATGACGCACCTAATAAAAGCACGGTGAAGGTAATTCATTCCCCACTTTGCATCTAATCAGTCTAAAGGAGTTTCGAAAACACAACCATCTGAAAATTGAAACTCCTACACCTCATGATTTAAGGCTGAAATGCATTTTGGTATAGGTTTCAATTCAAGAGATTAAATATAACTAAATTGGCCTTTAATGGTATGTATACATGTATTCTTAAAGGATTGCCAAAGGAAGAAAACTCTGCTGATATGAAAAACAAAGTTGGAGCAGACATTAGTTCTGACACTGTTGAAACAAAACAAACCGCTGGTAAAAATGATTCGGAAAACTATGGAACAGAACATGGTGATGTACTCACGGATGATGAAAAAATTAAGAAAGAGGAAAACGAGGAAGACAAAACAAATAACAAAGATATTAATGACCTAAACGCTGGAAGGGTATATCAGTAGAATCAGATAATGTTGGTTCAAGGGATGTAACAAGTGGAAACAATAAGGAAGATGATGAAATTAATAATGGTACTACTAGCAAAACCCAAGACAATGAGACTGAAAATACTGAAAATACTGAACCTAAATCACAATATCAAGCGGCTACTAGTTTTTCTTTGAATAGTAGAGACAAGACAGACAAATTCGAGAAAGATGACAAAGAAAATGATAATAATGTAGATACTGATGAACAGGGTTTTAGTAAGTATGTCACTGATGATGATAAACTGGCTGAAAAGGAAGAAAAGAAAGTCGCCAAGTGGTGCATCTGGTGATCAGACTTCTATCCGATCGAGTGAAAACCTTGCACCTGATCAAGGCAAAAAGGAGAAGGGTCATACTCAAGAAAAAAACGACAAGGAAATGACGACACAAACGGAATCCGCAGAAAATGATGTTGATAAATCCAATAATGCTAAATCGAATAATGATAAAGAAGATATGCGTTTAGATCTGAGAGAAGATACTCGTAAGGCAAACGAGACAACAAAGTCAGAAAAACCTATTCCTACGAAAAACGAAAACGAAATAAAGCCTATGAAAAATTATGACCAAAAAAATAAAACAGAAACAAATAACAATCAGAAAACTGATACAAAACCTAAAACTGTAGTGTCCGCGAAACCAACAGAGGATAGAAACCAGAAGCCTCAAGTTAGACCTTCCAGGAGCAACACCCCGAGAGACCCAGAACCGAAAGCTAGAGCTGAGCCAAGAGCTAAGGCAAAGAGTGCAAGATATTCTTACGAAAGAGGAGGTCGGGACAGGTCACGTGATGACGCTGCCTCAACTAGGGCTTCCTCACGTGCTTCCGCCAGGGCTTATAGGCCTCCTAGTCGTCCGAGAACAACGTGTGGATACGTCTCAGGTGAATACCCCATTGCTCCCCGGAGAAGCATGTAAACGCATTTTAGAACAAAGACACACAAAAAGCAAATCAGGCCAGCAAGATATGTCTTAAGAACGGACTGGTCAGAGTCTTGTCCACCTGCGAACAGCATAAAATCTGATCAGCACGCGATTTCTCGCAGGCTTTTCTGGTTTTATTCTAGCCGCATTGAGCATTTCCTGTTAGCTTACATATATAGATATATGTTTAACTTAATTCGAGGAAAAGAAAATAAAAAACAGAATGTTTGAATTTGGAAAGAAAAGTGACGAGAAGCATGGTTCATTCGGTAATTCAGATGTTTTATAGCTGTAGGAATGTCCGATATGAACTTAGGTAAAATTTACGTAGGTCTAATCTTATTCAATGCTCATGTATATTTATCAAATATACCCATACTCATTTCATACTGTTATACAAAGCACCACGATATCTTCCAAATTTGCATGCACAGCACGGTGGCTTGCCTTTTTTCTCCTTATTTCGCTTCACGCTCGTTTGCTGCTAACATTAACTGCACCTACTAACTTCTCGAGGAGCATGCGCTGTCGTGATGTATAACCAGACATGCTCTATCATCGTACGTCATTCGAAGGCGATGCATATATTAATTTAAATTCACATTTATTGAATTGCAATGATATATACTTTAAATTTATCTTTGACATTTTGCCAAAGTTATATTCCACTCTTGGGTATGAAGTATGCATGCTGGTTTAAAAAAAGAAATGTTTTAAACTTTTAAGACTGACACAGACTTTTTTAATGATACAAGTCATCCTGGTGTATATTTGAATTTTTTTAACTTACATTTCTTTTTACTCAAGAAATATTTTAAAAATATAAGATAATGAAAAGAGATCATATGATTTATCTGATTATTATTTTTTGTTCTTATTTTACGATTATGTATTTGTTTATTCTTTATTCTGTGTGATACCCTTGGATATGTTTTTGCTCTCCATCTGTCCAGTAGATTTTGCGCTGTAGTCTTTTCTGTTCGGAACTGCTTGTAGATGTATGTAGGCACGTGGTAGAACAATCTTGTACCTGCGTGTGTTTTTATTTCGCTTTGCGTTGTCTTCAGGCTCTTCTCCTAAAGCATTAAGTTTGCTGTCTTATCCCGATTTCGTACACTTGTTATAGACACACAGCTATAAACGGTGTACTGTTTTTGTTATAGTCAGATCACTATCTGTGTAATGCTCAGTAATTTATAGGTCTTTTATTTTTTATGATACTGATATAATTATGTTTATTTAAAGATATGTCTCTTGCTTTACTTGGATTTGAGTACGGTTTTCTTTGTTTGTAAAAAAGATGGACGTATAATATATGTCTTATATGTGTTTACGTTTTTATTGGGTTGTGCTCTCTCTATTTCTGGGAATAAAATGACATTGTATGGACGGTTCCGAATGTAAGATCATTTTTATTTATAATCCATAAAAATGTGGTTCAGTTCGATATGTTATAGACTGGGTTTCAATTAGTGAAGTGCAAACAACAATTCAGACAAAGAACAAGAACGGAGTATATGCATGTATGGAAATAATTCAACTTCATTTTGATATTTCTTACATTGATATATTAATATTTGTATCAGTTTCGAATAAATATATGAACAAAAACTTTTATAGCATGTCATGTTGGGCTTGTAAACAGAAAATGAAGCATCATATCGTGTCAATCCGATATTAAACTGAGACACCGTGGTTCAGTGGTAGCAGGTTTGACTGCGGATCCGACGGTTATGGGTTCGAACCTCATTTGGGAGAGAGAGAAAGCGAGAGAATCCGTGATCTGCTTGGCGCATTCTACAAGTCCAACCCAGGAACCGTCTAGAGGGATTTGAATAAACTGAAATAAATTGTTTGAAAAACGACGTAAAGGGAAATGCTTTTAAACTTATTAAACTAAGTCAAGGAAGAAGTAAAGCGGGTCGCTACTTAGGTCTATGCGCTCGTAGATGCCACCAGAGTGTTTGCTATATAAAGCTCAACACACTTCCCTGCAACAATATACAGACTCTCGTTGTTTGCCTCTATCTTCAATAACAGCTCTTTCTGTTATGTTTCGACCTTTCATATCTATAACTAAATATGTTTTATCTCAAAAAAAATACTTACCTTTTTATTTTAAAATGCTGCACTTTTATCCTTTTTGAATTCACCGATTTGTCGCTTTAATATATTTTCAATATATTTCGTTTGAAAGAAAAAAAAACATATAGTTCTTGTCAGTTATTGGTTGCCACTCAAGATATTGGGAACAACAGCTGATTCCATGATGCTGTTATAATTTCTGCTGAATTACGTAGATGAAATATTCAGATATTTTTGAAGTAATTAATAACTACATTGTTTTACATCACCGAAATATACTCGAATATACTCAAATACGATCTCAGGCTCAAAATCTGAGTATCATACGCGAATTCCTTTCGAACTGTTGGGCATAAGATTATGAAAATCATTTTAAAAGTACCCTGTTTATTTTCGGGTCTTGACACATGTACTTAACTTGAGATTGATCAATACCCTCCCCTTTTATAAAAGTACGTTTTATTACAGACATTTCAACTCACCTAAAAGATCTGCACGACTCGTCCCCAGCAATATCACTATTTGTATAAAAAAAATTGTCACACTTACCTCTGTCACTGGAATATCATTACAAATACATTTCGACTTAAATATTATAAGACTTACATTTTTAAACTACACTTACATTGTAACCCTTTAGGCTTATATTATCATTGGAGTATTTTTGCACTGCAAAAAAATATCGGGAAATTTACATTGTCTCAGAAACACTTGCCTTTACTATGAAACTATGACACACTTTTACAGCTACATTGCCAATGCCATATCGTTACAATCAAATTGTAATTGGCATATCGATACACTTTCATTGCTAGTTGTTACACTAGGCTACAATGACATTGTAACTTGAATTGTCTTACCCTTATATTATCATTGATGTATATGTACATTTACACTGCAATTGAAGTATCCGGATATTTACCTTGTCAACAGAAATATCGATACGATTACAATGTCAATTCAATATCGATACGATTACAATGTCAATTCAGTATCGATACGATTACAATGTCAATTCAATATCGATACGATTACAATGTCAATTCAATATCGATACGATTACAATGTCAATTCAATATCATACGATTACAATGTCAATTCAATTTACCTAATGTGTAAACACGTTAATCTATATGTAATAAACATATGTTACTCTTTTATCGTAATTTAAATATCGTTACACTTTCACTTATACTCTGCTACACATTCATTTACACTAAATAGGCCGCACTTACACCGTCTCTGAGATGCCGTAACACTTGTATTGTCACTGCTGCTATGTAGCTCTTATATTTTTAAAATATAATGTCACTTCTTTATCTTTACCCTTACATTGTCAGTTAAACATCGTTATACTTACATTATCAATTACAGAGTGTCTCACATTCAGTGTCAAATGTCTCACGTTGTAATATATATTTGCAATGCTTACGTTCACTGTTTACCTTCTATTGTCACAGAAAAATGAGATATATCACACGTGATCTTCCACATTCGCATTTTCATATAATATACATTATCACATTGACATTACTTAGCACCATTTTAAATAGTAAATTGTATCGTTTGCATTGCCAGTTTTAAGTTGTGACATTTTCATTGCCACGTGTATTTTGCCGTAAAGAAATGTTACAGCATGAATCCAGTAACCACGCGGTTATAATTTGAATTGAGATGCTCCAAAATCGAACAGTCCGTTTTTTAAGGGCAGTCATCTACAGATGACATTTATCATAAAGGAGTGACATCAAAACTGCAGGGGCTTCCGTAGCCGAGAGGGTTAAGTCGCTGACTTTTACACTGACTTAGCCCCTCAACTCGTGGGTTCGAATCCTGGCAGGGTCATTCGGATTTTCATGTGAGGAAGCCTTCCAGCTGGCTTGTGGTAGGTCGGTGGTTCTACCCGGATGCATCCGTGCATTTGGGGTCTTCCTCCACCTGTAATTAGCTGGACGTCGCTATATGACTGAAATACTGTCGAAGCGACGGTAAACTCAAATAGTCAAGTCAAGTCATGTCAAAAATGCAGCTGTTTATATCACGTACAGTCGTTTTTAATCAAAATACAGTTAAGTTAGATACAGTTATGTATTTATCTAGATATGGGAAGAAACTAGAATAGTTGCTGTTGGCCCGGCTATGAATCTGGAACTATTCAAAAACTTGAATGCGAAAGCACCAAACGAACACGCTCTAGGAATGGGTTTGATTGAAAATGACCATATCGTGACCATGTCGTGTAAAAATGCGTCCCATGTTCGATTCCTGGTCACGTACGTAAGAGGGTACAGTGGTCGCCCGTCATGGTCGCAGACACATGGGTTTTCTCCTACCCTCCTCAATACATTGTTATTACAAATACATATATCTATCTATCATATGATATTCCCAATGATGTTATAAATTGCTAACATCGCTAAGCAAGAGTTCATTAATCGATAACTGTAAACACTTCTACCGGTTGGGTGGGCGGGGTAAATCTAACCACCTTACTTTAACGATGAAGCTACGTGGCCTTACGCTGGCTTATAAAGACGATAATACACGAAAATATCGTGCTCACTTATAAACAAAAACTACCATAAATAAATACATTAGTATTTTCTCCCGATAAAATCGTTACTAATGATCACATAATGACACGTGTCTCACTAACATTGTGTGCTTATCCACCTTTATTTGATTAAGATAAACACTCATTTCTTTTATTTTTTACTGAGTACTTCAATTAGAACGACCAAAAGAGAAAACGTGTATACACCTACAGCTATATAAAGTCAAAAGTTGTTTAAAACGGTACTGGTTTTTTCCTTCCTCAACATATAATTTGTAATTCCAGGACAGGTTGAAAAGAAACATGTCTCTTGTTTATAATATAGAAGTATGACAGCATAATGCCTATGAAAAAGGTTCCCTAATACTGTCTGAAAGTCTCAAATATCAGTGGAACGTTAAAAATTCCAAACATACAAACCAAATATTAATTCGCTAATTGTTAGTATTTGTTTCATGTAGACAAATTCTAATAACTGGCATTTAAGGCAATTGGTCTTGTTTGCTTTATAATACCAAAAACGTATCAAAGAACAACACTACATGCAATAAAACATCTGTTTCGCCCATATGGTATCCTGCTACGATTACTTATCAATTATCTTCGATTTACTAATTTAGTTTCTTCAATTTAAAAGCATTGTGTCATAAATACTTCCGTACCTACAGTTACAATAGTAAATTATTTCGAGGGGTGAGAGTGAAACTAGGCTAGGTGCATTTGTATATATAATCACTTAGCCTAGTTTCGCTCTCACCCCTCGATTTTATATTTTTAAGTCCATGCCTGGAGTGATTATGCAGAAGAACTAATTGATTTTAAATACCAAAATACTGTCCCGTTTACTTAGCCTTTGTTTGTTTAAATATCCTTACACACTTCTGGATAGGGCAATATATACATACTTTTGTATTATCTCAATGTAGCTTTCTGTGTAGATGGTCGTTTATTTTCAATGTAACAGCTTCGTATGGTGCTAATGTAGCTATCTTGTAGGTTGACTCTTGATTTAAATGTGACAGCTAAGGGTTGTGCTAATGTAGCTATCCGTGTAGGTTGATTCTTGATTTCAATGTAACAGCTAAGGGTTGTGGTATTGTAGCTATCCGTGTAGGTTGACTCTTGATTTCAATGTAACAGCTAAGGGTTGTGCTAATGTAGCTATCCGTGTAGGATGACTCTTGATTTCAATGTAACAGCTAAGGGTTGTGCTAATGTAGCTATCCGCGTAGGTTGACTCTTGATTTCAATGTGACAGCTAAGGGTTGTGCTACTGTAGTTATCCGCGTAGGATGACTCTTGATTACAATGTAATAGCTAAGGGTTGTGCTAATGTAGCTATCCGCGTATGTTGACTCTTGATTACAATGTAATAGCTAAGGGTTGTGCTAATGTAGCTATCCGCGTAGGTTGACTCTTGATTACAATGTAATAGCTAAGTGTTGTGCTAATGTAGCTATCCGTGTAGGTTGACTCTTGATTTCAATGTGACAGCTAAGGGTTGTGCTAATGTAGCTATCCGCGTAGGATGACTCTTGATTTCATTGTAATAGCTAAGGGTTGTGCTAATGTAGCTTTCCGTGTATGTTGGCTCTTGATTTCAATGTAATAGCTAAGGGTTGTGCTAATGTAGCTATCCGCGTAGGTTGACTCTTGATTTCAATGTAAAGCTAAGGGTTGTGCTAATGTAGCTATCCGTGTAGGTTGACTCTTGATTTTCAATGTAACAGCTAAGGGTTGTGGTGTTGTAGCTATCCGTGTAGGTTGACTCTTGATTTCAATGTAACAGTTCGGGGAGATCCATGTAGGTGAGTGCTTGTGATCAATGTGCTATTTGTGCTGTAAGTATAGGTGACAGTTTAGGTGGACGCCTGAATTCAATGTAATAGCTCTGGGCAGATTTATTGTAGCTATTTGTGTAATTAAACGCTATATTGCAATGACGGTACAAGATATAATATTCAAGAATCTTTTCACGTCGGTTATCTACATTACAGGACATGAGCTGGCATAGCTATTATCCCGCAGGTGTTTGCGTTAGCGAACGCATGATCTTAATTGAACAGCTCAATGTGGTTTTCTTGTAGCTGTATTTATTGATGATGGTGGTGTGATTTCCGTGTAACAGCTTGATGTGGTAAATTGTGGCTCCTTGTTTTGATGTACTCTTGATTTCACTGCAATAGCTAAATGATTTATTTAACAAGGTGATGTTATTGTAGATGTCTATGTCAGCGAACGCTTGATTTTAATGTAACAGCTCAAGGTGATGTTATTGTAGCTGTCTACGTCAGCGAACGTTTGATTTCAGTTATATGAGTATGTGATGTTTTTGCAGCTGTCTGTGTTGATGTATGCTTTAGTTTCATTTAGTTATAACAGCCAAGTGTGGTGTTAGTGTCGCCGACTGTGTTAGTTAAAGCTTGATTCAGATGTAACAGTTCAAAGTGGTTTTGAGTAGAAGAACGGTTGGTTTCAGTGTATCAGCAAATCTAGATTTCTGTTTTTTGAGGAGGCTTGATTTCGATGTAACAGCTAAACACCGAGGGTGTTAATGAAACTGTCTATGTCGGCGAACGTTGTCTTAATGTAACAGCTGTATGTAATGATATTATAGCTGTCTGTGTTGATGAACGCTTGATTGCAATGTAACAGCTCAATATGGTGTTAGTGTCGCTGTCTGTGTCAATGAACGCTTGATTGCAATGTAACAGCTCAATATTGGGTTAGTGTCGCTGTCTGTGTCAATGAACGCTTGATTGCAGTGTAACAGCTCAATACGGTGCTAGTGTCGCTGTCTGTGTCAATGAACGCATGATTGCAATGTAACAGCTCAATACGGTGTTAGTGTCGCTGTCTGTGTTAATGAAGGCTTGATTGCAATGTAACAGCTCGATGTGTTGTTGGTATTACTGTCTATGTTGATGAACGCTTGATTTTTCTGTGTTATTCCATTGTTGCTGCTCCGGGGCATTTTTTTTTTGTAAGTTTATCCCATTGATAAGTAGCTCTACGTTTAATACCAGTAGTATGGAAATGTTTGTAGATGGTTATATCGGGTTGATCGAATGGACATCTTTCTTTTGGTTTCCATGAATATGTGTTTTCTCCCTACATATATGTATTGTGTCAAGTAATAAATCTTATTAACTGTGGACCTGTATGTTTATTTTGTGCTGAATGTCGTGCCCATGCGTTTCCACTTATTTATTTGTCAGAGAACTGTGTATATTTTTTGTTATTATTTATTTACGCAATGTACTGGTGCTTAACCTTCTTCATTTTATTTTTCCAAGAAGAAAGGAAAAAGAGAGAGCGAGAATTCTTCTTTGCTGAGCTGAAAAGACTGAAAGACAGTTTAAGGAAGGAGTCCAGTAAAATCAAGAAGCCAAAAGTGTAAGTATAACATATCGTAAAATCATTATTTTTCGTTGACATTAAATCGACGAGATTGTTAAAAAGTCATTTTCGAGGGTACATATGTTCATGGATTGAAGTTATAGAAAATATTAGGTCCACCATCGTCGGATACCCACGCCCGATCAATCGGATCGATATTATCAAAAAAAAAACAAAAAATACACGATTTATGTTATTATGCATGTACAGACCATCTTGTGTGCATCTTTTTGTATGTCCAAATATTTTTTTTAAAAAAAAGCGAAAAAGAAACACGGAATGACCTTGACATTATTGGTGTACTGGTTCCTGTGAGTTCTCAGAACGAGATCGCATATTTAATTCCCAAAGCGATTAATTGCCTTTGTGCTCTGCTTATATCAACGAAATAGAAAGTCCATGTTATGTTTGATATGGAATTAAGATTATTTCACTCGAATCTTAATTACAACTAGGCAGTAATTTAAGATAATATGGTATTTACAAGTTACATTGACAGGTTTCTGTTGTCTCCACCCTTTCAAACTGTTAAATTAGTTCCTTAATCCATATTCATTTCACACCATTATTAAGATGCATAGGCTACATGTTGCAGGAGAGACCACTATCCGGACGTCTTCACAAGCCTGGAACCATACTACAACACTTACACAGCCAATTATCTTATAAACATGGTAAGTCGGGTACCAGTAGGATGCATCTCATTAACACGGCAAGTCCAGTGCCAGTTGTCTATATATCGCCAATATTCTTATAAACATGGTAAGTCGGGTACCAGTAGGATGCATCTCATTAACACGGCAAGTCCAGTGCCAGTTGTCTATATATCGCCAACTATCTCATGAACACGTTAAGTCGGGTACCAGGAGGATACACAGTCAATTATCTCACTAATACGATAAGTCGGTACCAAGAGGATGTATCTCATTAACACGGTAAGTCGGGTTCTAGTAGGATGTACACAACCACAATCTATCCTTTTAACATGGAAAGTAGGAAGGTGTTCTTTTCCTTCATAAATGATCATAGTAAGGTGAAAAAATAACTATGATCAGACACGTCGGACTCTGACTTTGACACGTGGATATGGTGATACTACTGGTTAAAAACTTCAACGACTGTAATGGTGATTTTTCTTCTTTAACAGCCTGAACTCGGATACAAGGAAAAACAACCAGCGGACGTAGTACAAAAGCCAAACAATCCGGACGATGAGAAAGAGGTGAGAGCTGGTAACTGATTCGTATGGTAACGGCATTCTAAAAGCGGCGACAAGAAAGACAAACATAGTTTGAGATGACAGTCCTCTTCTGTCTCATGGGCAGATCACGTGACAGCCTAAACCTGATAACAATGTTCATTTTGCCTGTTAAAATATAGTCCAAATATGGCTGCTTCCTATCATTTATCTTTTTTTTCTTCACCTTTTTTTTCAGTTTGATTGTATATGTATATCAATGCGATGGGGTATAGGTAATTTGTTGTCTATTTATTCGTGAAACGCCAACTTCCCTGTGTCTGCAAATTATTTTTCAACAAACATTCTCTTCATAGTTTTAATATAATACATGGATGCAAAACTTCACCAGAAAGAAAAATGACATCAGTTCTCCAGTTTAAGTTATAATATATATATTGGAGAGAGATTACATTTATTCAAGTGTGTAGGAAAAAAATTAATGAGAAACCGAGTAGAGAAAAAAGATAATATGAAAATCAGGAGTTAAACAGGCAGAAAAAAAGAGAGGGGGAGATTGTTTTGTTGTTGTTGTTTTTTGTGAGAGAGAGAATTTACTTCTGTAAACATACAATATCATGTAAACTACCTCTCTAACTATGTGTATCTGTCCCCAACCCTGGGAGAACAGAAAGACCTGATGTACACGACCCGTATGACGGCCATCGGTTTGTGTGACCCATGGATGAGCCTCAGCATGGACCGAGCCGTCCTGCCAAAGCTCGAGACAGCCGAGATGAAGCGGAAACGCATGGAACAGATCCACGCGGAACCGAAACCCAAGTCGTAAGTGTCCATTTGTCGGGTCCTTGACCGGTGTGTTTGCGTGGGGCGCTGCACGCTTTTATCATAACATAAACATTAGTTGAGAGTTTAGTTTGAAGCACAGTTGATCCTGTGTTTGCGATCCCCTTAGATGTACAGTTATTAGCAATATCATTTGTTTCTAGAACTTATTTTATTCCTTAATAAAACCCCATAATCTGACTTCAAGTGGTCACCCTCATCATCGGATACCCACTACATATTTACCGTCAGAACTTTATCATTTATAGCAGGGCAATCGGCTAAGTTATGAGTTAATCCTATAATATTTACGCTTACGTCAGCGGGAGACGTTGTTCAATCCTAAACAAAAGGTTGACATAACCCGTACAAAATCATACAGGAGTTTAACTTCGAATGAGTTTTGGAGTGGTACTGAGAGAACTGAACGGTGTACAAAGTATTAATTAATATAAGACAAGCAATTGATTGGATAGAAGATTTCAACGGTTATATGCACGGAACTAATCAGATAACTGCCTTTTGCTTACTTAATGCGTAGGAAAATAACGTTTTCGTGGATAACAAGCTTTAGAGCAATGGAATATTTTCTTCAAGTGGGTTTCCGATGATGGACCCGTTGAAGGAGTTTTATGTGGCAAGCAGACCTGACATAATGTAGAGCGTATTTTTTTCAGTTTTGTGCAGGAAATTTTAATAAAACTCGAGAACCGAAAGGGAAAGTCTAAATCCTTGGATGATCGCAGATAATGTTTATCGTTTAGGAAAACAATTGGGCTTGTACCGGTACTATGAATATTTCTCGAATTAGCCATAATATTCGGAAATCCTCCTAAGTTTGTCATGTCATACATTTAATTTTACAATGACAAACCAGTTAGGCATTTTAAGTCGCTAAATCTATATGCATGTTCAGCTTAGTTCAGTCCCTTGACTTTTACCGTTGTCATAGTGACGTGAAAGGGAGAAGTCCACCTCCATGTTGGTCAAGGCAATCACTGGCATTCCCTTTAGTCTCAGACATGGTCATGTTTACTTATTCCTATATTTTATCATGTTGGTGCCCTAATCCTATGTCCTCCTTCGGCGTTTCCCAATTGCCTTGATCAATAATTTTGCACATCGTGTCATGAAGTGTAGCATGACTGAACCATCAAGGCTCTTATAGCCATATGCAGATAGGATAAGCTCATGGGATCCAGTCAAACTCTAAATCTTATTTCCTCACTTTTTGATCTTGTACCCAAGGTATAAAATACAAAGTAGAATCCTAGGGCAATTCAATTTCGCAAGTTTACGTGCGGTATCGTATTGAGATTTTCCTCATTTCAAAACACACTTTATGTTAGATGTAGAGTTGTTATATTTTTAAGCGTGTGGAAAAAATATTCAGTGCTTTAATGGAAGCATTTTCAAATTGGTCTACTTGTTCTACTTGAAAATTTCTCATCAAGTCTGCTTGTCCCTAACTAGTTGAGAACCCTATGTAGCCATATAATCTAAGCCTATTTTGTCTGTATTTTTTATATTTATTTGCCATATCCTTAACACAGTCTTGTCTTTTGAATTAATAATTGCTTGTCAAGGTCTTCATTCAAGCACAGAGTCTCACTCAATGTTGGTATATTAATTACTAAGTTAAGTTTTATTGGCATCTACGAAATTTTGGATTGACCAATTCCTGGAGCTAAATGTTTAATGCCAACTGCAAAGAAAAATGGATCTACCCATTCACATGAAATGGTGCGCCCGGAGATCGAACCAAAGTCATTTCGGTTCCCTAATGGCAATGTCTCATTTGTTTCATGTACATAATACACACCCATAACATTCAGCTAGCCCAAAAGAACAATTAGTAATCCCTTTAAGGTATCTTTTCTGATTTGTAGTCCAGTTATATCAAATGTCATTTCTCAGCAAAGTGCATGTTGTCTTGTTTTAATATTCTATTCTGATATGGCACGAGTCCCAGCAGCAAATTTAGCGCACTGCTCGTCATTAGTTCGTCATTATTTTTGGGCGAGTTTTTCCACGAAAAAATACCGTACTTTAAATTGATGATGACCTTGTGACCTTGACCTTTGACCTTTTTTTTATATGAAAAAGGCCTTTTAGTTAATTTGCTATAACTTCAATGTGCTTCATTGGTTTGCCTCAGTCTTTTGACAGTTAAGTGGATGGGCGTCTTAATTATGAAGTTGACTTTGACCTTTGACCTTTTTTTATGAAAAAGCCCGAAAAAGGTCATCCATAATACAGTCAGATCTTGTTTTATTAAATATTTTAATAAATGACGTATGTACTTGTCTTTGATATTAGTGGTTACCATACTAAAATACTTTAAAACATAAAATAATTATTATAATTTATTGCGTATTAGGAAAATCGTAAAATATGTCTTTAAGTACTTAAGTTTATTTAGCGCTATCTAAGATTGGTTGATTTTGAGTCTATTTATCGATGTATTTGTCTTTCTCCAAAACTCTCTGAATGCCAATTTTTCATATCATGACTGTGGTTTGACCATCTTATTGTCAAAGCAATGTTAGGGAAACTTTGCTTACATGTTCACACACATGTAACAATTTATGTATGCACACTATTAATACATGATTCAGTTTTTGGTTTTATCATTCGATTGAATTTTCTATTGCTTGGTTTCAAAATACTTACAGCTTTTATCTTTAGTGAGCAGTTTGTAGTAAAATGTCTAAGGCTTCTAATCGAGCTCGGACGTTATGTACTCTAATGTTTGCGTATTGTTGCTATGGAAACTGTTTAACTACCCATGTACTATGTCCACCGCTCTGTCAACTAACACATATTATTATACAGTGGATCGATGAAAGGTAGCACAGAACAAGCTCAAAAATCGTAAGTTTTCGTTTAGGTAATCCATCCATCATTAAATTATAACCATGGTCCATCAAATGCTTAAAAAGACATCAGTGCAGATGCAAGCATCCATTGTCTTGAAGTTATAGGCTATTTCGCTCTAAGTCTATAAAGGTTTGCATTTATTATAAAATTCCAACGATCACTTGATAGATCATGATCATAATTTAATAATGAATAGATTTCCTTAAACCAAACCATTTTATTTTTCTCTGACTTGGAAACACATTCTTAAAACTAGCCAAGGAAGAATCCAGTAATTAAAATATTTTTTATAATTATCCATTTAATTCAGGACAAAATAAAATTGTCCCATCATGGCGCTCTATGGTTAAATTCGTGTTCTGTGTTTATTTATTTTTAAATTTTAAAGAAAAGTACAGTGTTGAGTTTTAATTTTTTGTGATAAACACCTATGTACTAGAAAAATATAAACATTTTAAACCATTTACTTTTTCACTTAATGTACATACAACTACCGTGACTTTATATGCTGTTGTCATTGGCAGTATATATGTATAGTTGACGCTATTTCAAGGTCAAGTAAGTCAAAGAGGCCGGAAGCGAAGCAAGGCAGCACGCGCCTACCGAGGTTTCCCGTCATAAATCCGCCTAGCAACGAGTTATCAACAAAGGAACTGTATTACGGAGATGTGCCCATGCTAAGGTAATATAACTTGTATAACAAATCCAAATGTTACAGCAGTTAATTTAAACTTATTCATTTTCCGTCATTTGAGAAACATGCTATACTAATCCCTACTGAAGGTTCCTGGATTTGGACCAGTACTTAGCGCCTGGAAAGATCCTGAAAAATTCATGCCGCTAACGAGGTTCGAAGCAACAACCTTCGGATCCGAAGTTATATACATTACCACTGGGCTTGAGGTTAGGAGCAGTTTTGAAACATCTTAATAAAACACAAGTGACATAAAAAGAAAACTTAGATGGAGTCACTTGTCTGATATTGAATTGATTTCACTACAGAAACTCGGGATAACTTATCTAACTTTCTTTCCCTGCCTGAGCCCTGATTGTATTTTGGCCACAGAAACTTCCTAAATAGATACTTGCACACTTTGTCAAGTAATCTTCCCTTTGTAACCACACCGGGGGGGGGGGGGGGTGTGGCTAGGCTAGTGACTCAGATATGTCGTCTCCAGATAGATGGTCTTAACAGGTGGACTTAATGGTGGAGATTAGGCTATTGAATGTCTGTCTAAAATTAATTGCTTCCAAAAATATATGTTGGTAATACTATCGACAGTGGTCTTTGATTCGAGGGGTAGTCTTGAATCCGGTGGTGGTGGTGGGGGGGGGGGTAGTCTTGTTTTTTAGTCTTGAATTCTGGAGGGAGGGGGTAGTCTTTAAGTAGGTTCATTTGTATAGGTTACTTGCTCAAAACTTGCTTTGCCACTGTGCAAAAATTAGCAAAATGCCTCGTCATTTCATTTTTCCTGGATTAAAAAAAGAGAAGAAAGAACAAATGTCTCTTTTGTGGCAATCTGCTTGCATATCATCCATGATATTTTATAGACAAGTTACAGTCCTTCAGTAAAAGATGCAAACAATTAATGTTCATAATCACCTTGTACCAGGGATTCTATCATTTTCTACAAAAAAGGCTCCTTTCCATCCATTTTGGTGAATTTCAACAGTTTCTTCCACTTTGATATCCTTTGATTTAAATCCTTTATTTTTGTCGTCTGCAATTACACTTTTGCTTGTACAATGTTGTTGATATGTATATTGAATGAAATCATCATTAATTCTATCTCCATTTATGTTTCCTCCCTTTAAGCCCACTACTCTGATATGAATGTAGAATATTGATTCTTTATTTTATCACTACATACAAGTATGGCCGTTATTTTTACGCGCGGTGCACATGGGAGAGGGGGCGGCGGGGGGGTATTTCTTTCCTTTCCCACTCGTCTCCCCATCTTCTCTTGAAGCGATATTTCTTTATATTTGATGAAAAATGATCGATGTTATATAATAAATAGAATAATTAAGTGCATTTGGGTTAAAATATCAAAATTATGTCACTCGAACGGGATGTTAGACAGATGAAGTTTTTTTGTTTTTGTTTTTTTGTTTTTTTTTGTTTTTTTCCAACCGGATATCATACCATTCTCGGGACATCATTTTGATATTAACCCAATACAGTTAATCATCCTCTGTCTATTACACTTTTCAGCATGCACATTTATGTTGTATTCTTGTTGTGCTGATATTAAACATTGTACCGTTCTGTTTTGCCCATAGGGATGAACTGTACAAAAATTTTAGTCACAACGGAGAGGGCAGGAAAAAGGCCGATTACACCCGAACACGCCAGGATTTCTACCGGATGGAACTCGATAGGTAAGTAACCTTAAACTTTGGATTTTAAATAGAACGGTTGATCTTCTTTAATATCAATTAGGAAACATGTTTTTTATAACTCATACTTATTCAACTATAGATTTCTGAGTGTGACCAGTACTTTTTGCCTGTGGATGTCTTGGAAAAAATATCGAGTCAGCCGGAACTTCGTTTTTGCTTATAAAGGGGGTTAAATCGGGTTATGTATATGAATATAGAGCATTCCAGTTTTTACTAGTTGCCTTGCTTTGTTCCTGCTCTTGAAAATATTAAAATTTCATTACTTGTCGATGAGATATACATGTATTCCATATCCACTTACAACAAGCACATATCATCTCTGTAGTCATGTAATTATCATTATTACTATTATCAAATTATTTTTTTCTGAACTTTAATCATCCTGCGGTAACACTGGTCTGTCCACGTGACTTTCAGATTGGACGAGTATCACCAACTGAGCAGACCCCACATGAGGAAGGCTTACTTCGCTTATCTGCAGAACACGCCTGGTTCCCGGAAGGCTGTGTATGACTGTATGAAGGAACTGGAAAAGAAGAACAAGGAGGAGAACCAGCAGCCACAGGCTGTTGCATAATCACGTGACACTTTCAAATAAGAACCCGGATGTTCAGTTGTTTAAAAAAAAATAGGGAACTTATACTGTTTAATTGCAACAAAATGCTTGAGAACAAAAATGAATTCGACCAATTTCATTTTACATATGTTATAAACTGGAATAAAAGTTTTTATAGAGCATTTTATTTGGTAGAATACAATGCAGTTGAATATCTGTGAAAAAAATATTTATTTGTTTTCATTGTTAAAATGTTTTGTTATACATGTAATATGCATAATGTCAAAATTTATTATTATTCTGTATAAAAAGATTGCTTATTTCAAGCGCAGTCTTCATTACTGACAGAGTTTTGATCATTACTTATTTCGTATCCGGCCTTTAGTATGTACGTACTCGTTAATCTTGTGTAAGTGGAGCGCTCTCCATTTTCCATTCTGTTTCATTGTCTTAAATAACTCTTTATTCTGTATAAATCATTTTAAGTTTTCATATTTTAAAAGCGTATGACGGGCTATGTTTTAACAATTTATTTAATTAATTTCTGTTGTTTTCTTGAAATGATAGCAAATTGATACGAGTTGTTGTTATAATTCAGTAAGACACTTGATTTCACAACGGGTGCCCATATTGTTAGTTTTAAGAATTTAGACCAAAAACTATTTTGCAAATATAGCTAGAGCAAAAACAATGAAACAATTTATGAATGTTACAAATTGCATAGGGGTTAAATTAAGTGTTATGTATCTATCTTCAACTAGAATTGAATGCCATTCTTCACACATGTTTCTATTTGCACCTGATAAACCTAGTTTAAAAAATAAGCAAAGATAAGTTGTCATCGTCGGATACACACGGTTACGTACAATAGTATCCTCTCGGCAATTTCCGGTTCATTCCGGTTGATAGCCAGGTGTTCCAACTTGACTGTTTATTGCGTTTCTCTACGGAGAGAAATGGAATTAGTTACTCGTGGTTTCCGCCGATTCAGTGTCGTATGTGTGCCAATTTTAATACAACCATGACTCGCTCTTTTCTTCATATAATACATTTTTATTTGTTAAGTTTCAGATTGAGTCTTTACAATGAGTTTGTCCACTTTTTGAAATAAATGTATGTATTCACATTTAAAAGAGTTCTCTGTTTTTCTATAAGATATAGACTCAGTTGAGGTAAAGAAGTGTGTACTTAGGCTATAGTTAATTTTAATGCATTACTTCTCTCCTAAGTATGAAAGGATTTATAGTATATTGGTGTTGCATGTGCATTTTTAATTTCGAAAGTGTTCATATCTTAGAGAATGTATTGAACTAATTCCTGAGTACATACTTCTGCAAATGAGAGTATTGATTTCCGAGAACAATATAAGGGACAGAGAAAGAGAGTGAGAATAATTTATTATTTCGTTTATTTAGGACAGTTTGGATTAAGGGAGATAACTCTATAGGTAGTTGATCTATTGGTGAGTAGGACGCGCTTGATTTAGTGCCCCAAACATGTTCTGTGTAGAACCTCAAGAAAGTGGGATGGTGCAATGTTCAAACCATGCCCTATGTGATACGATTTATCAACAGTTGAATGACAAAAGGGTAGAGAGACGTGCGTGTGCTTTTAGACTTTACACTGTTACTTAATTCCAACCACAGCATCGAATCATTTGCGCCTAATACACATGAAGGACAGAAAAAAATATTCGATTCCCTTGATTCCACAGTCTGGGGAAACTGTTCCTTATTTCTTACCAGAATACTGAACCAAGCGTGCCCTTGGTGTTAATGAACAAGCACTGTTTACGGCAAAAAAAAAAAAAAAAAAAAAAGAAGTATGAAATTTATTCCCGGTCGATGTTTTGATTATTTGCATGCACGCACCATGCGTCGATGTATAGTAAATATGGGAATTGTCGATACATCCGTGCCCAAATGGTTGGAGGGGTTTATTCAAACACCCTGCAGCAGTTACTTCCCTTGTTTAGCCACCACAAGTTTATTCGGCATTTTTTCCCCATTTAGATTCGAATACTATATGTCGGTTTAGTGTTGTTACATTTAAACATTATTCATAAAGACAGAAAAGATAAAAAATAAATAAATAAGAATAGTTTATACAAAATTATATACATGAGAGTATTATTTTACTTCCACACCGGTTTACCTTTGTCACGTGAGATACTTGGTGACAATGGATAAATTAACGTAGCGTGACGTAACCGGTGCTAGGTGTATATGGGGGTTTAATAACCAACCCTCACCGCTGTCGAGTCGAGTGACGTAACCGGTGCAACGTGTATGGGGTTTATTTACCAAACTTCACTGCTGTCTAGTCGAATGACGTAACCGGTGCAAGGTATATGGGGTTTATTTACCAACCCTCACCGCTCTCGAGTCGAGTGACGTAACAGGTGCGAGGTGTATGGGGATTTATTTACCAACCCTCACCGCTGTCGAGTCGAGTGACGTAACCGGTGAGAGGTGAATTGGGTTTATTTACCAACCCCCACCGCTGTCGAGTCGAGTGACGTAACCGGTGCAACGTGTATGGGGTTTATTTACCAACCCTCACCGCTCTCGAGTCGAGTGACGAGACCGGTGCAAGGTATATGGGGTTTATTTACCAACCTTCACCGCTCTCGAGTCGAGTGACGAGACCGGTGCAAGGTTATGGGGTTTATTTACCAACCCACCGCTCTCGAGTCGAGTGACGTAACAGGTGCAAGTGTATGGGTTTATTTACCACCTCACCGCTGTCGAGTCGAGTGACGTAACCGGTGCGAGGTGAATGGGGTTTATTTACACCCCACCGCTGTCGAGCGAGTGACGTAACCGGTGAAGGTATTGGGGTTTATTTACCAACCCTCACCGCTTCGAGTCGAGTACGTAACCGGTGCAAGTGTATGGGGTTTATTTACCAACCCTC
The DNA here is from genome assembly GCA_021229015.1 of Solen grandis. Classification (NCBI taxonomy): domain Eukaryota; kingdom Metazoa; phylum Mollusca; class Bivalvia; order Adapedonta; family Solenidae; genus Solen; species Solen grandis. Next base: position 36,506,366 of record CM037792.1, read on the forward strand.
ACCGCTCTCGAGTCGAGTGACGAGACCGGTGCAAGGTATGGGGTTTCTTTACCAACCCTTCACCGCTCGGAGTCGAGTGACGAGACCGGTGCAAGGTATATGGGGTTTATTTACCAACCTTCACCGCTCTCGAGTCGAGTGACGAGACCGGTGCAAGGTATATGGGGTTTATTTACCAACCCTCACTGCTCTCGAGTAGAATGACGTAACCGGTGCAAGGTGTATGGGGTTTATTTTCCAACCCTCACCGCTGTCGAGTCGAGTGACGTAACAGGTGCGAGGTGTATGGGGTTTATTTACCAAACTTCACTGCTGTCTAGTCGAATGACGTAACCGGTGCAAGGTATATGGGGTTATTTACCAACCCTCACCGCTGTCGAGTCGAGTAACGTAACCGGTGCAAGGTATATGGGGTTTATTTACCAACCCTCACCGCTCTCGAGTCGAGTGACGTAACAGGTGCGAGGTGTATGGGGTTTATTTACCAACCCTCACCGCTGTCGAGGCGAGTGACGTAACCGGTGAGAGGTGAATGGGGTTTATTTACCAACCCCCACCGCTGTCGAGTCGAGTGACGTAACCGGTGCAACGTGTATGGGGTTTATTTACCAACCCTCACCGCTCTCGAGTCGAGTGACGAGACCGGTGCAAGGTATATGGGGTTTATTTACCAACCTTCACCGCTCTCGAGTCGAGTGACGAGACCGGTGCAAGGTATATGGGGTTTATTTACCAACCTTCACCGCTCTCGAGTCGAGTGACGAGACCGGTGCAAGGTATATGGGGTTTATTTACCAACCCTCACTGCTTCGAGTAGAATAACGTAACCGGTGCAAGGTATATGGGGTTTATTTACCAACCCTCACCGCTGTCGAGTCGAGTGACGTAACAGGTGCGAGGTGTATGGGGTTTATTTACCAACCCTCACCGCTGTCGAGTCGAGTGACGTAACCGGTGAGAGGTGAATGGGGTTTCTTTACCAACCCCCACCGCTGTCGAGTCGAGTGACGTAACCGGTGCAACGTGTATGGGGTTTATTTACCAACCTTCACCGCTCTCGAGTCGAGTGACGAGACCGGTGCAAGGTATATGGGGTTTATTTACCAACCCTCACTGCTCTCGAGTAGAATGACGTAACCGGTGCAAGGTATATGGGGTTTATTTTCCAACCCTCACCGCTGTCGAGTCGAGTGACGTAACAGGTGCAACGTGTATGGGGTTTATTTACCAAACTTCACTGCTGTCTAGTCGAATGACGTAACCGGTGCAAGGTATATGGGGTTTATTTACCAACCCTCACCGCTCTCGAGTCGAGTGACGTAACAGGTGCGAGGTGTATGGGGTTTATTTACCAACCCTCACCGCTGTCGAGTCGAGTGACGTAACCGGTGAGAGGTGAATGGGGTTTATTTACCAACCCCCACCGCTGTCGAGTCGAGTGACGTAACCGGTGCAAGTGTATGGGGTTTATTTACCAACCCTCACCGCTCTCGAGTCGAGTGACGTAACCGGTGCAAGGTATATGGGGTTTATTTACCAACCCTCACCGCTCTCGAGTCGAGTGACGAGACCGGTGCGAGGTGTATGGGGTTTATTTTCCAACCCTCACCGCTGTCGAGTCGAGTGACGTAACAGGTGCGAGGTGTATGGGGTTTATTTACCAACCCTCACTGCTGTCTAGTCGAGTAACGTAACCGGTGCAAGGTTTATGAAGTTTATTTACCAACCCACACCGCTGTCGTGTTCCGGTCTGGTCACTCTGATTTTTCAAATGAGAAAGTGTTTGAGCTGGCTTTGTTTCTATCAAAGGTGTACAGTTTTCATCCACCTCTAATTTACTGGGCATTACAATGTAACTGAAATACTCACAGCGACGGTTATTAAACTCAAAAACAAAACAAGTGCTTCCCCCTATATGACGTCATTCATAACCATCAATGAGATACTCCTTTATTTTATTTCACATCGATTGGGAAACAGATTTAAACAATTTATACTAATTCCTCTTGGTTTCTGTGTTGGTACTTGGTGCCTGTTAGCGGAATAAATAAAATATTTGTCTCAAAAAGCCTTGGAACCCAGACCCGCAGTTATGTACGTCACCGCTGGGAGCTACTAGTTCAGTGTTAATGACTGGTATCGCAACCCTTTTTGTCAACAACTGAAATACCTGTTCTCTTAAGGATCGGGTAAAATGTTATATCAAGTAAGCAGCCAGTTTCCATTTACTCACAGGCAGTTAATCTCGGTGGGGCGTTAGACCAAACAAACAACAAAATAATAAAATCGTCTGATACAGCTGAATAGAAACCGTTTGGTTGGTTCCGTCTATCATACAAATTCCGTAAAGCCGGATAACAAAATTTACTGCAGACGCGTTGAGATCTACTTGAAAATTTAACTTTATAGTTGCAATTTTTAAGTTTTAAATATTAAAATTTATCCGCGATCTAACAGTTTGCAAGTTATTAAATAGAATTTTATGTATTGCAGTGTGAAAACAAAATTACATGCAAGAAATTCGAAGTTTGAATTCATAAGTTTGCTTTTGAGTTTTTAATAATAGATCTTATGTATTTTAACAAAGCAGGTATATGGAGTATTGGCGGAGATCCCTTTCTATATTCAGGCAGATTCACCAGGGATCCATCTGGACAAGTTTGACATTAGCATCGAAATCTATTACTGGTTCCCAGCTCTTATATGCTGTGCAAAATGAGCAGGATGAAGGTTGATTTACATATTACCAAGGCCAAGTTTGTGATTGGCTGATTATCATAGATGGGATGTAGCATTAATCATGTAATAGACCATTCTAAATATTATCTCATGCATATTCAGTGAGGTAACCAAAACGAGGCTTAGATGGGTCAGTTGTAAACAAACTCAGCAGCTCACAATGAAACACACCAATGGTGCACGTTAGAACACAGTTGTCATTGTGTCGAGGCCTATAAAATTCTTAGATATCATACATTGAAGTCTTTGAACATCAATTCCGAGAGGTACACCTGGCCCATCTAAACCTCGTTCTGAGAAAAGCATCACTGATGTGCATAGAATTTGAGAAGAGCCTATAGCCAGCCCTTCCCTAGAGCTTACATGTGTTTTATTTGAAACTTCTTGACATACAGTGTCGAATAAGTCGATTCCTCGCTGTGTCGAAGTTGAAAAAAAAATGCAGACATTTCATCTATATTTTTAAGAAAATCCCATGTATGAGTCGATTTTTCATGTGTCGGATATTTTTTTTTTTTTTTTTTTTTTTTTTTTGCAGAACATACATATGATAATTGGAACACATTATAACACAGATAAATCGAAGACTATTGGCTGTTTTCAAACCTTTACGGCAGCCTTGACCGCGACGATGCAACACTGCAGTATCGCACCATAGACATGTGGAATGATACCACACCCGGTAACATTATCCTGATACCGGGCCCGGTAAATGCATTTCAAACTCGAGACTACTAGTTGTTGCATCTTACAGAATCTATTAAGTATGATTAAAGTACTTTTAGACGATTTATAAGGTAAATCAGTGGTTTCCGCTACAGCGGGGATTGAATCCCCAACTGTTACATTCGTAGTCAATATATTGGACCTCGGTGCCATATCTATGTAATTTTGAGTCTACATTTTGAAGTAAATGACTGTCCGTTACCTTTTTAACATTTTTTCCTGATATGTTTTTTCTTCTTTTTCATCTTTCACCTCTTTCTTTTTTATTACCGTCATTTTTTCCTCCTTTTTTTTCTCTCTCTCTACTTGTCCTCCTCCACCTTCTTTTTTTTTGTTCTTTATCTTCTTCTTGTTTTTCTATATGTTCTCCTCACACTTTCTCCTTCTAATATTTATTCTTCTCCTTCTTTTTACTTCTTCTTCTTCTCCCTTCTCTTTCATTTCGATGCTACACCTGATGTAGAGATGGTTTTTATTCAAATCACCTTGACAAATATACATGTATCTATATGATCTAGCTACCCCGGGCACCTTTAACTTCCGCCTGCCCTGACGCCCGGTCAACCAGGTGGTAAAGGTCAAAGATGTCCAAGCTCACCGAGACACGGAACAGACAGTTGACCGTGGGCATAATGCATGCACACGCGGATATTCAAATCAGATTGTAGATTATATCGAGTTCGTGAAAGTAAATAAAATTATCTGTTTGTATGTCCTGCCTGGTCTGATATTGTCTGGAACGTTCTGCCCCTGAGTGGTACGAAATTCATCGCCAGTGAATGAAATAATCTGAAACGCAAAAATACGAAAAAATTGTAGAAACGCGAAAATATAATGGCGAAACGCGAAGTTACGATGATAAAAAAAACACGAAGTTATATATAACATTTTCATCATCGTATTTTCTCGTTTTTTTTATTCGTACTTTCGCATGTTCATCGCAGTTTCGCCTTTTCGTCATCGTACTATCCCGACTTCGTGTTTTCGTGTTTTAGATTCTTTCATTCAAAAGCAAATATGCCGATGGCCTTAATGGAATTCCATAGAGTGGTCCAGTCTGTCCTGTAGTATACTGTCTGGACTGGTCCAGTCTGTCCTGTAGTATACTGCCTGGACTGGTCCAGTCTGTCCTGTAGTATACTGTCTGGACTGGTCCAGTCTGTCCTGTAGTATACTGCCTGGACTGGTCCAGTCTGTTTCTCAGGTCTGGTTTACCCTGCATTGACTGGTTTACCCTGCATTGACTGGTTTGCCCTATCCTGTCTGATCTGAGATGAAATTATATTTTACGTCTCACTATAAGTACATGTATTTAGTCATTCGGTGACTTTCCTTCATTGCGATAGCACGTTTAGAAGTGGTATGTAAAAACACATGTCACATTATCCTAAAATCGGGGAAAAAATACACGCGGTCTGGGATTGAACTCACTGCCTTTTCCTCTTGAGGCGATCACTTAAACACCAGAACTGATACTTATGTATGATAAAGTAAAACAAAATATGGAAACAAATACCAAAATCTTTCTGAACCTTGTTTTTTCCGGAAAATATAAATCTTAGAACAGTGGTGTATTTATGGAGGGGGGGGGGGCATTAAACCAGAATTGGTGTTTATGTTTTATAACACTTAACATTTTATGATACACTCAACTCTTTAGAACAGTGGTTTTTATTTTTTTTTTTATTTCAGCTTTTGAGACAATGATTTAAGATTTTTAACCTAAGTTTAATGTTATAAGTTTTTGTATGAAATGTTTGATATGAATGCCGTTATAAAGAGGTTGTTGTTATAATGAATGCCGTTGTAAAAGGGGTTGTTGTTATAATGAATGCCGTTGTAAAGAGGTTGTTGTTATAATGAATGCCGTTGTAAAGAGGTTGTTGTTATAATGAATGCCGTTGTAAAGAGGTTGTTGTTATAATGAATGCCGTTGTAAAAGGGGTTGTTGTTATAATGAATGCCGTTGTAAAGAGGTTGTTGTTATAATGAATGCCGTTGTAAAGAGGTTGTTGTTATAATGAATGCCGTTGTAAAGAGGTTGTTGTTATAATGAATGCCGTTGTAAAAGTTGTTGTTGTTATAATGAATGCCGTTGTAAAGAGGTTGTTGTTATAATGAATGCCGTTGTAAAAGGGGTTGTTGTTATAATGAATGCCGTTGTAAAGAGGTTGTTGTTATAATGAATGCCGTTGTAAAGAGGTTTCACTGTTGTTGATATACAATATGTTTGCCTAGCTAAAAATGGATAACGTTTGAGGATATTCATATAAAACCTTTATGTACAATGGAAATCTGATCGTGTTTTCTTTTATCGTTTGTATCCTTGAAAATCCCCATATTTTCAGAAATGTGACGTCACTTTCATTTATTTGATGGCAACATTTTTTACTTGAACCCGGCTTTGTTAAGGAGCGCTACTTACAGGAAACTGCTCTCGTCATTGAATGGCTAACATAGTTCATTTATAATGAATGATCTGATTTGTTCTCCCAGTCGATGGCCATGTTATGTGTAGAGTATTTTGCGAATCTCTGAATTCTGAGATAAATGAAAATTGAAATAAATAAATAAAACCGACAAAAAATAGATACTAAGATTTAAAAAATACGTACATAAATAGATACTGAAATGAAAAAAAAGGAATCTGCTGAGATAAATATGAAAAATACTGAAAATAAATTGAGATAAAAAAAAGAACTGAGATTAAAAAATACTGAGATAAATAAACTCGTATTCTGAGACAATTTGAAACTCAACAGAACCTTCTTTTTAAGGTTTAAACCGTTTTAGTAAATAATGAAATCAGACCCCATGCACGTTTATAAATATTAGTATAATTCAGAACGTCTTTATTTTTAGATATGTATATCACGACAGAAATACATCTTACAAGTACAAGTAATGTTCTATTTCAATATCATGGCTAGGATTATTCAATGAGTACAGCCTATTCAGGGGAGACGGGTACCGGGTAAACATTGAATAGGCCAATGCCAACTGTTCCTAGTTTAAATATACAGTCTATTCTGTTTGAAATCATTCATGTCTGACCACATGTTCTGTAAAAGTAGTTTCGGCCCTCCCTATATAAAATAACCATTTTTAAAAGTCAGAGAAAGTTGCCAATGATTTTCTGGGTTAAGTGAATCGTCACCACGGCAGTATTTCAATTAGCCAAAATCAGATGACTAATCAAAAATGAAAAGTATCGTTGAATTCTTTTGAATTCCTCTGATAATCAGGGATTCTATATAACGTATATAGAATCCATGCGATAATATACAATGATTAACAATTATTATTCAACTGTTGGAAACCGGTTCCGGTGGTCGGGTGGGTAAATAAATGATCTCTTAACCCTTTCCCTCATATAGACTCATTTTGACGCACTCAATAGGTACCACATAAAGCCTGATCTGCAGAAAACCACAGTTAAACCTTACCAAATTTAATTATAAAGTCCTCATTTCCAGACCACTGAGGAGCAGCGAACAGCATAAAACCTGATCAGCCTGCGAGTTACTCACAGGCTGATCTGGTTTTATGCTGTTCGCATAGGTCTTTTCATGATTTCCTCTATGAGGGAAAGGGTTAATGAATCATAATATAAGCAGAGATTTGAATACCTAGATGTGTTCCGTGATATAAGATTCCTGTTTTATTTAACGGTTGGTCATAATATATATTCTTCACACTGACTTGAGGTGAAATAAAATGTATTAATGGGAGGAGGTTTAAATAAGCTTCGGCTTTCAACCCCATCCCAAAACTGCATAGTCAAATTGTAAACTTGCTATGTACTTGATTGAATTAATATGTTTAAACCAATATATGTATTAATGTAGAAAGATTTAAAGACAACATTTGCCTTGCGGGTATATACACAACGCGTCAGAGTTCGGCAATGTTCGGTTGTTTTCGTAATTCCGAGCCTCGGCTTAGTGTCCATGAGACCGATATCTAGTTGTGTTTCTTTTCTGAAGTTAAATTAAATGAGATTCATATTCGAAATTTGATATTTCACGTCAACAGTTTTGTTTCACAAACGTGCAAACATAATTTCTACTGGAGTGAGAAGGAAGTGTCTCTGTGTACAGATCGAGCAACAACGCTTAAGTAAGTTTTATGTCCTTATATTTGTATAGGTTTTAATATCCAATCTTTTTGTATATACTGGGTTTTATTGTATATATCGAGTTTGTTGTTATTTTATTGTTTGTTGTTGTTGTTTGTTTTTTTGTATTTATCTGTAGTTTTGTTGTTGTTGTTGTTTTGTATTTCTATATTAAAGTATGGTGAATATAAAATGCAAACATAGAGAAACAGACAGCCAGACAGAGAAAGACAGACTCAGAAAGACAGGAGAGCAGGAGAGAGAAGGGGCACTGTTCCAGTGACCCAGATTCCCGATTTCTTTCTCTCCTATTACCAAAATTCCACACACGGAATGAATATACATTTATGTGTGTTTTACGAGTGAAATCAAAACCATCAGATGGCTTAAACATGCCACTTTTTATTATGCTTAGAATTAACAACCCTCAGCCCAGCGAATCTTTATTTCGAAACAGGGGGGTATAGGCACGTGACCAAAATGCGTTATGATTCGGTAGAATTCGGGCATGTAATGCTGCCTTTACGCCAAAAAACCCGGGCTTGCACATTATTATTCCAATTTTACTTTTCTGTTAATCAATAAATGACTTTGTTTAAGGTAACAGCAGTAATTCATGGAAAGCTAAAACAAATCTCACGCTTACAAACAATTTTGTTTCAGAATTATCATACAAGTACAAAAAAGATTCAAAAAAGGCATTTGCATTCCAGGATTTCAAAATGTTCCGGGGACGAGGGGAGGGCATTCCTTGTGCGGGCTCTGTCCAGCTACGAGCCTGGAATTCATTTTCATGATATTCGGACTTATTTTCTTTGAGTCAATGCGTGCCAGAACTTCAATCATGCAGATATATAGGCTGTGAAGAGCAGAGATCAAATCAAATAATTCTATGCCCAACTGTTGGCGTCGTGTTAAAAAACAATTGGCTGAAATTTAGTAGAAAAATTATATCCTATATTTTCTGAAAATTAAAGCCAATTTACCAGTTAAAGGGACAAAATATATTTTATTTATTTGTTTATCCAAATTCTAGGAATATACTCTCTATCAGAATTTATTTACATGTATTTTTGATTTAAGTAAAAAAAAAAAAAAAAAAAAAAAAAATGTGTTTACTGCCCTGTAGTTTTAACACCAATATTTCAGTCAATTAGGGACTTTGTCTGCATTGGAGAAGACATAGTGCTGCCTTTGTGCGATACAATGCCTTTGACAAATTTATGATACCACATCCAGTGACATATATTTACACCAAACAAACTAGTCATTGAACTACCCACATATTCCTGAGCTCTTATTGAGGGTACCGGGTCTCGAGCCTACAACTTCCATATAAAGGATAGGAGGCTTTATCAACTCGGCCATTGGGGCAGGTGCGTTCCAATGAAAGGGTAGGGGTCAATGCAATAACTGCTTAACGCGATAACTGACCTACAGGTGGGTAGCGGGTAACGATATTCGTGACAACCGCGACGTCGCGTTATATTAGAACAGAACAGAAACCTTATTTACATCGGTTTGAGCATATACAGCTCATCACCGTATCACGTACAATTTACAAACATGTACGCATGTGCATATACATAAATAAAATATACAACATATGTGAGAATGTCAATACATATATGTATATAACAACAACAACAACAACAGAAAAAAGGAAAATTATGTTGTAAAACATGCTAATTTTGTCAAAATTTAATCTCTCTCATGAATATCTATTACGGAATGTTCAGGGTAATACTCGTATGCCTTAATAATACAAAATATTTTAACGCTTAAACTATGCTGTCTCTAAGTTTGAATGCTTTAATACAATATATTCAACTTGCTAATTTAACCATGATAGATTTATTATTGTTTTTAATAGCGATATAAACTTAGCCATACTAGGGTTTCTCGTATTAAATCTGGGTATATAATTTCTATGAATATCGTCGTATATAGGACAGATAATAATAAAATGGTATTCATCCACTAAATCATTTAAATTACATAAAAGACACTTTCTTTCATTCCTAGGTATATTATTATGTCTCCTTATTTCTATTTAGTTTATGGGAAGAAAGACGAAGTTTAGCTAGGACCTGTCTATATTTTATATTTTCAATTCTGTAAATATAACTTGAAACTTCATATATTGGTTTAACTTATTTATAGACATACAGTGGGCTACAATCATTCATACCAGTTCTCCAGTCGTTTATGTATAAATCACGTGATCTATTTCGTAGTAAAGGTGTTAAGATTGATTCTTTAACTGATTCTTGGAACAACCATACATCCTGAAATCCAGATTGTTGTAAAATATTACGAATGCGTGAAGCCCAATTATTTGTTGTATCTTTCATTTCAATATCTAACTTCATTTAATAGAATAGTTCTATGTTTACAATTTTTACTTTTTATTGTTGACAGTTTAAAGGAAGTATTTTATAGCCCTTATATTCCCCTTCAATGAATAATGGGAATCGTCCCAGCTCACTATATAAGGATAATATATTCGTTGATTTTTTAACCTTTAAAATCTATTTTCAGAACTTCTTGTGTACACTTTCTAAACTTGCGTTACGTCGGTGGTTCTGCCCGGATGCCTCCGTGCATTCGGGGTCTTCCTCCACCTGTAATTAGTTGGACGTCGCAATATGACTGAAATACTGTCGAAGCGACGGTAAAAACTCAAATCGTCAAGTCAAGTCTTTCTAAACATTCATAATTGGTACCTCCCATAATTTCTGAACCATAATTAAGTATAGATAAAACATATGCATCAAACAAATTAAACATGATATGAAACGGTACAATTGTTTCTTTAGTTATATACAGTAAACTGTTCATCGATCTTAATGCTTTTCCACTTAATGTTTTTGCTGCTTGGGCAAATGAACCACCCGACGTAAATACAACCCCAAGGTAATTAAACGAGTAAACTATTTCGATTTTAATATCATTATAATGCCATTGGTTGGTTTGGGATAATCTTTCACATTTTCTGAAAACAATGACTTTTGTCATATCAATATTAACGTTAAGGTTCCATCTTAAACAGTAGCTATGTAAATTATCTAAAGACTCTTGGAGACCTTCCTTTGTTTCTGACAGCAGTACCGCGTCATCAGCGAACATTAATATATAAATTGTTAACTGATCGATGGTCATCCCAGCAGATATGTTCTGTTGTAAAGTTGCTCAATATCATTTAAAAATAGTGAGAAACAGATTGGTGAGGTTATCTCCCCTTGGAATAGACCAATATTACAATTGAAGAATTCAGAAACTGATCCCAAATGTTTAACACATAGTTTTACCTCCTGGTACATGGATCTCAAAACGGACAACAGTTTCCCATGTACACCAGATTTTAAAAGTTTATACCAGAGTCTGTCTCGGTCAATACTATCATAAGCTTTTTTTAAAATCTATGAAACAGCAGTACAGTTTTTTTCTTTAAGTTAAATTGTCTTTGTATTAGGGATTGTAAAATAAAAATCGGATCTATGGTGCTGTAGTTAGTTTTGAAACCAAACTGGAAATCAGTCAGTACATCATTATCAACTGACCATTGCATTAATCTATCATTTAAAATTACCGTAAACAATTTTGCAAAGCAACTGATTAATGTATTTTCTTTATAGTTGTTTGGATCTGATTGATCCCCCTTCTTATAAACAGGAATTATTGCCCCCGATGCCCATGATTTAGGAAACACTCCGTTAGAAAGTATTGTATGAAGGTTTAGTCAAAACAGAGATACCGTCCTTGAAATACTCGTATAAAACGTTATCAATAGAATAAACTTTGTTAGACTGTACCCAATGTTTACCAAAAACAATATAGCAATTTTGTGGCACATACAATACATTTGTATTTGGTTACATGAAAAGCATGTACTACTGTTATAGATTAGCGTTAAGATTACAAAATCATTTGCTGGTCATCTAACTAGCCAGTTTAACTCAATTAATTAAAATATACATGATGGTCCGGACATATTGGAGACAATGTATGTAGATAGTAAGCATTGTCTGCCTGGGGCGGATAAATGTTAGTGCGCTAGGGGTTATTAAAGGCAATGGTCATTATTTTGACATCATTCGTGGTGAAAAACAATGCAATAATTTCACAAATTTCTACTCAACAGGAGTTTATTTGACATGTCTGCAAAGGTTATTTACAATTATGTATGGCAAGTGACACATGCAGTTTATTAAGTGAAAAAATAAAATCATTAATTTTTCAAATGATTTAGGAGTCCAGCTTGTTCTGGTGATATTGATGACAAGTTTCATTTTATACTTGAATGTCTTTTGTATTGTCCATGAGAACTGACCTACGTAACTATTAGGTTAGTAGTTATTTGCAACAGACAACGATTTGTAAAACCGTGTTAGTTGATGCAATCTTCTGATAGGTTAAAATATTCTAACTAGGGAAATATGTGCATCATCATATGCCAACAAATCACATCGCATGTATCTAATGCATTATTTCCCGTATCTAAAGTGCTTAAATAGAGCTACGCCAGTGATCAAGCATTTAGTATGCGAAATTCTTTTTTTAACAATGCATCATAACAAAGCTCCGGAATATCGAATATTATGTTCCATGAGAAGACTATTGATCTTTGCTTATGATTGTTATTTCATCATCCATATTTAACTTACTTCTTTAAACGATTATTGGGAAATATTCTTACAACTTATAGTTATACCTGTGTTCCTGTGTTGGACCTGTACTTTGCGCCTGGGAAGAAGGTCATGAAATTAATATTGCCCCGAACGGAATTTGAACCAATGACCTTTAGATGCGCAGTCAGGCACATTGCCACCGGATCATGATGCCCCGTTTGATAAAGAATATTTGGATCTTCGCATGGATGATTCAGGACTTCTTTAAAATTTATGATCCAAAATATCCCATACATAAGTACATAGGTCTATGGGTGGACGATCGCCTTAGGAATGTGTAAATCTTGTAGAATCTCTCGATTTTGTCCATTTTACGAGTCTTGCTAGGTCATACACGACCGCGTGCAGAAAGATTGTCTTTGTTCGTTGGGGACGAATTTTCGTTGATTTCGTGGTTGGCGTTGATCACGAATATCAACCCTAAGATACTTGTCTGTTCCTGTAGCCCTGTTGTTTTTAAAAACCCGCGAATATATGCATCCACAGAACTGTTTTGATACGAATTCAAATTTTAGCGAAATTTAAAGTTAGCAAAAAGCATTGATTCTATAGTATGGGCGTTGTCATTTACATATGAACAGTGTATAACAATGGCGGATTTAGATGCCAGCGTTTCATTGGTTGTACTCATGCGTGCACATACGCTAGTTACTGCATACGTACACGATATAAAAGATACCTTCAATGTCCAGTTTAAGCCACCGTATGTTTAATTACCCCAATGCAAACTAAAATCTAAAACGTTTTATGTTCTTTTTAATTAAGTACTTGTATCAACCACGATGTGTTGACGTTCGTTCGTAAATCGTTTGACATCTTCACGTTCTCGCTCATTTTATTATTGACATTTGATGGACACTGTTACGGAATATTCGATATCCAAACAATATAACAATATAACCAACACCTAATCACATGTTCTGATGAGGCTTCAACACTTGTTATCCATTAGCATACCACATTAACGTTATATATGTTAGGGATAATTAAACCTAACATTTACACTGTAATGGTAACACCCTAAGCGTGCTTAAGTTTAAAAAGCCTGGCCAGAAATCCACATATAGTACTGAGCGCAAAGTTATATTTATTAGAAGGTAGAAACACTTTCCAAAATTTCCGTTTTACGAATAACATAAATACGTGACCAAGATGACACGAAGTATCAGCTTTATAACTAACAATACTTCCTCGGAAATTAAATATTTGAGTATCTATATAAGAAAAACGATAATGTTGAAATTTGCCCCGAAGTATTAAGTTATCGCTTCCATCCATTATTGAATTATAGTCATGGTCCTTCAAATGCTTAAAAATACTTCAGTGAAGATGTATGCATCCATTGACTTGGAGTTAAAGGAATTTTTGCTCTCAGTCTAAAAAGGTTTGCATAAATTTACTATTAAATCAATGGGCTAAACTTCGTACGAACAACTTTGATCTTAGCCTTAAGAATGTTGTCAGACATGATGCCTCCTAATTTCTCTTACCAGATATTTGAGTCTGAGATCGTACTTAAGAATTTTTTCAAGAACTGCGGACTTTATCAACATAATTATCACTGAAGATAGTACTAAGCGACTAGATTTTGCCAAGCAGGCTCGAATTCCACCATCAATAATTAACGCAAAGTATTACATAGATCCTTAAATTTGGTAGACACACATTTCAATATCACTATATTTTTAATATTCATTTACATGACTATGCTGAAATAAATTATTACCTTAATAACTAACAATATTTGTTAAGAAATGAAATATTTGGGTATTTTAATGAAAGAAACAAGAATAATGAAATTTGCCCTTAAGTATTTAGGTTTTACTTAGTGCTAAGAATTGTTGGTGGAATTCGACTCTGATCTATGTGCAGTTCTTATACTTAAATAGATAAAATAGCCGATCTGAGCTAGTTAGTGACCCTAATTTTAAGTTAAATTTCACGAATAGTTGAATGAAATTAAAGCAAATTCTAAAAGAACATTTCGTTGTTGAAAATGGCAACAAACATGAAAAATAACGGAAAAATACAAATTACCAAACAGGTTGTTGTTGTTGTTGTTGCTGCTGCTGCTGCTGCTGCTGCTGCTGTTGTTGTTGTTTACCGTCACTGTGATAATATTTCAATCATATAGCGACGTCCAGCTAATTACAGGTGGAGGAAGACCCCGAGTACACAGAGGTACCCGGGCAGAACCACCGACCTACCGCAAGCCAGCTGGAAGGCTTCCTCACATGAAAAATCCGAAGTCCCTACCGGGATTCGAACCCACAGCGGTGAGGGGCTGAGAGATTTGTAGTCCACGACTGTAACCGCTCGGCCACGGCGGCCCCTACCAAACAGGTAGACTGATTTTCACAACACCGTGACATGCACATCCGACACTCGAAATGCAACTTTTTTTATGTTTATGATCCCTTCAGATAAATATATCGGTGTAAATGATGTTTTTTTTTTTTTTTTGTTGTTTTTTTTGCTTTTTTTTTTTTGTGGTGGTGGTGGTGGTTTTTGTTGTTTGTTTTTGTGTTTTGTTTTGTTTTTGTTTTTTGCCGTTGTCTAAATCTTATGAATGTGAGTTCCTGCAGTTAAACCCCGTTACCCCGTTGGGAGCTACAATGCTTCCTGCCTCCCCAAGAGTAAAGCACTAGTCCAACAGTCGAGAAGGCTTAATATTAAGTTGTAAGAACATACTCAATGAGTCTTGAAAAAAAAATAAGGCTGATGTTTTACGATATGATAAATCACGTTAAAAGCCACTGAAATATCATACCACAGTTTATTTCATCAGACCTCATTCACTTTGGCTACTCGGCACAGATGTTTTGCTTTACCGTCATAAAAATCGTAAAAATCCAACCAAAATGAAATAAAACTTTATAAGATATAAAATATGAACAAGAATATTGCGTTTGAAACATAAAACTGTCAAATTTACAAACCAGAAATTATTGTCAACATGAGCATGAACTGAGAAGTATAGGTATAAATTTTCTTTCTTTGTGTGTTTGTGTGTGTGTGTGTGTGTGGGGGGGGTAATCACTCTCGTGAACACTGCATTTGGTCATTTATTTTTTATATAAATCTACATGTACATACATTATTTATAACAAACTTTTTTGCGCATTGTGATATACACACTGTAGTATTTTACAAATGTTGAAACACGTTCCTACAGGTCCTAGAAATAAAGGGTTTTCGATCTTTCTTGTGTTAATTTTTGCACCATAGATGTTCTATATTTTAAACTACCATTATGTCTTATGAACGGGGACCCCATATATCTTTTAATTTATGCATGCTGAATTGCTTTTAAGTCAATAATAAAACTTCTCCTCTAGAAAATACCCTCTACTTTAGCTATTGAGGGAAGCGATGTCTCCAGTACTGAGCAAATATTTGTATACTATGCAAAAAATTAGGGTGTTGAATTTATTTTCGAATAATATAATGCGAACATAAAACAAGCGGGGTTCAGTTAAGGTTTTGCGGCTGTTTGTGTCGGACCACAAGGATTGTGCAGTTGCAGTTGTGTCTGGTTTCTCAAAGTTTCGTGAGTTGACTGTTTATTTACGTCTGTAGTATAATGTGATATGGCCTTTACACACCGAAACGTTTCAATCAAAGCTGAATATTTGAAATGTTTCGGAAAGTTTCGACTTTATTCAGATTTGTTTTCTATTACGTCTAAATAATTTCCTGTTGTTGTTTTGAAGTTTATCGACCCTACGACAGTCCAGCTTATTACCGGTGGTGACCCAGTTAGAACCACCTGCATACCGCAGTCCAACTCATACATGTAGATATATCTAAGGCGTTGATAAAAAGATGATATAGAAATAAAAAGTTTTTCTAAACTTAACGTTTCAGTATATAATCAAAGTAACACTGACAGTGAAGCAGTCTGCATTTTAACAGGTGGACCATAAAATTTTCCGTAATTAATCCCTGTAATAGTTTTTATCAAATCGTTATATCCAAAGTAACGTTACTATGCGACAATATTCCTTATAGGGTCATTTCACCAAGGATTTTTGTTCCAGTCAGCCCGATCTGAACAAGATTGTCCCCGATATTTTTTATTTTTTTTTGATCGGCCCAAATTGTCGTCTTAAATCGCCTCAAATCGTCCCCTTTGTTGACCCGATTTAGTCCCGACCAGTGGATTATGGCGGGAGGAACAAACCAAGGACGTTCCTCCAGAGATCGACACGTGTCCGGGGAGCTAGTACCCGCAAGTACCCGACACTCGGTAGGGAGGGCAGAAGCTATACGGAAGCCTCAGAGGGCGGGCGAGACAAGAGGCCCTCAGGGGACCCTGTGATGACCAAGACGACCACGGGCCGACGGTTTTTGATCGGCTACTGTTTTTCAATATGTTTAAAAACAACAGCCGATCACTTTTCCGGTACCCGACCCTCGGAGAACTGAGGCGATCGCGCTAGATCTTCCCCCGAAGGTCGCAGGTTCCCGATTTTTTCCCGCAAAACTGCAGCAGATCGACCAAAAAAGGATCGGGTATTATTGGGACCAAAACAATGAAATGGTGAAATGACCCTATCAGAGACCCAGATGCGGACTTGCACGAGAAAAGCAACGAATCACAATATTTGTGTCATTTTTAAATAGTATTAGAACAGTACTTAGAATTTTAATTCTTACTTAACAAAGAAATGAAAAGAGAGACTCAAAACAATAACACCAGGTTTAAAATTGCGATTTGCGTCTTCGCTATATTTGTTTTAAGGGTACCCGCTGGTGATAGATTTAAGTGATCTGTACATGCTTTAGTGCAACACGCTTGCAGATGCAACATGGAAACGAAAAACGTGTTTTAAATTACGATTTCTGCTAAATGTGAACAAATGCGTGCAAGAACTTTTGCTCTTGGCTTCTTTTTCTTCCTTTCCTTTTTTTTTATTATTTTTTTTTTGCTGTTGTTGGTGGGGGTGGTACCGTAGTGGTGGTGTGAAATTTGCAATGTATTCCGCACCTACTTCTTTCCTTCGTCACTGTTGGATAGGTCTAAATCCCGGGAAATAGTACGAACGTAGGAATCGTGGAATATAAATTATGAAATTCATGAAAATTATTGAATTAATGCTGATGTTACTAAACATATCACAGGATTAGAGACGCATGTTAATATCTGTATCTCTGACGAAGGTATCGTTAATTTATGCCACTAGATTCTAGTTTCAGCTGTTGGGTACAATCGTGTAACTTCGCCATCTCCGAAATCCTCCGCAATACGTCAGATATGTTGAATGGAAAGAATGACGTATTAACCATTCATAAATTACTGGTCGAATTTAGCTTCCTGTCTTTTTTTTTAACTTTTCTATTTATTACCAAGGCGTCTTTATCCGTTTAGTGAAAAGAATCGGAACACGGTCAACTGATGTAGACGCTAAATACGCCGGGTGTGTGTTTGAATTGAAAGGAAAGAATTTTCACAAACCGGACAGATATACAGTCAAATCTTTCATAAACAGTCAGTCAGTGCAACAAGAGAAAGTGAGCGCTAAAAAGAGGTGACCGATGAATGAAGGTAACAAATAATAAAATCATATTGTTTGGTTATATTTAAACTGGCTGCTAAATGCAGGTTGACCGCTTAATACATGTTCAGCTGTATATGGCTAGAATCCCCTATGATTCACTTCATTCCTGCCTCCCTCATGATCTCCGGGCGATATGACGTGTAAAAATCAACAAAACAGATATAATAACATTAAAAACAAAAACAAACTAAATAAAAAACATAGTACTTAAATTGTTCAGTTTATTTTTATTTATTTTTTATTACAACATGTTAATCTCTTATATATCATTTTTGTCTGTAAAAACATGGACGTCGGTTAAACTTCTTTTCTGCAGAGGAAAACCTTCCAGATATCCCAGTGTGATTAGAATCAGTCAGATTGTAATGATTATATTCAAAAGTTTCCTGAAAAGAAAGCAAACAAAGAATAAAAGATTGCTTTGAATCACAAAGAAAAGATCTTCTCCAAATCAAAAAAAGAGGAAATGATAATGAAAGAAAGGAAAGTTCTTGAATCTCTAATTAGGTCAGGGACTTTCTCTATTGTAAATCTACTGTAAAATCATTAATTTTCGTTGACAATTAATTTCGTTGATTATGTACCTAAGCAATTTCATGGGTACATTTATTCATGGATCTATATTCTATAAAACGTGAGGTCTATATAAGAGACAAGTTTTTGTGGAGATTAATGTTCGTGGATAAAGCCTTCCACGAAATAGACGAAAATTATTGTCACACGAAATTTAATGATTTCACAGAATATACATGTTCGTGTACATTTTTTTGATATGTCGTTTCCCATCAACTTAACCTATGGTCTTTGTTAATGTTGCCACCACCAAAGTCTATCTGATAAAACCAAGTCGGCTCCTTTCTGTAAGTCTTTAAGTGCCCTGGGAAAACATGAGGATACGTTTTATTGACGTTATGCAGTTTATATCGTCTTTGAGGAAACACACAGTAACAGTTACAAAGTCAAGAGAAGCAATTATACAACTGATATCTTTATAAGAGGGAAAACACTTGACATGAGGTTTAAAACACGAGGTCACGCTCGGTAGGGGCTGGTGTAGGGGTGGGTGATGGGGGGAAATACAGAAATAACCAATTATCGTTACAGTTAACCATCATGACTAATGTAGAAAACTGCCTTCGTGGAAATGTTATTTTATCCTCATATGCAATTAGCTCGATTCTAGCATATTATATCATGATTATAATAAAATATACTTCATTTTATTATATGATAAATAAAATATTGATTGGTAGGTTAATCTATTTGTCTGTCTGTCTGTCTGTCTGTCCCTGTCCTCAGTTGATAATTTTATAAGCTTACACCATGAAGTGTAAATAAGTAAACACTAGATGCAGGCTATAAATAAGCATACAGGTCTAATTAAATACGAGAAACCTTTTTGTGCATGCATATCAGTGTCAGTAATCTAAACAGTGCGCCCCGCCTAACGAGCAATTAGCTATTTCGTAAACTTAATTTGTGGATTTCAAAAGTATAAACATTCTTTATAAACTTTTGAAGGAAGCTGGTAAAACGTGTTGTTTAGAGAGAACTACGCCTCTCTCTCTCTCTCTCTCTTCTTGGAATGACTGAAGATCAATATCATTTACTATTAGCATGTCCTTCATAGATGTCGATAGAGTTAAGAAAATCATATTCAATCCATATTTTTGCAGTGGCCCAATTTTCAATATGTGTCCAAAAGTTTCAAAAGAAAAAAACACACACACACACAAATAGATACAAGTCTCTTTTTTCGAATTTAAGCAAAGAAATAAGTGAGTGTTAAATCGTTATTTCTATTGTTAAATGTGGTTATAACTCAATAATATCAGATTATATTGTTTGATAATAACTTCAGAGCTGTATCACATACACTGCTATAAATTTCCTTATAATAAAATGATAAACATGTACTTAATGATGTACTGTAAAATCATTAATTTTCGTTGAAATTAAATTTCGTTGATTATGTACCTAAGGAATTACATGGGTACATTTATTCGTGGATATATGTTCTAGAAAATGTGAGGTCTATATAAGAGACAAGTTTTCATAGGGATTAATGTTCATGGAAAAAAAAACTCCACGAAATCGACGAAAATAAGTGTCCCACGAAAATAAATGATTTCACAGTACAAAGACATGTTAGACGTATACATTATCCCGATAGGTTTATTCATTATCATGATAGGCGTGTCAATTATCACATTATGCGTGTACATTATCCCGATAGCATATTTATAAATGCACTCGGGCTTCATAAAAAATGTTAACGCCTGTTATCCCTATATTAGTTATATCATCCTTATCATCATCTTGTATAAGTTATAGCATTACGTACTATTATCATGTATAAGTTATATCATTAATTACAATTATCTTGTATAAGTTATCATTACTTACCATTATCTTGAAAAAGTTATATCATTAACTAATCATACTCTTGTATAAGTTATATCATTACATATCATTATCTTGTATAAGTTATATCATTACTATCATTATCTTGTATAAGTTATATCATTACTATCATTATCTCGTATAAGTTATATCATTACTTATCATTATCTTGTATAAGTTATATCATTACCTTCCATTATCTTCTATAAGTTATATCATTATTATCATTATCTTTATAAGTTATACCATTACCTTCCATTATCTTGTAAAAGCTATATTATTACTTATCATTATCTTGTATAAGTTATATCATTACCTTCCATTATCTTGTAAAAGCTATATTATTACTAACCATACTTGTATAAGTTATATTATTACCTACCATTATCTTGTATAAGTTATATCATTTCTTACCATTATCTTGTATAAGTTACATCGTACTTGTTACTATGTGTTATCAGATTTATAATTATCTTGTAAAAGTTATATAATGCTAATCATTTCTTTTATTATTATTTTATTATTAATTATGTTTTTTATTTTATTTATCATTATTTTGAATTAGTTATTTTATGATAATTATCTTATATAAGTTATATCATGTTTTAAGTTATCTTTATTATTTAAAATTTATATAGTATATTATAAAATACGTATTACTATGATTTATTAGAATACTAACGTATAAAAGTGCCAGTACCTCGTTTCTGTTTGTATGCTGGGTTGAACGTTTCGGTCATTTGGATACGGCAAACGCTCTTAGGGTGACGGATAGCTCAGATACTCATTTGGGGTTAGGAGAATTTCTTAGGAGAAAAGGGGGCTTTTGTGTACTTTTTAGCCTGAATGTTGCATTAACAGTTTCACTTTTTTAGCAATTGTAGGAATTGTTGCACATGCGTTTGGTTTGTTATGCGCGTGGTCTTTTCCATTAAATACTGTAGTTTATAGCTTAGTCATTTGCATGCTATCAATATATGCATAATGTATTCTCTATTTATTGCATTTGTAAGGAGCCAAGGACACTGTTCGCTGCAGATGCGCTAGTATCATAAATATAGCTGTCTACCTCCTTAAAATTCTGCGTAGGTTGAAAATAATTATATCCGAAATATATAGATCTGAATTGCACATTTTTTCCCGAGACACGGAAGACCAATGAAATATAAAACCAGAACATTTATTCCTCTCTCTAGACCGCGTTCACTATCACCAGTCTCTATCAAATGTCACAGTATCGATTTCTTAGTTATCGAACTTCAGTTAGCGCAGGCGTATGAACACGGAGTATGATATTTGCTGTAGAGACATATATTTTAATTTTGTAAACGGCGCGCGTAACCGAGATTATTGATTGATTGTCCATATTCGCATTCATCGTTTGAGTAACCCGAGTCTTTCAGTGGTTGGGTACACACTGTGTACGGCAGAATGTGTCAACTCAAGCGGAGCTATGTGTGTGTTTAGTTGACACCACTTCCGTGTGATCAAATATTGGAAAATTCACGTCTTTAGAATTTTCAGGATATCTTTGGAGCCGGATTACACACTGAGAGAGAAAACATGCGGGTCAGTACCTAGCTTTATACTTAAACATGGTATACCACGCTTGTTGTCAGCCTCTGAACGTTTGTCTGTCCATGTTCCTCTGTCCATCTGTCTGTCTTCCGGTTTGTCTATCTCGATTCTCTGCGTTTGCGATATATATCTAACACGAGGTTACACATTTATTGAATAAGGCACGAATCGAATAGTCTTTAGCGGTTGTTTATAATGATATATAGATCTATTCTATAGAATGCAGCGTTTAAGTAGGGAGTACATGTTTTTGGTTGGTCGATACACGAGACAGTATTGCATTGTAAACATACACAAGAAAGTATGAAAGTACTTCACATGTGATAAGAGATGACAATTTAAAATCTCAAGGACGTTTTAAGAATGTACTGACTTGATAATTT
Organism: Solen grandis; assembly: GCA_021229015.1. Taxonomy (NCBI): domain Eukaryota; kingdom Metazoa; phylum Mollusca; class Bivalvia; order Adapedonta; family Solenidae; genus Solen; species Solen grandis. The sequence continues at coordinate 36,528,564 of CM037792.1, forward strand.
CTTTCCGGTTTCCTTTAA
>CM037792.1:36528681-36578681 GCA_021229015.1 Solen grandis
AAGCACGACGGACAAAAGGCGATCACAATAGCTCACCTGAGCACAACGTGATACCATCTTGTAATATGTTCATATGTACTGATGAGGTTACTTCCCCTGGTTACACCTAACGATATTGTAGGCGCCGATTTGATTGGCTTACACAAAGGTCAATCTGAGACGACCTTCTACACAATGTGGTCAGATTCAGTTAGCAAAATATGAGTGCTGAATCTGACTTCAATGAGACTGTGGTCAGACAATGCCAGAAAGGTGCCCCCAACTGAGCTACCATCTTACGACACCACCCACGCCATACCTGGTGTCAGCACTACTGTGTCCGGCAGACAGTGACCCAGGCTGTAGGTCAACACCACACGGACATCTGGCTGCTCCTCCGTCCCACTGACCAGGATATTAATATAGGTCACTGCCAGATTCACTTCTGGTGCGGACTGGAATTCCTTTCTATACATATCCTGTATGAATGTAATATGTTTAACTCTCATGCACTCATTTTTTACAAGCAAATCAGGAGTAATTTGAATCTGAATATTAAAACTGAGATTAAAATAATAATAAGATTTTCAGATTTTTTTCATTGAAAGTAATCGATACTTTATTCTGTAAACCAGATAAGGGTGCTATGGTCCATTAGTAATATATTTGACTGTGTATCAAATAATTGTTAATAAACTCTACTCAAGTCTATGCCACCCTCTCCCCTTTCAAAGTGAGCTGAAAAAAAGGAGCTGAAAAATAAACTATTTTTATGCAATTTTAACTGATGACCTTTGTACTACTTCTATTATAGAATTTAAACTACCACTTTGTTAATAACTGAATAACTAAGTTAAAAATTAAATATTGCATTAGGTATATGATGTAATTAACATGTATGTTTATATAAACATAGTTATATGCAGTTGTATAGTACAGAGCAACGGGGATGGCCTCGACCCTTTTGCTTCTGTGACGAGGAAAATAAAGTGGTAAAAAAAAAAGAATTAATAAAAAAAAAAAGAAAAGATGACTCAGATTGGCAATCTGTTACAAATGAAAACCTAGCTATTGTGTGTAATATTGAGATTTCACATGATTTAAAAACCAATACAATAATGTACATGTATGTAAAACTTCAATATAGCAACAGAGAGTATATGCACTATTATATGCACTATAAAAAATATTCAAATTTCACATATTACTAAACAACAAAATTCAATTATAGATAAAATACATTTTTAAGTTTTTGCAGAGTCCATGAATGAAGATGATGATTAAATCTCTATGAAATCTAAACTTCCTAAAACTTTCCTTGCGAAGAATGTTAGATATGACCTGATTTAAAACATATTAAAAAGGGTCTTCTGAATTTATCATGTTCATTTAGTTTTCGGGATTAAAGGGACTGCCTCCCATTTGCACTCAAAATAAACTCAACTTCGAGAGTAAATGTTATTAATTTTGTTATTAAGTCTATCAACGGCCAGAAATGTAATGATTTTCAAATTATTAGCAAATAAAATTGTTTCAAATCTTACCCAATCAGGGAGTTCCCTGTTTATAAATAGAACATGGATTTCGCTATAAGGGCACTTCACATGGATCATGTGATTGATAATGTGATGTAAACAAAATGTCGGAGTCCTCAGCATCGACTTTTGAAGAGGTAAGTAGTTAGGCTATTTCACCATTATAATACTTAACAGGTGGTGAATAAAGTCATTGTTCAACCAGGACTCGAACCTTGGGCCTCAGGAATACCATTCCTGCACTCTGGCAACTGAGCCACCAAGCCACATGTATGTCTTCTGTCCTATTGATTTATCACCAAATACCTGTACTCGTCTACAATGGATTTTTAATCATAGCGACACCAATACTGATCAAAGTCTACATAAAGGTTAAATCTTATACCTGACGCAAAATATTAAACTGTCAGAAATTTACATGCGCAAATGCAAACGGGCACTTGTGATGTCATATGATTTTTCAAAAATCAATTTTTAAACTTTGTAACTCATTTAAATTTGCGTCACAAAAACGGCTATATTTCGGGATATCTTTGGCATTGTAAGCTATCAGTGATCAAATTTCAATGCCTCCCATACAATTATAACATTGATTTTCTTTAAATTAGAAGTCTTTTTCCGTCATTTTAGCATCTGGGAGGAAGTCTCTTTAATGTCCCACAAATAGCATTTTAGGATTTTTATCTACACGATCAGCCAGATAATTGCCATATCATGCCATTGACAAGTGGAATGATACTACATCCTGTCACATTATCCTGACACAGGACCAACCACTCTAAGAGCTACCCTTATATGCTTGATGTCAAGCAAGGGAAATGGACCAGAACCATGGCTGGGGATCAAACCCACTACATCCTAGTTACAAAGTGGACTCTCCAACTATTGGGTCACTAGGTCTGGCTGTGTTTTTGAAAATGCACTAAAAACTAACAAGAAAATTAATAACCATACCCTGACTTGCTTCAGTCCATCCCGCCTTTGAACATAGGCATATAGGTAACACCTAATTTTCTCAACTAACTTTCTTGGATCACTTCCTGAAAGTATAAATATGTATAATACTTAATAATTTGGTAAAATTATGTCAAATATAACTAAAATACTGAGCAAAGTTTATTTTAATACAGGTATTATTTCATTGTGTTTATCAAAGAAAGTGTCTACTTTTTACTACATTAATATGATACAAAAACAAAGTTGCTTTTCTGCTCCTTATAAATTCCCAATTAGCTGAAATATACAGCAGATAATATTTTCCACTTGGATGCTAGGGTCCCACTCCTGAAATAGGCAGAAAAAAACTCTTGAGTACTTACATAATTTCAAATGCTACCTGAATCAACAACAACAACAACATATATAATTGCCCATTTTTTCATGATATGTCATAGGTACAGTAAAGAAAGGTAAATGATGTTGATCCAACAATATATAGAACATATACTTGCCCAATTTTTCAAGATCTGTGACAGGGACGAAGGGAGGTAAGTTATGTTGACCCAGGACAAAGTTATCTCCCTTCCTAAGAAGCTGAACACAGTAGGGTTCAGCAGCTGGATAATGACTGCCATACACAGGATCAAACCTCACTACCAGATCTGGGGCCAGGGAATGAATGCTCACACCTGCAACATTTTTTTTTCTATGACTGTGGACTTTAGAATCTGAGCTACAATATTATATGAGCAAACAGAGGAGACCCTGATCAGACAGCTCCTGAAATGACATACTACATTAAGTTATAGGGTTATTCAGTTCTAGAACTACCCTTACATGCTGAAGGGATTTAAACCTTGGTTTACAGTCAGGCCTTTTTTCCAGATAATGGGAGTGTGGCCAAAATACCATATCAAAATATAATACCACAAGAAAATCCTGTGGTGAACTGCAAATTTGAGGAAAACTGAACCAATAAAAAAAACTAGAGGCAAAGATACCAAAGGAAAAGAAACCCTGAAGGTACAACTCTGTTTGAAGAAATGAAACATGAGGATGTTAACTAAACTTGATACCTAAGATTCTGTAGCTATCAATTACATCCTGCAACTTGCGGATATCTTGCTGCGATACAGATCTGTCATCTTCCGTTACTATTTCTGTAGCATCCTGAAACATACCCAGAGAAATCACAATCATTAATACAAAACCAAACTTTTTAAGTGTGACTGAGTCTATAACACAATATGAAACTAGAACTATCACTAAAGGTGATAAACAGCCCAGCATCCCACCTCGTTTTCATGTATTTTGAATGTAGGACATGACATGACACGCGTGATTTCTACTGTAAAATCGTTAATTTTCGTTGACATTAAATTTTGTTGATTATGTACCTAAGGGAATTTCATGGGTACATTTATTTGTGGATCTGTGTTCTACTAGAAAACTTGAGGTCTATATCAGAGACAAGTTTTCATGGGGATTAATATTCGTAGATTTAACCCTCTATGAAATCTCGACGAAAATTAGTGTCCCACGAAAATTACAGGAATGATTTCACAGTATATAGCATCCACTTCTGAGAAGCTGGTGTACTAAGAATATCGTTGATATGTCTGACTGTTAAGAAATGAGGAAACAAGACTGTAACAGTATGAAATCCCACCACAAAGAAACTTGTTCATGATCCCGATTCCTGTGATCGCGAACCTATCAATGTTGTGTTTTGATGGGTTATCTGGTGATATAAAAAGACATTAATGCAAAACAATCTATCAAAATTAGTTACTCTGTAATCATAAGTGGCCCATTTCTCCAAATGAGACCAAAAGTAATTAAATTTCACCCTACCCTTCATACACATACCAAGATTGACACACAAATGTTTGTTTGCCTAGGCTTAACATATCACCAACAGTATTAATTCTATCATTTGTGGACTTGGTGTACATGACAGAGATACAGTTGTAAGGAACTGCCATCATGTGCTGAGTGTCAAGCACAAAGGGAGAGTTTTACCATACAGGCATCTCAAAACTGGGGATTAATCCGATTTTATCCACAACCTCCCATTAACAAGACGGATTTTCTAACCACTTGGGTACCTGGCACACAGATTAATTACCATATCTCTCTGCAAGGTTTGCAGCTCCTTCTCCAGTTGCTGTCTCCGGGCCACTAGCTGCCTCAACAGCTGCCCCTCCCTTTCATCCTCATCACGACACTCCAGGAACTCCATCTGAATGGTTGGATCGTTCTTTAACTAAATAGAGATACAAAGAACTACATTTTGTTGCTTTGACATATACATGTATCTAACTTTCTATCGATACCCATAACACTGCATCAAGAGATGCTTTATTACTCATAGATGTCATAGCTGTTTAGAAGATCGAAAGTGGTCAATAATTTAAATATAGTGGCTATTGTATTAATAAACACATTATATAAAATAAGATGAAATTTTTGAAAAATGTTTTGTCTGGGAATAAATCTTATTCAATAATGTCTTTTACCTTTCATTATATGTGAACTTAGATGCAAATATGGTTACATGTTTGGTAATTGTAAACATGTAAACAACCTGTGTAGAGGCCCCATTCTGATCTAGCTAGTCATCGTATTTATAAGGATACAGGCATGAGGGTTGTAAAATTCCTAAAATAATAACTTGCCCTTCGCAAGTTTGAATTGGAGACGATGTGAACACCACCAATATGCTAACAGATTAAACCCTGTAAATGGACGATGTGAATCATTTAATAAGATGATGTGATCCCATATATTAATTGATTTGAACAACTTTGATTTGTACATGTATGATTTAAGTAGGGGTGGGCATTATTTCACAATACCATTTGTCTGCCAATATATTGCAATCTGATTTCAAATATCACAATGTATTGTGTTTTAGTAGCTGAATAATTTTCAAGTATTAATTCAAGCAGATCTAATAAATAAAAACAAAAAGCAAATACCCATATGTTTATATAAGTCAACATTTAAATGTATGCATATTTTTTTTATTCAAAAGTAAAGTTAACATCTTCAGGAGTACAATAATTTGCACTATGGTTATACAGGCTATCAAGTATAAACAAGCTATTATGATGGTAAATTGGTAATGGTTATTATAAGATTGAAAGGAAACTTGAAGCCAAATTTTCTGTTGAAAACTTAAGGCAAAGAATTTTGCATACCTTACACAAATTTTTAATTATTTGGTAATCTCTATTCAGATCTGCTCAGGTTATTTTTGTAGTGTTGGCATCCGCTTGATGGATGGATTACTTATTAACCTGTTTGATAATATATATATACATATTTTATTTCATGAAATTATTCATTAGTTTTCATATATTTTTTCATAATGAAGGATTTAGATTCGTTTCTTCATTATGATCTTTTTTTTTTTTTTGAAAAAATATCCGGCCTCTCTGGGATTGAAACCTAGACACATGGTAGACCGACACTCTAACCACGTCGCTAAAGAGCAACAACGGGGTCGTTGGAAGTGTAGGCCAATCACAACAATATATGCCCTAATCGGTCATGTCATTCTGTTGCTGCATTCAACAACTTTAGTCCTATTAATATTCCGTCGCTTTGTGATATTTTTGTAGTTGACCCAACTACAAAAATATCACAAAGCGACGGAATATTAATAGGACTATCAACAACTTAAACAAGAACAGAATCGACAGGTCTGTGGGATTTTAAGCTTACTTAAATAAAATAAATGCATTAAAGAGTGTTTCCCAGAATATTTTGCTAAAAGGAATTAATTGAAACTGTAGTGTATCAAATCTGGTGAGAAATAGCAACAAGAGCATGATGCTGAATCGCTCACCTGGTACATGCTCATGATTCAAGTAAGACAAGGATTTGATAAATAAATCAAACATTTACCCTGAAATACTACACACAAATCTAGATGGGCCATATGGTTTCAAGAGATTGGGCGCAGGTATTTAACTAGGCAAGATTCTGAAACTTATAACTAATTAGATACTATCTTACCCAACAATTAGCTCTAGCCTATTGATTCTAAGAAGATTGTTAAGATTTTATTTACTCAGTAAACAGTGACCTGGTGTGGGGTCATTTATCACCTTGGGCCAAGATTTGTACAAATCTTGAAGTGACCCATAAGATGATGCTACATACCAAATATCTAAGCTCTAGGCCTTATGCATTCATGGAAGAAGATTTTTAAGATTTTCCTATACTGTATAACTCTATGTAAAACAAGTGACCCCTGGTGCGGGGTCATTTATCACCATAGGGCTATGATTTGTACAATCTTGGTAGTGGCCCATAAGATGATGCTTCATACCAAATATCTAAGCTCTAGGCCTTATGCGTTCATGGAAGAAGATTTTTTAAGATTTTCCTATATAACTCTATGTAAAACAAGTGACCCCTGGTGCGGGGTCATTTATCACCATAGGGCTATGATTTGTACAATCTTGGTAGGGACCCATAAGATGATGCTCATACCAAATATCTAAGCTCTAGGCCTTATGGATTCATGAAGAAGATTTTTTAAGATTTTTCTATATAACTCTATGTAAAACAAGTGACCCCTGGTGCGGGGTCATTTATCACCATAGGGCTATGATTTGTACAATCTTGGTAGGACCCATAAGATGATGCTACATACCAAATATCTAAGCTCTAGGCCTTGAGTTTAGAAGAAGATTTTCTAAGTTTCTTTAAAATCTATTTTAGTGCCCTGGGGCTATTATGCAATGGACAGAACCATTTATACAACTTTAGTGGCCATCAAGAAATTCCTGCAAAACCTAAATATTTCTCAAATTGGCCAAGCGTTTTAGGAGATTGTTTGTTTGAAGCAATTATTTGAGCGCCGGACGCACGATCGACGACGCGGACAAGGCGATCAGAAAAGTCACCTTGAGACGTTTGCTCTGGCAAAAATTTTTATATTTTTAATTATTTAACATTGTTGGGAATTTGGCGCGAAGAGAACCGGAAAATAGAATCTAGTGGTGGAGCTAAAGTTTATATATATACAGTTAAGCCCCAAATTGACGGTCTAACCGCCGGTCTCCAATATCGACGGCCACCGGGAGACCGGTCGTCGTTTAGTATGTAGTGGTTGGTGGTGGTGTGGGGATATATCGGAGACCGGCTTAGACTGTCTACATTTCTAAACAAATCAATTTTCACTTTTTTTTTGTAACTGAAGTCTTGTTATTGATCAATTAACGCAATTTTAAATTAAATTAATAAATTAATGTCATCAACAGTCTTCTTCAATTGGACACATTCTAAATAAAATCATTTAATTTCTTGATGATGATGATGATAATGATGATGACCATCATCATCATCATCATAACTATTGAAAAGTATGGCAAGGACTTTTAAGTGTTACTCGATATACCGCCTCGTGCACACACCTCCGTGATAAGTGTGGACAATTATGGCATTTGTCAGTCACTGTAATAAACACAGAGAACGCAAATACATATTGAGCAGAGATAGAGAGAGATTTAGAGAGAAACTTTTGCTACAATAATTAAATAAAAACTATCATTTGATTAATATTAATTAAGAATCACAAAACAGGCAACAAATAATAATTAATGCGTATTTCATTTAAAATGCTTATTTGCTAACAACACTGGTGTATTAATCAAAAGATAAATAAATAATTAAAATATTAAATTAAATCATCGAGTCCCCCTTAACCTATTTGGCTATAATTTCAGAAACCGTTACATCAAATACCAGATAAATATAGGGATAGAACGAGACAAATAAAGGCAATATTTTGTAAATATGGGTAAGGGAGCCTTCATTGGATAACAACATAACAAAAAGAAAGTAAATGCGTAATTAAGAGTTTAATTTATATAAAACTGCACAAATCAACCTAATTAAGCTACTACCTACTAAACGACTGTCTCCGGTCTCGGAGACCGGCGGAGACCGGAGACCGGCGAAGACCGGAGACCGTTTTTTAGTAGACCCCCCAGAAGTGCCGGAAGTGTCAATTGTTACATGTTATAATACTTTAACGAATATACGGTACAGTTATAACTATCGTCAAGAATTCCTACGCACCATATCATTGCTACAAGATAAGACCAAATGATTATTTAAATGATATTCATTCGTAGAAAATGCATATATTTAAGGAACAGGTTACGCACAATTATTTGTTGAGAAGAACATTAGCTGAAAATATATGCTACGTATTCACGAAATAATGATAAAGTATCCTCAGTCTGAACAGGGGATCTGTATATATGAAGAGACCCTGGTCTGAATTACAATTTCTTTGACAGATATATACGTGTTTCATCAAAACACTTCTCATTGAAACCAGCAGCGTCTGTTGCAGGCCGAATATTATAAGCATCTGCAGTACATCATAGTCTGTTTACCGTCTCCGTATGTCTGAAAAACGATCGTAACGAGAACACTTCATTTTAGCTGACTGCGGTACGCTTTACAATATATATATATTTATAATCGTTTTACATTCTACATTACTTCAGGTCCCATTAACGTTCAACATTTTTAAACGAGATTTCTTTCTTTTCTCTCTACCTTTTAACATGCAGTGTCAATATGAGTCACCGTCATATATGTTTCCCAAAGTGGTCTGGTAATAAATCACCATAATTACATGTATATAATATCAGATATATATCATGCATGTATAGGCCTAGTAATTTACGCTAGACCCCTTTGATATTTCCTGGGTTAGGTCAGGCCCGAGAATAAAAATGATACTTATGTACGACCCAAATCATAGGAATTTGAGAATGATACTCAAATTTGAGCATGAGATCGTACAAATTAGTAATTTTGAGAACACGAGACCTCTACATTGCGCCGAATGAGTTTTTACTGGGTTCGAACCCATTAATTTTAGATCTGCAGTTATGTAGTTTTGCTGGGTGCATGAATAGCGTGGTGGTAATTAACGCGCTTCGTTTTTAACCAATGCGTCCTGGGTTCAATTCCTGGTCACATAGCTTACGTGAGAGTGTACAGTGGTCGCCCCGTTGAGATACATGGGTTTTCTCCGGGATCTCCGGTTTCCTCCCAAAATAATGATCAGATACACCGCCGCCAGAGCCATCAAGAATAATCAACATAAGCTGTGATAACTTGTTTCGTAATCGATGTAAAATAATTAATGTTTAATTCTAAAACTACAAGAGGAAGCCGTACGGCGATAGTTATTTTCCATTATGCGGAGATTAAATTCGTATAAATTAACATATTATATTTATTTATTTATTTATTTATTTATTTACCGTTTTGTTACTTTATTCTCCAGAATATCAACAACTCCGATACTAATGTTGACTAAAACAATCTCGAATGTAAGAATTTGACCAAATTCATAATGAGACAACCAGAACTATTATTGGTGCCATATAAATTGTCTCAATCAAGAACAAACATGAGAAACACCCTATATTTAATTACATGCTATCCAGTACCTACACTGAAATGATAGATAGTCAATGGTTAATCTGGTTTAAATAAAATACCCATTGTCTTGCTTGAGATACTGTTTGTAAGCACTACTTTGACCTGGCCTTTAACTACTAAAGCCCGGAACGACGAATCGAACCGTTTTAAAGATCCAAAATGACCGTCCAACATAAATAGTATTTATACCCATTCGCCCTATCGCAAGGCTTAATATAAAAAGAGTTCGGAACTGTGATTATGATCTCTACCATTAATTTATTACAACACGCCTCTCTCTCTCGTTCTCTCTCTCTCTCTCTCTCTCTCTCTCTCTCTCTATATATATATATATTAATTTCTTTAGACCCCTGTTTGATTACACAATTGGGACAACATTCCAGCTGATGTACAGCTGATTTACAGCATACAGATAACACGAATACCATCAAAAGGTCAGGGTTCTTTCAGCGCTCAAGTATTACGTACCGTGCGATACTTGTCTGTGGCATTTGCATGTCCTTCATATTGGATGCTGTGCAGATTCTAATGCTCATTAAACGCAGATTATTGTCTCAAATCCTCATTTGCACTCGTGGCTCGGTAGAAAATTCCAAATATTACTTATTTCATTCATTCATGACCCTCTCTCTCTATTTTTTTACATAGATGAGGTTTATTTCCTCATTTTTGTCAGAATTTGCTCTCATTTCTCTAATGTATAAGTCTGTATTTTTTCGGTTGTCAAATGAATATCTGAAGGATATTCATTGACAGAAAATGCCTATACACAGGGAAAAAGTTAGGCACCATTATTTGTTGAGATGATATATATATGCTTCATACTCACGGAATTTCATTAAAATAATTGAATGAATTACAGTATCTTGGATAAACATATAATTATATTATTAACCCTTTCCCTCATATATACTCATTTTGACGCCCTCAATAGGTATACATAAAGCCTGATCTGCAGAAAACCACAGTTAAACCTTACCAAATTTAATTACAAAAATCCTCATTTCCAGACCACTGAGGAGCAGCAAACAGCATAAAACCTGATCAGCCTGCGAGTTACTCTCAGGCTGATCTGGTTTTATGCTGTTCACATAGATCTTTTCATGGTTTTCTCTATGAAGGAAAGGGTTCAACACTTCACTCAGATACATATCTGCAATATATTATAGCCTGTTTCACCGACTCTGTATGATTACAAGACGGTTATAGTCTGGCTCTCAACACAAGTGTTTACTCCGCCGTTTGCGGTGTAGGGGATGCTTTACCGATTAAGTTTTACTCTACGCCTATTCTGACTTCCAAGAATGAAATGCTTCTTTTATCCATTATAATTTAAAACCTCAACGCCGCACATCTGTCTTGTTATACTGTTATATATACGTCTTTACGTATTCGATCCATACGGTTTAAGATTTCCAAAGCGATACTTATAAATTGTTTAAACCATGCCATTGTACATTCCAATGGATACCTAGAGCTATCACTGAACGTGATTAATACCTTAACTACAATGCCATTTGTCAGTGATTAACATTTGGATGTCGTGCCATCCAAAGTCAATGGCTATTATATGTATGGCCTTGGCATGCCACATCCATCCCACCAAGGCAAACATTTCAGTCGAGTAATTTTAAAATCCTGCAGTCATTGGAAAAACGTTAAAGCCCAGACCGGCCTATTGGCATTTATCTATTACCTTTGACATCCATGTAGGACCTTCACCTTTGAGCAAGTAATCTGAATCCTATCCTATGTAAAGCGCTCAGCCTAAATAAAGCAATCAACTGCGCCAAGTTGGTTGAAAATTCTCACAGACCTGAGTGAAGTTAGATCCCGGACAAGGAAATTTGTACTCATTTGTTACCTTTGACCTCCGAGTCTGACATTGACCGTTGAGTCAGCATTCTTGTTAATTCTTGCGCGCAACACTCCATCTTAATAAGAAAACATGTGTGCCAAATAATTTGAAAATCCACTTATCCTTTGTCATGTTAGAGCCCACACAAGCAATTTTTAATTGAATTTTGACGTTGGACCACCAAGTATGGCATTGACCATTGGGCCAGCAATATGGTTCTTGCGCGCTCTGTCACTCTGTCTTCAAAAGACTACATTTGTGCCAAATACTCTGAAAATCCACCGATCCTTTTTCAAGTTGTCAAGTGATATCGTCTATCACTCACGGTTCTCTCCCTTTACCAATAAAGGGAGAGAAGGGTAATCAGAAGTCATGGCTTATCCGACGATGGTAGAGTTATAGCGCGTGTACGGACAAAGAAGATTCTTATAAAGCTCCCCCCCCATCTCATAGGGGTAGTGGGAATATATTTTATAAAGGTGCACGTATCGCTTGGCACGCAACTAATAGTGATGGTCCCAGAACTGGTTGGCCTAGTGTCAGGATGTTTTGACTTGGTATCATACCACTTATGGCAATGCGACGAAGTTCTCGTTCTACCGTTTGTCCCACTTTTTTTTAGCAAATAAAATAGCTCTTTTTTTAGTCAAATTTCAAAAAGATATATTAAGTATTTTTGTATTTTGCCCAGGTCATGTCAAAAATAAGTTTGTTTAGAACGGTTACGTGTGCCGCGTACTCATACGGCCGACATCAAAGGTGCCACTGTGGCCTACATGACAAAGTTGCCGCTGTGGCCTACATGACAAAAGTGAAACAAACGATAAGCCACTTATAGTTTTTTTTAATATATGTTTTATAATTATTATTTTTTCAATATGGAACTTAACCTTGTGCTCAGTTTCGCCACGCTTTGGTTAAAATCCATATTATATAAAAAATAAAAATAAAAAAGTAAAGCTTACCGTAATTGTTGTTCTGTTGCAAGTGTAATCTAAGATCAGATGGTAAAGTAACATACAAGAAAAAAAACTGTTATCGGTCACTATTTATTTACATATATTTCATGATTTTATTTATAAAAATAAGTATATTACAATTACAAAAATATATTTTTCTACACAATGCTCGAAATTTATTATCAAATATCTAATATGTGCAGCTTAAAAAGCCACGGGGGGATTACAAGTACACGTTTAATCAGAATATACCAGTTTTTTTGTTCAGTCCGTGTACCCCTAGGCAGGCTATCAGTAATGTCGGACAAGAAAAGTTAACTCTTGCGTAAAGAGATTTTTTATCAACTATGGCACATTAGGAGAGGCTAAGAGAGCGTTTTAGCCGGCTCAAATCTGTTCCTCGCCAGGAGTAACAAATATGTGAACACATCGGAAAAACACATAATTAAACCTGATGTAAAGTTCCCCGAAGTGATAGCTAAATCATTTACAGCTGTCAAAATTCAAAAATCAAGCACAAGCTATTAATTTGTTAGATGCTAAGAATTGCGTTGCTATATACTTGGGGTTTAGTATTTCAGTCAAATAGCGACGTTCAGCTATTACAGGTTGTGGAAGTCCCTAAGTGCACAGAGACACCAATGTAAAAACCACCGACATGCGCATGCCAGCCGGAAGTCTGCCTCACATTGAAAAAATCCGAGTTACGTTCCAGGAAAAATCCGAGTTTCTGACCGGCACTCGAGCACACACCGGTGAGAGGTTAATAAGTTAAAAGCAACCTAACCATCCGACCACGGAAGATCCCAACACAGTGTATCCAGTCACTGAATGAACACAACCTTTGTCATGGTTTCATTTTTCGTTTGTTTTTTTTTCTCCATCCGATCGTTCCAATAGCCGATCTAATCTTCTATAATTTTAATCGGGAAGCAAGTTTCAAACACTTATACTGATTAGTCCTCATTTTTATAGAAGAAGAAGAAAAAAAGCCCCATCGCGGATTGAACTTGCAAACAGAGAGGCCGTGGTTATTTAACTCTACCAGTCGTCCACAGCGCCCTTTAGTTTTTAGACGCTAGAGTCATATACTCGAGCAGAACTTTTCGCAATACATTGTATGGTCTGGGTTGATTCTATATCGATAAAATTAAACATACATATGTAAAATCATTTTAATAAAGAAAATAATTAAGTCTCTAAAATGTAACAATATTCAATATCAATTTGCAAAATAATGAAAAAAAAAAGCGGTATAAAAGAATTCTCTCTCTTTCTCTCCATCTCCCTCACACACATATGTTCATATTCGAGCATGTAAAGTAAACTACACGTATGATTAAAGTTACCAATGGTTTGACACACATTCAGTTATCACAGATTAGTTATATTCACGTATAGGCCATGGTTATCTATGTCACCTGCATGTAATCAGGTTTCCAAATATAGGCCTGATAGAGGAACATCTATATGCATTAACCCTTTCCCTCCTATAGACTCATTTTGACGCACTCATTAGGTACCACATAAAGCCTGATCTGCAGAAAGCCACAGTTAAACCTTACCAAATTTAATTATAAAATCCTCATTTCCAGACCACTGAGGAGCAGCGAACAGCATAAAACCTGATCAGCCTGCGAGTTACTCGCAGGCTGATCTGGTTTTATGCTGTTCGCATAGGTCTTTTCATGGTTTCCTCTATGAGGGAAAGGGTTAACCTAGCTACATTTGAATCTGGTTTAATCTTCAAATGATAACTAAGTGGCTTGTATTGATTCCCTGTATTCAAATTATCCATTAAAAATGGCAAACGTATATTTTATGATATAATGAACCAATCGCATAAATCAACACATTTAAAAAAATGCGTACCTTTGTGTCTCAAAGATGCAGACGTTTACACCTAAGATTTCCCCGTTCAAGTTTCATGTATTTTTAAAAGGTTTTTACATCTATTAAGGGATATAGAAGTCATTTTGACCGTTTCATCATTTGACCCTCACATCGTGATTTGTGTGGTAGTAATGACATCACTGTACTATAAGGGACGTTTCTACTCTAATATACTTACGTATACAATTAATATGACATATATTCCATAACATCTCCACATTTGCTTAGAGAAACTGTAAGTTTGTCAGTTTAACATTATTTAAATATCTATGTATGTACACACATGTATATTAAAATAAGTTTCTTAGGATCATGTCAAAGTAAACTTACAAAGAACATTAAAAATGGCCCCGAATAGATTTTAGTAAATTTTCACAAAAAATACACCCTAGCATCATCAGTGGTCATTGCCCATAACACATATAACTGTTTAAGATTTTTAAATACATTGTAAACACTTGAAGTATACAAAAAGTGTTTTATAGCAAACTGTCTTGAAAACGAATCCATATATATGTACATAAAGATCTTTATACAGTTATTTAGAATGACTTTTTAAAATTATGGATGGAACATCCAAAGCATTAAAAAAGAACAAAATCATGTTTGCATCTAAAATAATTCACTAAAATAATTATTTTATGGGTGTGTTGGGAAATGTGAAAACAAGGTAGAAAAAAAAATCGTACATCTATGTATATCATTATAAGAAATGATATTAACATGCATGTATACTAGTATGTCATCTTGTCCTTTATAGACATGATGTGTATCACAAAGATTTTAGACTTGGGCCACACTACATGTATATGGCCCTCAGTGCCGGAAGCACTCTGACGTCATCAGAGATTCTGTCTGAAAACGAGATTTCCGGAGACAGGTGAAGAAACATGACTGCGCAGGGAAATAAATTTGTTCAACAAGATATTGCATTTAGTCTATACACCGGTATAAATTTTACTAAAGAGATGTCATTTTAATAACTTCCAGTATAAAATGTTCGTCTAGGAGGCGACAGGAAGCCACAAAGACTGCAGTTAGACTTTTGGATGCTGGTCCAGCACTCAATCTGACGTCCTCATCGATTCTCGGATGATTCCGGAGATAGACAAAAACACGATTGGTCAGCACGGAGTGCCCCGGCGGAAGCATACAAGGAATGTGTACTACATTTCCGGTTGTCTGGACTATCAGTATTTCATACCATCAAAAGCACCATGCTTATGAGTTATAACATTTTTTTTTAGTAAAATAAAGTCAAAACGTTGATCCATTCAGGCGGAAATATCTGCATCGCCCGTGACAATCGTGACGGCAGACGACACTGATTCGCACCTGGTTGAGTTCGTATCATGTTCAACGACATATTTTACCTCTTTTTCTTTTGGAGGTGTATACAATTGATGTGAAAGTATAAAGAATGTAATTGAAGCTATTTTAAAGCAAACTACTAAAATGAAAAAGTTTCGACTCATAAGGTTATTGTTATATATCCAGCAGGATGCCTTTTCTTCGCATTTTTCCCGCCAAATTATGCACGTGCTGTCAATTATGGCCCCGAACAAAATTGGCCCCGGAACGGTACCTGAAAGAAATTTATAATGAACATGTAGATCTATAAGGTATTCGATAAACAAAACACAAATTATGGAAATATGGATGCGTAATCTAATCTATATCATATTCTAAATTGACCAAGCGAATTTAAACTTTTCGAAAATATCCACTAAAATGCTGATATCTTAATAGCCATAACATCCTGAATTAATTGACGACCCATAAGGTCCGTGTTACAGCGGTGTAGTATCTACATTATTGCCGATGCGATTTTTCACTGGAGTGGGGGAGGGTGTGTGGAGGGTCATGGTCTTCTCATGCCCAAAGTACAGGTCCAAGGAGTCGTCGAGAAGGACTAGTAGTAGTCGTAAAAACTGGTTTCCTAATCAGCGTAAAAAGAAACCCATCTGAACTAAATTACCCCTTGTACAAGCAGATTCTTACAAGAACCATACACGCAATGAGAAAATACAGAAAAAATAAGAAAAGTTATGCCGCCCCCTTAAAAAAAAAAAATTAGCAAAAAAAATAATAAAAAAATACAATGACTATCATTGAAGATGATGAAAACCCCCAGTACACCACCTTAACTTTAGAACGTGGTATGCTTCGAAACTGTTTTTGTAAAGTGGGAATGAGACAAAGCACCCGATTCTTATTCACGTTGTAAATCACAATAGAATGATTTTCAGACTAATTATAAGTTTATGCATGGAAGTGAACTATTCAAACAGACACTGTAGGTCATAATTAATAAAACAGTTACCTAGCAACCGGACAATACACCATTTCAGACCAAGACCCAGGGTCCGCTGACTGTCATGTATACATCTGAAATAGAAGAAGCCTAGAATTAACATCCTGTGACAAATACTACATATAACATGATAATTAAATATTGTCAATCTGATTAGGTTTTGTTTGTTTGTTAATGTCCCACAGACAGCATTTCAGTCCAATGGAGACAATGTCTACTTGAGACAGATATAGTGCTGCCACACAGTAGTATAACGCATGATACCACATCCAGTCACATTTTCCTGTCACTGGACAAACCAGTCCTGGAACTACCCTTATATACTGAGCACCAAGCAAGGGGGATATGCCAGTATCCTTTTTATACATGTCACGGCCGGGGAACGAACCCACGACCTCGCATTACTTAAAATTTTAGCTACACTAAGCGCTAAGCGATTTGTCTACGATGTAATATCGATGTGAGCCTCCCTTCACCAGCCCGACGTAGACAAACGCCCATGACTGGCGGTGACATTGATTCCAAGCCAAAAAAGAAAACAAACTGACCTGAGGGTTGCGGCCACTGCTGGGGGTGAAGGGATGAAGAGCAGCAGGATGGAGACGAACACGAAGGGCAGGTACACATAGAGCAAGTTACAGGACTGACCGCACTTCCCAACGGTTACCATAGAAACGTTTTCCCCGATCTTTGGCGGCACACATGTACATTCTGTATAGGACTGAAAATAAATTCATTAATGCATTTTTCATGTTTTTAGCGGTAAAAAAAAAATAAAGACCCACCTGTCATTGTAAGGTCTAGGTCATCTACTCACATGCAATATCACAAACAAAAACCACAAAAATATCCCTTGAAGTCAATACATCTGAAAACACTGGGTAGGTCATTTGACTTTTGGTAAGAGAATTCTGATAGATTATAATTTTAAAGGCATGTTGACTGGAATAAACTCATCAGTCAAGATTGGTAAAATGATTTTTTTCAGTCAATAATAACAACATCATTTTATCAAAAACTGTTCCTCTGTGAAATAGTATTGCTTGTAACTATTATTTATTCCATGTTTACATGTTACAATCTATCTTCTTGGTATATGTATCATCCATAGATTAAGCTACTTGTAAAGGACAAAATCAGCGAAATCAGTCCAATCCTGACGCATTGATAGCAGCAGAAATTAAAGTCGGACATTCCACTTTGAGATCAAATATTTTTTTTTTTTTTTTAAAAAGTAACCTGTCCGTAAGACAACGCGCTCAACGTTTTTAGAACTTGTTAAAAAATATAAAATAAAAAAACCCAACAACTTTGCAATAAACGGAAAGACAAAAATCTTCCCCAAAAGGAACAAAACGGTTAAGACAAGAGTTAACCTGATGCGGTACAAAATACGAAGTCGAAAAAGGGAAATAACTCTATCAAAATTACATGTATGTACTTCTGTTATTGTCTACAAATCATTTACAAGTACAACAATACCTCAAAGTGTCTAGTGACAAAAATGAGGATACACAATAAAATTTAACCAAGGTGTGACACCGACGGAGAAGTCGCGCTTATGCCAAGGATGGCTCATCTTTTCTTCGAAATTTCAAGTTAAAAAGAGAATTAATTCTAATCGGCGGAATAAATAAAATGCATTATATGCGTTGATTACTTTTAAAATAACGAAAGAGGAGACATGTACAGTGCAATGTGCAGAACGTTGCGCAACAGATACGCGCTGTCCTTAAGTCCAAAGCGTCAATGTAGCATTTACATACCTTTCCGTCCATGGACTGCTTGGCGCACCCCGCGTGACACGGGGAGAAGTATTGCACGCCAAAGTCGTCACACACGGGCTCGTATAGCTCTGTGTGACACCGACAGTTGCTGTTACACTCGCTGATCAGGGCCGGAAGAGCTCCATTGGAACTAGAACATAAGAACGGTGTGTCAGATATATGGAAATACTAAGCATGTTATATTTTTAGTTTTTTTTTCTGTTGGCAAAATATTCTGCGATTTTTGCATTAAGTAAGGTATGTTAATTTCTGCGTGTATATTCTTTACGATTTTTTCGATTTCTGAACCCAAGAATTAATTTCTGCGTTTGTTTACTGTATGTCTCTCTGCAGAACTGAAAAATAACTAAATTAAGGTTTATCAGGAAATTACATACTTTTCTTGGGGGAGGGGATGGAAATCTGCTGTAAAATGCAAAAAAAAAGTTATACTTATATTTCGTTTAAACATTTTTACTTGTCAGAAATCTTGATTGAGATTCTATTTCAAAGAAGTGTGACGGAAAACGATCTGCTGATTATATTTCGATATTTTGATAATATTTCAAATATTTGAAATTGCCCACATCGGCAAGTAAATGGATTCTACAGAACCTTTCTGGTTGACGATGATTGAAATAGAGGTTGAAGTGACATGTGCTACATATGTATTACTGTATTCATTAATATTCTTGGGGTAAATCGTTGGTATGTTATAATTTGTTTGTTTGTTGGGTTAAAAGTCCCACCGACAGTATTTTAGTCATTTGGAGACC
Source organism: Solen grandis (assembly GCA_021229015.1). Classification (NCBI taxonomy): domain Eukaryota; kingdom Metazoa; phylum Mollusca; class Bivalvia; order Adapedonta; family Solenidae; genus Solen; species Solen grandis. The sequence goes on from CM037792.1 coordinate 36,548,183, forward strand.
ATGTATACTTGAGACAAATATAGTGCTGCCACACTGCAGTATCACGCCGTAGACATGTGGCATGATACCACACTCAGTAACATTATCCTGACACCGGGCCAACAAGTCCTGGAACTACCTTTATATGCTGAGCGCCAAGGAAGGGAGCTATACCAGAACCATTTTTTATGACTTCGGTATGTCGCGGCCGGGGATAACTTTGATTTCGTAGATGGGTTTATTCAAGTGAAATCTATCTGCAATGCTACTGAGACAGATCCAACAAAATCCAATGTCAACGAAATAAAACGCCGTCAATACCTGTTCTGGTATGTTTGGGAGACACCCGCCACGTGACCGAGGTCACAGTGGACCCAGAGTCCAGTGGAGAGGATGAGAGATAGACTGCTACATATCAAGGCCACACGGATGCAGCCCTTCACTTTCAATTCCAGTCGTTTACACAACACCCCGCCCAGGAATTGCCCGCCCGCGGCGCCCGGGACCGCTAAGAAACCTGCAGTAAATGCATATATTCAAATACAATATTTTATGTGCACAAGTAGATGTATCTGCAATGTATAAAGTAGAAACACATGCTGATAATGTTTACTGCACGACTTGATCATTATCACATCATAAGCGGGGACACCAAGCGTTATGGGCATAAAGTCGGTTATTGCGATGCATTAGTGGTCGCTGAGCATTAGGTCTCATATAAAGTTGGAGTTTTGCGATAGAAATGTAGTCATAAGGCGACCCCAAATGCACAGAAGCGCGCGAGTTGAACCACCGACCTACCGCAAGCCAGCTGGAAAGCTTTCTCACATGAAACTCCGAGTGTCATGGCTCCTTCGCATGATTATCTCTACATCTGATCCAATCTAGGGTACTTGTGATAAAGCACTACCCGACCACAAAGACGTTGCCCTTAAAATTAATCAAATTAATGATTCTGCTAGGCAATATAATTGGATTAAAACTCCGATCTGCGGTTTCCATACCTTCGACCACAGACGCTTTGTGATAAGGTCAGAATGCATAACGATTTATAGAAAGATATGCGTAATTTTATATTTTAAAGAATGCTTTCTTCATTCCAATGAAATACCAACAGAAAGGCATACACAACCTTAAAATCCATTCAGAAACGCCCGAATAGTAACAATTCTACTACTAAACGATATTTCATAAAGCTTTCAAGAGTGGATTTGTGACCGATTTTTCCTGGATGTCCCCTATTGTTTTCTTTGGTTGCGTTTGTTTTTTATCTTTCAGATTTCATGATGCAATCAAGAGGTATAAATTATTCTGTGAAAATAAGCAAATTGTGCAGTTTTCATGAAAATAGTTAAAGATTCTGACCTGGACACCAGCATATGAACGAGGACACTTTTTCTCGAAAATGTCTAGATCACGTGTCCTTGGTTTGAATGAGTACTAGACGGATCACGTGTTATGATGTCATTTAATTATGCACAAATAAAATCACGCTAGTTAAGTATTTCTCTACTAGAAAAAAAAAAGTTCTGATAAGTTGAGAAGCCAGCCACCATGCCACGTAAAGGAGAGTTTTTTTTTTTAACTCTTTACTTCATGACTATTCATGAACAATTTTTTAGCATGATGAATATTAATAAACTTTATTATAAATCACTTATGACTGGCGGCTACCATATTGAATTGGTTATCGGCTTTTGTGATAATTTCAATGTGACATTGGGGAACCAGCGATTATGGTAGCAGCCAGTCATAAGCATCGATACTAGCGACTACTGGAAAAAAGTATAGTTTGTGAGAATAAAATAAATACATAATTTATTGTTTAATATGGGTATTTGTTGGAAATATTGTATTTCTGTGAAGTTGCTGTTGAAAAGGGCATTGGCTGTGATATGCATTGCTTCGATCACATCGTGTCCGAGTACAGTTTCCATTGAGTTTCGTGACTCGTATTGTCTTTGTAGTTTATCTAAGATAGAAAATCGAGTCGGCAACGAAAAGGCCTATTGTTTCTGCGTTTAACAAGACCGGCATATCTGAAATCGGCTGAAAATTGTGTCAGATACGAAGTTCAGAATAGATTTTGAATGGAGAGTTACATACCTTTTCTTATTTTATGATAGCAATATTTTTTTCTTGAATTGTGAAATTTTGTTATAAAATGTGTTTTGAATTGTTACTTTGTATCAATGGGGGGTCCCACGCCGGTAGCCTGTGCTATAGCATTTAAATGGATTTTTTTTTCACTGCAGTGCAAACAGTAAAATCTGAGCTACAATATTGTTGGAACAAACAGAACAGACAGTTCCTAGCATAGAAGCTGGGTTGGCTCTGTTTACTATTGCTCAGAAGGAATCTATGTGAGGTGAAAGGTTAGGCATATTTCTATTTAACGTTGACTGGTATCCGGGATGTTTACCTGTCAGCATCGATGCCCAGCCTGCTGTGACACCGAACTGATTCTGGATGAACTTCGGCATGAATGTGGCGAAACCGGATGTGATGAGACCTGCAACAAAAACCGGGGCGTCCATTGAACCTATTTTTCTTTCAAAATAAAATTTTATTTTTTGTTTTTGAAAAGTAAAAAAAAAAAAACAATAAACAACAAACAAAAACAACACCATTGCAACACAAAAGCAACTAAAAGAACAACATAAGTAACAGCAAAACCACAACAACATAACAGTAACAACAGGAAAAGCTATTTGCCCTATTTACAACTTACATACCTTGGTGAAATTGGACAATAAAACAATTCTAATTATTAAATCCTAACAAGAAACAAGTGTTTTCAAACGTATGTTATCAAGCAAGAATTCGACCAGAGCTTAAAAACGTACTATAACTTATTTATATATAATACAATTGTTTAAATTGTCAATGAAAAACACATATTAACGCAACCCGCAACCTTTGCTTTCAACAACAATATCATTTAATCATAAATAATAACAAATTACATTTCATGTAAAAAACAACAACAACAACAACAACAAAAACAAAAAAAAAACAAACAAACAAACAAAAACACCTCATAAATAATGGTAACCATAAAACAAATTAGAATATTGTCAATACGATTTGACAATGGAAATGAATTAGTTTGTGAACATTTCACCCCCAAAGTCATCCCCAATTTTGATTCATTCGAAAACAGAAAACTAAATGTCATACTTAATATATATACGAGCATATTGAAATATACGTGTCTGACATGATTGTAAAATCTGCCACAGCTTAAAGTTAACGTTCAAACGTTTATAACTTTCAAATAAAATGTTTGTATATATAGAACTACTTACTCGTCTCGAATCACATGTGCCTGCAGCGTGAAATGTCTGCTCGAAATTTTCAAACCCTTTAACCCCAATTCAATATCCATAAAACGTGTTTATGTGTCATTATTCTTAAACTGAATAAGCAAAACAAATTTTGTGGGTTGTTTTCATGTCACATCAAGAAACATAAACTAGCATAACAACTTACAGAAGCAGCCGAGTACGTAATAAAAATGACAAACAGGGACCAGTTTAAATGTCACCAGATATAATGGTGGCTTACCGTTACGTCACAAAGTCAACAGACGATCAGGTAGGACCAGAATCTCGCGGCTTGCGAGAGTGGGGTAATAAAATCTTGTCAATTTTCTGTTTAAAAAATTGTTAGACCAGCCTCCATAAATGTTTGTTTACAGTTCTCTGTCAATATTTTCGAGGTCACAAATAAATCGTTTGTACTCGAAGACATCTTTGTTTTGTGGGTTCTTTCTCCAGACATTATTCCTATCCTCGTTAATGCTGGCTATTCATTATAGCTGGATACCCTGAGCAATAACAGTTCGCAGAGGTGTGTCATAAAACCGCCAATTTGATTGGCCGCTGCGTATTATTTTGCAGATATGGCAACCCAATCTCATTGGTTGATAGGAAATCAATATTATCGGTGCAATACCAAGACTGAACGATGTATTAGCCCGAGGAAAGGTGCAATGAGCCAATTAAATGTCGATCACCACCACAATAAGAGTCAGTCTGTCGGTCTCTGACCGCTGAATCAAATGGTCCTTTTCAAGACCACCCCCTCCCTTCACAGCGTCTCAGGGGCTGACAACACTTTAAGCTGAATTAGCCAAATTGTCGTTCCCACTTTGGCTTCAAAATTTTTGATATTATAGAGTACCAACTTTATAACTATGAGGCTTTACAAAAATTGACCCATTTCGGCATCAAAATGTTTGGGTCACAATCCGAGGTCTGGTCACAATGCCAAATTTGGTGCAGACGGACCCTCACTAAACTTGAAAACAACAAAATAATATTCAGTATCGATCGATAGTTACCTTCGGTGGCACCAGCAAATGTAATGAACAAGAAGGGCGGGGTCTTCAGAAGGTTCCAAATGCCTGCGGGTAGATATTTCAGATCCGTCAATTTCCGGTTGTTGGTTGGCACGAACACCATCGTTCCATCGTCCCCGTGCATCTCCGATACTCGCGTCTCACGGACACGCTTGGCACCTGCAAATGGGTACGGTCAAATTCATTTTGTTGTTGTTATTATTTGGATTTATCTATCGTCGCCAGTTAATTACTGGCCAAAATGGCCCAAACAGAAACTATGGGTATCGAAAAAATCATTCAGGTTTATAATTTACTCATTACATTATTTTGCACAAATCATTGGCTGGAAAACGTATAGCACATCTTTAGAATTTTGATGGATTCAAACTATTATGTCACAGTATGCGATATATGTTTGTCTAAGGCTGATGAACAAAAGTAACTATTGAAAGCAGGGTTCATGTGCACTTATCTATCGTTTCATTGTTAAACCGTTTAGGGCGGCCTGTCACCACCTAACAACTGATATTTTCTTTGTATGACTAAATTCATAGTAAAATTTTGTTCGATACTTTATAAGAAAACATGCGCAGTTAGAGCTATCACTGAAGGTGTTAAATACCCTCGCCTCGACTCAACAATATGAAAAATATCGAATTCTTGCACGTGATGAAACAGAAATATAAATACATGTTTATGAAATACTTACTGGGTAATTCGGATCCATAGGCAGATATTGGTATTGCTGCTAAGAGAAATAAACCGGAAGCGATGAGGAAGCCGACCCACCAAGCGCCTACCCAACGTGGATCATCTGGTGTGATTCGGATGCTTTAAAATCAAGTAAAATCAGAATTTACTAAATTATCGATTTTAATTATGGTTATTATAACAACAAACGTTTTGTAGAGGACTCTTGGTAAAAGCATGTAATTGTGAATATGAAGCCTGTTGGGAATGTTCGAATTAAGGTAAAGAAAGGTAATGAAACATTAGGAAACCTTAGTTACCTCCATGAAAGGCCATAAGGTCCGAAATGTAGCGGAACCATTACAGGGACTTAACCTTAAGTCATTTCAAACAAGTGTTTCACTTCCCTACAGTGTTTTGCCAGGATACTTCTTCAAAAGACGGACCACCCTCTGTTATCTATGCCATACTTCCAATCAACGATCTTATATGGTATCATAATCCGAGACTGTTTCTTCAATGTCGTTCATTCATCGGGGAACAAATTTTAACACTCTTGGCGACGGTTTCTTGGTTGAACCAGTACTTCGTGTCTGTGACGATAAACACAGGCTCCTTACTACAACGGGATTCGAACCGACACCCTTCATGTAAGCTACCACTGGGCCACGACCGCTCATTAATCAATTGAAAATTCTACACACTGAAGTACTGGCCCACAGTATATTTATATTTCAGTGTTTCTGATATACGAGTAAACCTTTTTAGTTTTCAAGCATTGTCAAGTGAACACAAACTTACCTTGAAGATGGAACAGTGTCAAAGTCCACGTAGATGGACAGGAACTGACCTCCAACAATGTAACCCAGGGCTGGCCCCAAGGTGGCAAACGCATACATTATACCTACAAAGATTCAATATGATGATGATAATGATGATGATGATGGTGATCATCATCATCATCACTACAATCATCATCATCATCATCATCATCTTTTTCCTCATCACCCCACCACCACCACCATCATCATCATCATCATCATCTTTTTCCTCATCACCCCCACCACCACCATCATCATCATCATCATCTTTTTCCTCACCCACCCCCACCACCACCACACATCATCATGTCATTATAAGTGTATCCCTATTAGGGCCTTTCGTCTCCAAATGACTGAAATACTGTCGGTGGGACGTTAAATCAAACAAACAAACTATAAGGGCCTATAAATATACATACTGTGTGTTATCTTGCCTATCATGTCATTATAAATGTATTAGATATTATCATGACTATCGTTTCACTATCATCTTCAAATCTGTGTCACTCGTTGATATACAATTAGGCAAATTCTCGAGATTGTGAAAACACATAAATGTATGTGAATATTTGTACAAAATACAGCGTGACTTTCCTTTATCAAAACCATTTAATCTTATCTTACCAATTTATGATACTGGTACTAACCCTTTAAAAGTATTTATTTTATATATATAATATTTTATGTTATGCTAGTATGCCTTTTAAGAGAGGTTTTCCATAGAAGCGGGAGCTTACTCAGATGTACTTCTTCTATAAATGTGTACAGTAAAATTGCTATTACACGACTGATGGGGAAAATGAAATGTATGGAATTCGCAAGGTTGGAAAACCGCGAATTTATCCTCTTTTTCCGTTTGTTTCCGTCATTTCCGTTTTTTCCGAACAGGGACTGGGAATAAACCTCGAAAAAGGCATGGTCCTCGGAAAATCCGGACTGTTTCTGATTCTGATTTTATATAAAGGTTTAAAGACCCATGGTGACAGACATTATGTCTGTTCGGTCTGGTCTTCTAATTCAGTATCTGATGGTGCCGTGGCTTTGACGCACTGGATCGGCCCGAAAACCTTCTATAAATGTCAACAAAATACCATGGATGTTAAATATACATGTATGAATACATGTATAATGAAGTGGAAAATAACCGCAGGATGGAGCTCCGAGTTTTTAAGTTATGTTACTAAAGGTATAAATGATTGCGGAGACACGAGAAATGATTTTAAGAGAATGATCCCTCTATTATAAGGTGAAGCATGTACGATTTGGTGTTGTACGAAATGTGTGTGTGTGCGCGTGCATTAACTGAATCCATTTTTTTTCACAGGACAGATAATTTGGGTATTTTTTCTTCAGGATAGAAATCTAGCAAAATCTCAAAAATGGCTACTAAGGTTAATATTTCATTTTCAGTACCATGCGTTTTCCCCCTTTCAGTATAACTGAATGCTTATGTCACATACCTATATACATAGGGGAGCTGCTGGCCGGCACGCTGTCATCAATGAGGGCCACGCCCACCGTGTAGAGGGTTGTGCCCCCTAGCCCGTGCAGCAACTGCCCGATGACCAGCACGTACAAGTAATGCTGCAGTTCCGAGTCGCCCCCACTACACGAGCTTGAGCTATCTGCAATCAAAACATCTCAAATTAATTAATCTACTTAAACATCAAATGATTTTGCAATGGAGTAGAGTACTTGAGTTACATGAGACAGAATGGCACCCTCTATAACTGCCATGGGTGGGTGGAAGGGCACAGATCATCGCCCCCCCCCCTCCAACCAGGACCCACGTCATAAACCTTGGGTCAAGTGCCCTATTTATTCCCCGTTAGGAATAAGTAGACTTCCTTCATGGGTATGCGGCGTGGACAGAACACACGTACGGAGTGCAACGTCTTTTTCGAGTGAACGTGACGTTGACCACATTTACTATTGCAAATCCTAAGCTTTTCAAATGTTTATAATGCTCTATATAACTCAGACTTTCATCTGAGCGAAAGATCTGTTTCTTCATGAACAGAAGTGATATAATAAACTATGCTTTCCTTTCATTGGTTCATTAAGTTATGATGTTATAGCACTAAAACCGCGGAGGAAACAGAACATCTGTCTGCAGATTTGCAAGGTATGGTGGCATACTCTTGCTACCACTTAACCCCTTAGTTTTCATGAAAATTTGATAAAACTTTCACGAATTTTTTTTAGTTTTTATGAAACGTATATTTTATCATGAAAATTATTATATTTTTCACGAAACCAAATAATTATCTTAACAGAAAACATTGCACGTTACTGCCATTTCTCGCCACTTCATAACTACATGTACATGTATTAGGTTTCAAGAAATCTATATAAAAATTTCTCGAAATATTGAGTTTTTCATGATATTTATCCAGTATCGTGAAAACAAATCACGATGACAAATAAATCTAAAGTTTTCACGAAAGTGGCATCTTGAAAGCCTGTGTTTCACGAAAACAAGTTTTCTTGATAATAGCAGAGTTCATGAAATTACTTAAGATATCGAACTAGAATAACAGGTATGTGGTGGCGATTTAAACAACACGCCAAAATTCCAGTTAAGTTACTATTATCAGGTATCATGAAAACTGCACATATTTTCACGTTATCGGGGAAAAAAATTAATGAAAACTAAGTGGTTAAGTGGTGGCGAGAAAATGCCACCATAGTATAAAGACTCTGAAATGAGGCTGAAGTGATACCCTAATTGTGGTTATTTGTGTCTTTATAGTGGTCATCTACTTATCAAACAACCCACATCATTTCCGGGAGAGTTACTTCTAAACAGACTGCGCGTGCTACAAAACAAGTAAAAAAAGGTCGAGGTACTTGACCCGGAAGTAAACAAAAAATAATAAATACAGGAAATGCATTCTTTTTACTACGTCTAGTCACGTTAAGGAGTACATACATTCAATAAAGGGGGGGGGGGTCCCTATTAAATCGCAGGTTAAGGGGTCCTTTTTGTTCGCCTTCAGGTCCTATTGCACCTTAAACAATAAAAGTGCCTCGCATTTCCCATTCATGACTAGGTCAACTGCTCACAAACCAGATTACAAGAAAAATCTTGGGTTCTTTTGAATATACCAGGTCAACCATGGACTACCCATTAATGGATTATATGTTAACAAGTTTGAATATATTGTAAACACTGGAATGGTCTAATAAAAAGCAATAAATAAATAAATAATGATATTCCTTTATAAGTGCTGCAGAAGTTTTAGACCCCAAGATCAACTGTATATGAGCATGATCATCATAACCTATACATCATAACAAAATAACCATCTGTTATGATGTTATGACCCCCCCCCCCCCCTCTCTCTCTCTCTTAACTAGTCCAATACTCGTATCTGGTCTAATATTTCAATATTGATAATTATAATATATGATTATAACAGTTTTATTTTTCGTCTTTATTAGTTTTTACTTATCTCATATAGAATCAAAGGGAAGTGTATTCTCTTACTTGGTGAAAAAGCAGCAACCACCAAAAAAGTTACCGCAGTATTAACAATTTCACCAGGGTTTCGGCAACACTCGGTATAATTCGCTGATTTAATCTGACCAATCAGTGACTGGTTAGACCATTTCATCAGGGGTTCGGCAACACTCGGTATAATTCGCTGATTTAATTTGACCAATCAGTGACTGGTTAGACCATTTCACCAGGGGTTCGGCAACACTCGGTATAATTCGCTGATTTAATCTGACCAATCAGAAACTGGTTCAAAATCTCATGTGTATATTTAAAACTGACTAAACACTATGTGAAATTTTACACCGGCATGAAGGAGCGCTCGGTGATTTACATAGGTTTGGTCTAATTTCGTAGTGAGTAACGTATGAGTGTTTACGCATGTAATGCTACGTCAAGTATACGAAGTGCCATTCAGTTTCTAATTGTTGTTAATCTAGGTAAAGTGGCTCTTCAAATAAACTATCGTGGAACCAGTCATGTACTAAATAGAGCACTTATATCCTGTACTTTTCTGTTCCATTATATATAGCTCATCTAAATGACTACCCATTTTCTAGGTTACTTTGATACGATTTATTACACGCGTCCCCATTTTTTTTCTCTTAATGAGCCTAAATTCATTTGCTAACTTGAACGCTGGAAACAGGGTGCACCATGGTGACGTTTTTGCACTTAAATATATCCATCAGAACGCAAAGTAAAATAAAGACATTTTAAAATCTGAGTTTCATGCGGTGGGAACGTTCTTCGATTTCACAGCTTTACCCCTGGACATAAGGCTACTAGTCCCACTAGCGATCATTTCACTACGTTAATGGCAGTGAAACAATGCAAGGGTAAATTATTTGCTCAAAGAAATTAGCAGTGTCCTTGGCAGAACTCGAACCCGGAACCTCTCGACTCCCGAAGCGTGTGCCATACCACTTAAAGGCGTCCATTAAATACAATAATATGATCATGTGTCTCACCTTCTTTAGAGCAAGCCAGGGTTACATCTTGGCCCCATTCGTATTGCCCGGATGTAAAATGCGGCATCGCCATGATGAACGAGCCAATCGCCATGATGACAGAAGCAAACGTCAGCCAGCGTGCTTTTTGTCGCCCGGAGCCCATAAAGCTGATAAACACACCCAATATGGCCGCAGAGAGGTCATAGGAACTGGAGATCATACCCACGCGGCTGCTAGGCAACTGAAACCGTCTCTCTACTGACGTTGTGTTGACGTTGTTGATTCCGTTCACAACAAATCCTGAATATAATGAAAGTATCAACATTTATTTGATAATACAATAAACATACAGTAAAATCCCGATAACTCGAGTAATGACGATAGAAAACGAATTGTTCGAATCATCGCGATATTCGGATTACCGAGAATAATATTCCTCTTAAGCCTTCAATCGTCTCTTTATGTTCATTTTGTATAAAATAATGCATTTCGCATCGCAGAATATGTAAAACTAGAACTATCACAAAAGATGATTAATACCCCCGCAAACGCTTTGATACAGGAGAAGCCAGACTCCAGGTGGAGCATAGATAAGAACCTGTGTCTATGTCTATTTGAGTTTACCGTCGCTTCGACAGTATTTCAGTCATAATATCGACGTCCAGCTAATTACAGGTGGAGGAAGACCCCGAATGCACGGAGGCATCCGAGTAGAACCACCGACCTACCGCAAGCCAGCTGGAAGGCTTCCTCACATGAAAATCCGAATGACCCTGCCGGGATTCGAACCTACGCGGTGAGGGGCTGAGTGAGTGTTAAAGCCAGCGACTTTACCCTCTCGACCACGGAGGCCCCCAAGAACCTGTATATACATAGTATATTGGTTATGATAATAAGTAAATAAGTCAGTTAAGTTTTTATTTAAAGTGGATACAGAGAGAGTTATGGTTGTTTGGCAGTGTTGAGTTAAAGTTCTTACACACAGTACTTCTCCTACTCGTTATCTGTTTAAATTTTAAGTCAATACCTTGTATAATTTTCGAGTTATGTTCCTGACAAGAAAAAAAAAACAAAGGGAGATAATTAAAAATGGACCAGATAGAGTTATAGTTCTTGGTCACTGCACTTCTCTAGTCACCATCTGTTTACATTTAAAGTGTCAAGTCAATACCTAGTATAATTTTCGAGTTATGAACCTGAAAAGAAAAAAATAAAATAAAGGGAGATAATTCGAAATGGGACCAGTCGGAGTTACAGTTCTTGGACTCTGCACTTCTCCTAGTCGCCATCTGTCTATATTTTAAGTTTCAAGTCAATACTTTGAATAGTTTTCAAGTTATGTTCCGGACAAGAAAATTCCAACGGACGGACCGACCGACTGACCGCCCAACCAACCAACCCGCCCCACCCCCCCCCCCCCCACACACACACACACACAAACTTCGTTTGGAGGGGGTATAAAGACATTGAATTAGACATAATACGCGGATAAACACTCCCGGAACTATTCAAAATATACTGTATTTTATGCTCGAAAGATTCGGACAGGACAAAAGGATAAAAACCTTTCCAAATCATTTCCTCACACAAATCAATTATTCATAATACACGGGTTGTGTGCATCATGACAAATGATGGATTAAACATCAAATTATACAGATATTATATTATTTTTTGTTTATTGGGTTTAACGTTCTACCAATAATATATCAGTCATTTGGAGACGATGTCTACTTGAGACAGACATAGTGTTGCCCAACTGCAGTATTACGCCGTAGACAGGAATGGTGGTATGATAGCACAACCAGTTACATTATCCTGACACCGGGCCAACTAATCTCGGAACTACCAACAAGCTGTGTTTAGACGCACACATATTTCAAATTACTACGTATTTAATGCACAATGCAGACATTTTTATAACTGCATTTTCAGGAGATTGATGTTTCAATTAACACGATCTAATTAATAACCAGTTCTTTGGTTATCGTGTATAAAATTTACTAAACTCTTTATAGGCATTACCACATTGCGTTTGATCAACTATTTTTTTTTATTAAGGTACTAAATATTTCATTATCTAGCAACCGTATATTGTTCGAATTTGATTGGATGAAGTATCTCAGACGCCACTCAGGTTTCCTGTTTGATAAGGTGAGACATTAATCGTTTGTCTAGAGAACCTGTTATCCAAATATTGTTGTTTATGTTCTTAAATATTTTAAGAATTCACTTATGTTACAGACTTCAAGCTTAATGTAAGCAAGTTTGTGGTACAGAAAACTTATAAGAACGGTGTTACATGTGTGTACTTGTTACGCTGTAGTTTGAGTGACCTGTTCATACACGTATGTAAAAATGTAAAGGTAGTAATTAAATTATAAGTGAACAAGACTTAATGGTATTATGAACGTTTTTTCCCGGCTTTTTTCATCAAGAGTAGGTCAAAAGTCAATCTATTTAAGCAACTGTCCAAATATTGAAGCAATCCAGTTTAATCCGGACACCGCTTTTTATCAAAAGAAGGTCAAAGGTTAAGGTCACAAGGTCAACTGATGTAGTGTTAAGGGTCCATCCACTTAAGCAACTGTCCAAATATTGAAGCAATCCAATGAAGGGCAAGTTCTGCAGATTAAGGAAGGTTAATCTGAGCGGACGCCCGACGCCCGCCGGTACATCATCAATTTTTAGGACGGAATTTTTCGTTGACAAACCCGTCTAAAAAGTGCAATGAATATATAATAATAATAAATGATATAAACAATATTGAAACTGAGACATGGGCAACTTGATTACGTAGTTGGTTCTAAGATGATACATGTATTCATTGTTATTCCTTTCTTCTGTAAATCCCGAAATTTTGTTAAATATCATGTATTATGTCTATCCACTTTGTTGTAAAAGTAAAGATTTATATATCTTAATCAAAACCTTGTCTGCTATACACTCAAAAGAATTTCTAAACGTCCACCTAGATTCTTTATAATTTTATAGAGATTGGGTGTACAGTTCACAACGTTTATTTCTTAGGATGTTTCTTTTACTGCCAACATTTCAACAGTCAAACGCCTAAAATAGTGTACCACATTATAACTTATATATACCTTGTTTGAAAATAAATAATTTTGCTTGAATTAAATGTATAATCCTGTTTCTGAAAAATTATGAAAAATCTAGATGAGGACGTTTAGAAATTCTTTTGAGTGTATTTCCACTTCATAAAAAATCTCTATAGCAACTAGTCTGATGAGGTACCTTGTGCCATGGAAAAAACACACAGAAAGCACAGCAATGCCCGTGGGTTATTGCACTTCTGCAGTGGGTCGGGTCGGCAGGACCAGTAGCCACATCTCGTCTCATGACCTTCCTCTATGTCGTCCTTGACCTTCTCCATGTAAAGGTCACCATTCATAAAACCATTTGGCCTCGTTTCCGGCGAAGTGGGCGGGGTTTCGAAAGCATCATCTTTTGTATGTGATGTCTCCTCCATCGTCTCGGAGTCGGAGGACGACAGTGCCAACGGAACAAGTTCTTCTTCCTGTCCCCGGTCGCCGCGTCGCGTCCTAGCGATCGACTTCTGTAGACCCTGCAAAATCACAATTAGAATAAGTATGGGAAACAAATTATTTTATCTTATACTAATCCTTCTTGATGGTTCATGGGTTGGACCAGTACTTTGTCATGAAAAAATATTGTCCACGACCGGGAATCAAACCTTGAACCCTCGGACCCGCATATATGTACGCTGCCACTGATCCTTGGTGCCCATATTCCTGTTTTATTTAAGACCATCACATAGAGGGTATTTGTTCGTTGTTTTGTTGTTTTTTTTGTTGTTTTTTTGGAAGTTGCGCTTTTATTTTATCGAGTGAACTTAGAAAATTGTATTTTCACGACAGGCGTAGCCACGAGTGAGGAAAGATTGATTTTCGCAGTTCAAGGGATAAAATAAAATAGTGCATCCTCCATAATAAAAACGAATAATTTTTCTTTTTATTTATGTTGGAAAGAATGATTTTCACTGTGAATTATCAAATACAATTTTTATTTATATCGCAGTAACCAACTTAAAAGCATAAAATAAAGTAGAATTATTGTAGCATGCCAGGACCATGATCGGGATGTGGATAAAGATGTATGGAATAAAACCACAAATTGAGTTTACATGCTAATTTCGTCAGTTTTTAAATATTCATTAATAATGAATGTACAAATCCATTCATTTTTTTATCTGTCAATACTGAATTAAACTGAAAATTTACCATCGGTTTAAGACTTGTCGGGTATATTTTCTACAACATACATTCATTTGTATATGCCTAATATACAACTTATTTCAATACAATAAAACAACGCATGTAAAGACTAATTAATGACGAGTAATTGGGGCATTGGAGGGTTCAAGGAGTGCAGACCCGGTATCAGGATAACGTGACTGGGTGTGGTATTATGCCACCTGTCTATGGCATGCTATATCACAGTGAAGCATCACGATATATACCCATATCAGACAGACATAATTCCCAAATGGCTGAAATACTGTTGACAGGGCTTTTAACCAACCAGTACAAACAAACATTAGCAACAGACCGCCTGTAATCAAGGCGTTACGGCTACTGTCGCCATAAACTATTTAAAACAAAAAATACATTTATACCATCATGTCATCCGCTGAGCTGTGATAAGAAATTCCATTTCACGGTGCAAAAAATGCAGGAATCCACCCATTAAATTAAAAAAAAAAAAAGGCTGAAATGCTGAAATGCATTTGCGATTTAAATTCCACCATGAACTAAGTTTAGCAGGAAACTGGCAGTGATTAAGAGCAAATCACTTCGAGGCTCTCACATTTCGTCTGGCACGCAAGTCACGCCCGCGTCTGGTAGTGCCGTCCCGTTTGAAATATGATCACGTGACAATTTTGTGATCAAAGCACCGCAAGGACTCATATTTTGCCATGAGTTATTTTTAGGAACACAACGTGAATTTGCAATATCGCGGCAGAATTTCTTCTTCATGATGCTTTGAAATTGCATGAGATATACGAAACCAAGCAAATGACAAAAAATCAAAACAGCTGAGAAATTATGCCAAAAAAAACACAAAAAGTACCGTTTCTGGTCTCCAGCAAATAAAAAAGATGGTCGGTTGGTCGGGATTTTATTATTTATTTATTTATTTTTATTTTTTTACATGAAACGAAAGTTAAAAAAGGGAAACATTTTTTAAAGGCGGAAAGGTTAAAAAAACTTAAGGGCCAGTCGTTAAAAAAGAGGGTCTGTCAGGAGACAAGAAACGGAAGTATGTTGTTTTTTTTTGCCTTATCGCTTTTTCGGTTCCAAATTTTTATTTTATTTATTGATTTTGCCGTTCTATATATGCAATCAAGTTTTTTAAGATTTAAGTGAAAGGACAGTTTCACGACAATCGGTATAATTTATATGGATTTTTCTTTTTACTTGGTTTAGAATAATTTCCACTTGTTTGTTTTCAATCCTCAAGTACGTGCTAAATTTAAACTGACTAAATAAGAAACTCTCGACATTTGTAGGACTGTCGTGACACACTACCTACAACAATACTGAAACGTATCTAATACAATAGCAGAACTTTGAAAGATCAAGTGAGCTTCTTAAATATAATAGAAAAAACTGAGTCGAGTGGGACATGTAGGAATTTTTTCAGGACACTCACGATAATTGGGAGTCGTTTCACATTTACTGGACAGAAACTTCCGTTAATGTTTCATAGAAAGTGGTGCGGGGAAATCGTATTTTGTATAACTTTTTCCATACATCCCGCTTGCGCACTGCTTTTGGTATTCCTGCTGATTAGATAACAAACTAATCCTTGAGAGGAAAAATGATTAAAGATTATTTTATTATTACATGTGTTATTATTATTTATTTTATTATTTTCATACTACTTTTCTTTTTATAAAATTTTTTTTTTTTTTTTTTTTTTTTCATTTTTATAATATTTATTTTTATAATTATTATTAATGCTCTTTATTATCATATTTTTTTTCCATTATCATTCACAATCATCATCTTTATCATCATCAGCATTTTATTATTATTATTATTATTATTATTATTATAATTATCAATTCTAATGTCATTTAAAGTGAGTAAAAACTAATCATGAGGCGAGATGGAAGATCGTGAAATCCCAGCCTTCGGAAGTTCAGTTCGAGTCAGAAACTGGCCAAAATCTTCCTGTCATACTTCCTTTTATGCTAAATACGGCCGTCTTGTAATTTTATCAATTCAAGAATGCCTGCAACAGATACTGATAATTTTGCACTTTTTCATCATTTATGGGCATAACTCCGGAGTGTCTGGAACATTCTTGTTGGTTTTCGAACTTGGCCGAGAAGGCCGATTGTGCAAATACATATTGTGACCAAGTTTGGTAAAGATCGGTTCACGTTTGTTAAAGTTAGAAAGCGGGCAACTTTATTGAACGCCACCCGCCCACCCGCTGGTGAATCCATAATACGTCCCCTCATTCCACGGGCATTAAAACAAATTAAATCGTTTATACCCTGGAGCTTTATTTTCGCCGCAGTATAAATAAACCTTTATACGGGTACACAATTCTTTTAAAAACAAGGAGAGAAATTATAAATATAACCTAAACACTATCGTCCAATACACCGCAGTATTACAAATATTATTTTTTACATGGCAGAACGTTCTCCGAAACATTTATTTTACATAAAAAATAACCACTGGTGTCACGAAAATTTGAGAAATCCTGAGCAAATTATATTATAAATCTTAAACCGATCTATTCTAGGAAAATCATCCGATTAGTATGGTATATGATAACGTATGTATACAGGACTTTTTTCCCTTCTTTATCAAGGGCCCTTCATAGGCCCCTTCCCCTTCGGAAAGTTTTCAAATTCATGCAGTTTTCCCCAAAATTGCATCTTACCTCAGGATTTTTCTTTCCCCTATGAAAAAAAGGGTGATAATTTCCCCGAAATGTGATATTAAGGCCCCTTCCTCAAAATCTGAAAAAAAGGCCTGATATTGAATTAAATATATTTTCTTTTACAATTTCGTAAGCAGAGTCCTGATCCCATGTTTTTGACTGGTTTTGTTTTTTGATTTTGTCTCTGTTTGTTGTTTTTCTCCAAAGATGAAACAAAAAATATACATTTGCATATAAAAAATATTGACTGGTATGTTTCTTTTTCAAGTACATGCGTTTTTGATCAAGACCACAATATTTTTATTTTGTTAACTGATTTTATTCCGTAACTGACATATTAAATAAAACGAACATACATCTTCTGTAAAACAAGTAACGTTAGTTAAACGATGTAGTTTATTTAATATATTTTAATCGTAGTACATATGCATATTGTTGTTGTTGTTGTTGTATTTAAATTTACCGTCGCTGCGACATCATTTCAGCCAAAGAGACGTCCAGTGAATTACAAGCGGAGGAAGATGTAGAGTGTTAATATAAATATTGAGGTTACTCTGTATACAATCGATAAACTGTTAATCACATCATGTTTTTATTCTTTTATAAATTTGATGCCCAAAAAAAAACAACAAAACAATAAAAGTGGTCGTGTGTGTGTATGAAAGACGACAAGGACGCACTGGGTATGGGATATCAGAAACACTTGCACGGATCGGCATCTTTTGAATGAGAGAGAGAGAGAGAGAGAGAGAGGAGAGAGGAGAGGGGGGGGGGGGGGGGGGGGGTAACCTAATGTCAATGGCTGTATTGCTGATTCAAACTTGTTATTAACATTTGATAAATTTATTAAAAAATGAAGAAAAGGAGACACAGAATTATTCTTATGGACGCACTGTCGAACCTAACACTCCGGAATGGGATTTATAACCCCTAAGGCCAAGGGCAGTAATAAAATACTTTCCAATTTCAAACGGCACTGACCTGTGTCTCTTATGTATGTCTCCAATATATTTCTTTAACAAATATTGACTGTCTACAAACACTTTGAGTACAATCAACTATGCGTTAAGGTTACCGTCGGTTAAAGGCACCTGACAAATCGGGCAGTATTCCATGGATGTGACATTATAAATCATTTTTTTTTTAAATTAAAGGTCGCGTATATAGACGCTCTGTAGACAAAAGATGTAACCAAATTTGTAGTGTTTATTTATTGTATGTACTTGATGATGTGTATTGTACACGTCAAAAATAAATCTATCTATCTATCTATCTATCTATCTATCTATCTGTCTGTCTGTCTGTCTGTCTGTCTGTCTGTATGAGTCACATATATACAGTATTTAATATATGAAGTCTAAGATTTGAGATGAATTTTGCATCTGTATATTTACAAGATTTTATCATATTTATCCATCCATCCATCCATCCATCCATCCACCCATCCATCCATCTTTGTTTCATCCATAGGACATCTCTTTAAATATAATCGTTACAAAGACTTATGAAATCAATTACAGAATGTCAAACCAGTGCATTCTCATCACAGGGTTACGGTTACGTAACATGCAAAAGTAAAAGTTGGTCAGATTTCAAGCTTACTAAAATAAAACTTACCGGCTGTCCAGTATGCACCTGGTCACCCATTTTCTAATTCTTCAAAGTCTTTTTTATCCTGATAATATATACTGCTAATTCCACTTCTCCACACTATTTTATTATTATGCTCTCCTTTATCACCTGGGTGTCAAAATACTATCTCGAAGTACCCGAGTTAGTTCTGATGTCCAAAACGTATCACATCAGTTTTTATTTCAGTTTTAATCTCATTTGATCTGAATGGGAAAATACAGGGAGTTGGGACTATTTAAGAGATATGGATGAATATGCCCATTGAAGTCCTACACACAAAAGCTGATAAGCGTAAAAAAACAATAGAATTTTATCTATACACAAGGACTGACTGTTCAATCCGGAGTCATATTACTCACATAGCGGTTATAGGTTTTAAAATAGCTCACCATCCATAAGATAAACAATCTGTAGGATAAATATATCGAATGTAGAAGGGCTCTTGTCCAGTGAGGTCATTCAATTACGTATTAGAAATTCCGTAAAAAAATCGTGAGTGGGCATCATCTGTGAAAGTACGCTAAAATCATTTTATTTTGTTGGAGTTTAATTTCGCTGACATTAAATTTCGTACATGCGTGTTTTCAACGAAATTTAGTGGGTAGATTATATTCTAGAATGTAAGAAGCCTATAAAATATACGTTTGTCGATGGGCTAATTATCATCCACGAAATCAACGAAAAGTAATTCCTTCTGACGAAATATAGTGATGTTTAATGCAATTGTAATTTGCGAAAGTTCATTAAGTATAAAGTGTGACATTGTCAACTCATATTACCGTTATATTTGCACTGCGAAACATTTCGCATTTATATATAGTAAGGACATGTGTTCTTAATTAGCAATGTCTTGACATTGCACTTAAGTCAAGTACAGCGTGTTATTCAAACTGGAGTCCACGTATTAAATTATCACATTCATTTATGCTAATTTATCAGTCGTAATGCGAACTTAATCTCACTCGAACCTTACAACGTCCGGTATGTAAATGATATCGTTTTATACACTTGGAGCTTGGTCACGTCTTCGAGCTGACACCTTACGGGCAATTCGCCCTGGATCGAGCTAAATTAATAAATTTCGTGCATGATTTATACTTCTGCAATAAAAACCATTGCAGGTCAATGGTTTTCAAACTAGTTACTATTGATACGACAGAATGCTAAATCACACATAAATATCCATACTGCCAAATCCATTTGAAAATGTGCACTTTCTATTCCTGTGGAGGCACGTTATAATTTGTTAACTCCAGTTTGTCACTTCACATGTAATCCAGACACACGGTGTACTATTTATGACCACATTAACAGGACGGGCCGACAGACAGACACGGTGTAACAATACATGATAAGCCATTAGCACACGGCTCGGCAGTAGCCTTTTCATATTTCACAATGGTGGGCTCCTTTGACCTTAAAATAATCCCCCACTAGTACGACAATAATATTGTTACATAGATATGGTTTGGTCCGTCAATTGTGAAAACATTCTTACAGTTCGAATATTGTTGACCGATAGAAAGTTACATGGAGAGAGAGAGAGAGAGAGAGAGAGAGAGATAGAAAAACGAACGGACGGAGAGACGGATATATAGATGTATAGATATAAAAGCCGGAAATGACATAACAAAACAAATGACGAACCAGTAAAAACGGTTAGTACCATTTGTTTTTTCTTAGCTATAATTGGTATATGTATTTCCTGTAACAAAACCCAGGACTTTCTTAAATAATTTGTTGCGGTAATCCTACATATTGACCGAAAAGTCCCCTCTTTCTCTACCTAAACCTGCTTTTAAATTACGATGTCCTCTAATTTTACAAACCTAGGACAATAACAAAATCCCCCAGGCCGTTTCAGGTAAACGCATACAATTAAAATGGCTGTAGAGTCAGCCCTTCAATTATGGGGGATATAAATGGGCTTCTTTTAGTCAAGGGTGATTTTGTTCTATCCAGCTAATTTTGGAACGGGCAATAAACCTTTCCAATTTTAAGCAGTGAAACTTAAGGCCTGCCTTTTACGTTCACCAGTATCATGCATGTGTTCTTTTGTGTAAACCAGGTCAACGACTGACTACCTATTATCCCAGTGAGTCAATTATAATACAAAACATCTGCAAACACAGGAATGGTAAACTGCAAACATACATTTTTTTCAAATGATCACCAGAAAGTCGTGACATTACTTCAATGGATATTTAGTCATGCATACTACATAATCATACATTAACAGGTGTGTGTGTGGGGGGGGGGGGGGGCATCCCCGGGACCGGGGACACAGATCGTCTTCAGGCGGGTTTCAAACACCATAAGACTTTTGGTAGGAAAATACATTGTAACTGTTGAGAAAGCACCACATTTGGTTTTTATGGATAGCTATTACAAGAGAGAGAGAGAGAGAGAGAGAGAGAGAGAGAGAGAGTAATAACTATTTCTCAACTGACCACATCTTCTGTTGCCTTCACAACTGGTTCTGGCGTTAAATCCGCTGTCATGACGAGGTAATGAGCATCCGTCGGACGTAATGTAGCACGAAATCCGTCGGAGTGAGAACACACTGACTATATAGAAGCGATGATTGATATTTTCCCTGATGGACACTGAACGTTTTTCAAGCAACCTCGATTGCTTAACACTTCTGGAAATGTTAGGATGGCACGTGCTCTCCTTAACTAATTGCTGATTGATTTTTTTTTGTTTTCGTGCGGTTGGGATAAAGAACTTTCTGCTGAGAGATGAAAAAGTTTGACCTTCAAAAAAGAATTATTCCACTCAAAAAAGAGCATTAAGATTAACAGTCTATCCACATTAAGTTAAACAGTGTAAATATAGTCTAACAGCTTGAAACACGTAGGCCGTTTCCACGGCCTGTTGGTCAACCGTTAAATTAAATAGACCCATTTTCCAGAACACTTTGCCTTTAAACACACATTTTTTTGTGTATGAACGGTATGGTAAATGCTGTATTTATAAAGGAAATGCTTAGTTTGAGTTTGCATGTGTTTCTTTTTAAGTTTCAAATCATTTTTGTATCTTCTTCTAATTATCTTTTTTAAAAAAAAAAAAAAAAATCCAATACCGATGTCACTTCTACTATACAACTGCTGGTAACGTTATTAAGCTTTGATAACTGTTTTAATTGAAGTACGCAATAAACGTCACACGTTTGGGAACCATCCTTGTTTTGTTACCAGAATTCTTGGATTATAGTGGGCACTAAAGTAATGAAAGATTTTAATCTTATCCTCACTAAGTTTCTCCAGGTACAAACAATACTGGAAATTATTACAGAACCCTAAACAACTGAAGGAAACATTCCATGTTTCCGCATACAGTTGGTTTAAATGTCATATCTTCATTCCAACCACCAGTCTTAGAGTTAATAACGAGTACTTGTTCAACAAATCACTACGCAGTTTTCATTCAGTCTTTTCAGGTTTCATGATATATCCATCGGAGGTATGTAATGTAATCCGAATACAAACATATTCACACCCCGTCAAACACATACGTATTCAAGCAAATATATATTTTCCCATATTGCAAAATGACAATGCGTCAGTACATTGTATTTAAAGTATAAAAGTAATTTTAAGCAATATAACTAAACCATAATGAAACATAATTCGGCTCTCGTGTTCTGTGGTATCCAAACGTGATTATACGAGAACCATGACTCAGAAAAAAGCCATATAAAACATTCACATAGAACTAATTAAAACCCTCAAAATCTATGATAATCCGCAGAATATAAGCGTTACAATCCTTCATGTAAAATCTGCATAATACAGAACACAGAGCAATACACGCTCACAAAAGAACTAACTCACTATGGATTAAGACAATGCATTTCTAATCCGAATAGCATTTGTCTTTTTTTCAGTCACGTATTTATCGATTTTATTGTCCAATCCCCCCCAAAAAGGTCCAAGGCGTTGGAACTAATCTAAACGCGCATTCCTTTAAGACGCGCTAGTTTTCGTCGTATTACAGTGGCACAAAGCGCTCGGGTTCTGTGCAGCAGTTCTTCAGTCTCCCCGGTATAAGGGAACTCAACAATAAGCCCAGCCAGCAGTGGCTCTGATACACACACAGTGCTGGGGGTTTCGTGTGAAACTGTCCCAGATTGCGGTTCATTTTTGTCGACGTTCACATTTAAGTAGGACTTAAAATTAGAAGAGGTCACCGCTGCTAGATATGTGGTAGCTAGTGGAAAATAGCTCGTCTGGATCATCTGGATAAGTGTGCGTACAGAACAACAGGGGCTTGGGAATACTGACCTCCATAGAAATCTGAGGGAGTCATTATTTGTTAGGTTTTCTATCATCATACGTATTTGCTGAGTCATCATCATCAATAAACACATAAACAACGAAACGACGACAAAAAACAACAACAACAAAAAACAAACAAAAAAACACCACCACCAAAAAACAACAAAACCAGAAAAAAAGGAAATGTAAATAAAGCAAAACGTAAAATAAGTATGGGGGGAAACGTTAATGAGAAATTACATGTGAAGTAAAAGTGGAAACGCTTAATTGTGAGAAACTGTTAAGCGATAGTTTCATTCACACGCGCGCACACTTGTATGCACGCATGCACCTCTTTCTCTCTCTCTTTCTCTCTCTCACACATGTATATCGTTGCCGCGTGAACACCGAGCTTTGTAGAGCACTGGTAAAATATAATTCAACATAGCTGAGATATTTAGGCCAACCTCTGGTAAATTGCCCGCAAAATTAGATAAGCCAGTTTTGAATCGGAGCTATCACACATCGGTTGAAAATGGGCAGTCTTTGTGCCAGCACGCATGTCTGCGTAAACTCTTAATTAAAGGGTTATTCTCGTATTTAGTTTTTCGTTTCGTATCCGTAACTGTAATTAAGCCTTTCGCCATAATTAACTTCATATGATAAGTGCTTAATTGTAATGTATGTTAACATTTTCTATGCCATACCAACTTAATTATTTCTAATAGCTCAACAATCCACTGATGTACTTTTACAAAATATCAGAATTCCGTCATTCATTTAAATTTCATACACGGTTGGATAAAAAACAGAAACTTTTTTTGTGGTTTTCGTGAAGTGATTGTGGATGTTAAAAAAGGGGTGGGTGTAAAAAAAGGGGGGGGGGTGTCGGCTACGCTTAATTAAAGCTGTCCTAAATATGAAGAGTACAAAGTACACATGTATATAAACTATATATATAAAATAACGTCTCTTAGTCTAGTAATTAAGTAGTCTTCAAGTACACGAGCCATAACGGACCGGTTGTGGGTATGAAAGACTAGCGTATGTTTGTTTGCTTGCTCGTATTATTATATTATCGTATATTCATCAATATTTCATTTATTTTGGGACTTAGTTTAGTCTAAACTTATTTATTTCATGTCGATTTGAAAACAACTCTTTACAATCTAGACTAATCCATCTCGGAGGTTCCTGAATTGGACCAGTACTTTGTGCCTGGGAAAGTCATGAAAAATAATTACCCGAACAAGATTCGAACCCCCCACCCTCGGAGCTGAAGTCTTGTACGTTACCAGAGGACCACGGTTCCCATGTAAGAACTCATGACGTTTACATGACACACAGTACAGTATATAACATAACTTCATCACATCACGTTCATATTTACACGGGTACATATAAAACGTGATGCATATAACATTCCAGCACGTGACATGTGGAATAAAACCACACCCTGTCACATTATACTTCTACCGGGCCATCCAGTTCAGGTAATACCTTGTATATATGCTGAGTGCCAAGCAAGGGACTATTCTAGTACCATTTTTAAGTATTTGGTATGTCAAGGCCAGGGATCGAACCCACGACATCTCGATTCCGGTGCGGGCGCTCTAAACACATGGCCAGCAGAACCGATAATGCATTTTTCAATAACCCCCTCCCCCTAAATAACCATCCCAAAAGATCAAAATGGCATATAATACGTGTTCAAATTGATAAATGTTTCATGTTCAGGAAACCACTTCTTGGCCCTAGATAGAAAGTTCATATTACTAACACATCAGATCAATCACTTCCTCCATTTCTCCGAAATCTTCCGGGTTTAGTCGGGGATTGCCGAATAGGTATGGGTGTCATAATAATCTGACCGGATGTGGGTATCATATCACGTTTACGGCATTATACTGCACAGTGCATCTGCATTATATCCGTTTCAAGTCGACATAGTTTCCTAATGACTCTTCCGAAATAAAGTGTCAGTGTGACGTTTAAACAAAGAACTGAGGTTTCATATACCACAGTTTTGACCAGTGATTCGCGATCCAATATCGCTTAATTTCCCCTCGCATGGGATTTAGTCATATTCATATCTGATATAGCTTAGGTGGAATCAATATTTCAAGGAAATGACAAATGGATTTTCGTGTATACACATTTCCGTTTTCGAGAACAAAACCTGTTACTGTACTTAAGGTTAAGTATGATATCCAAGCCCAGTCAAAAATGGCCAATGGATTAAACGGGAATTTGAGTATGATATTTAAGTGTTCGAAAGCTCCTAATTAACGAAACTCAGTTTTTTCTCAAGTCAACATCAATCTAGAGATAAGGCGTTTTGTAAGAATGTTAGCATGCCGTAAAAGAATAATGTCGATCCTGCCGACAGTATTTCAATTATTTGGAGACTACACATATGTCTACTTGAGACCGATGTAGTGCTGCCACACTGCAGTATCACACCGTAGCATGTGGCCTGATACCACACCCAGTCATATCATCCTGACATCGGACAACCTTTCTTGGAACTACCCTTATATCCTGAGTGTCAAGCAAGGCAGCTATACTAATAGATTTTTTTGTAAGACTTAATTATGTCGCGGCCAGGGATCGAACCCACCACCTTCTGATTGCGGGGCAGACTCTCTCACCACTCGACCATCGGGACCGGTAATACTGCCTACTTTCTTCAAAATCATCCAGAAATTGATAATTTTGAGTTGAGATGGTATTGAGATGCTGCGCGTCGCCATGTAATGAGGTCGAATTGACGTCATTACGTTAAAACAGAGAACACAGTCGACTCAGTGGATATCATAAATACAATGGCTTTATCCTAGATAATGAATAGTGCTCAGATGCGCTGCCGTCAATTATCGTCTGCAGCACAGCTAAAGCCAGGCCTCCTTATCCAATAACCCCACAATGCTTCTCATCCCCAGATTGCTAATTATGTGCAGTTTGGTTAAAGTATGTTTTATATTTAACAATATTTTGCCATTAATGACATGCAATTTCATACACATCCTATCATTAACTGAAGCGTTTTTATTTCAAAGGAATGCACTTTACACCAGCGTTAGATAACATTCTTTATAATGAAAGGTGAATCTATGCGTCTACTTTAAGTTTTATGACTAAGTAAGTTAACCTGTCTCGGTGGCCAAGTGGTTAAAACGCTTTGTCCGTATCTGGATGGCTGTGGGTTCGGTTCCTAGCCGCGATATACCAAAATCTTTGATTTGTTTGTTTGTTTGTTGGGTTTAACGTCCCATCAACAGTATTTCAGTCATTTGGAGACGAAGTCTACTTGTTGCAGATATAGTGCTGCCACACTGCAATATCACACCGTTGACATGTGGCATGATACCACCCAAGCACATTATCTTGATACCGGGCCAACCAGTCCTGGAACTGTCCTAGTATTCTGAGCGCCAGGCAAGGGAGCTAAACCAGTACCATTTTTATGACGTTGGTAAGTCCAGGGATCGAACCCACTATCTCCCGCTCTCGAGGCGGACGCTCTCGACACACAGCCATCGGGCACATAAAAAAAATCCCTAGTTAATATATTTTTCATATCATATATCATTTTGAAATTCGGTAAGGTCAAAAAACTACAGTAACAAATGGATTATCTCCCATGCTTGAGGATATAGCCCGGCAATGTGTTTTACCATGTCATTTGTTTGTTGGCTGGTTTTCTAGGTTTGAACGTCTCACCAACAGTATTTCAGTCATTTTAGAACTTCATATACAAGAGACCGACAAAGTCCTGCTGCATAACGGCGATATAGTGACCGGAGACAGGTGGTATGCTACCACACCCAGACATATTTTCCCGGTACTGAGCCGACCAATCCTTGAGATTCCACTATGCGTCGAGCACCAAGCACAAAATTGGGTGTCCGGGTGGATTCACGCTTAACGTTCTGGCTTTTTACCATTGCTACCCGGGTTCGATCCCAGGTCGGTCTAATGTTGAATGAAGACAAATGGTATGGATTTCCCATTCGGACACGTGGGTTTTCTCCTGGTACTCCGATTTCCTCTAAAAACCAAGAACTTCAACGCCGCCGCCAACGCCGCCAGCGGTGCCAACGAGAAAATTTGACTTAAGAGATGTCACTTTCTGTCTAGTTGTAAAATAAAGCACATAAATTTTCAAAACTACTTAAATGCGTACATAATGTAGATAAAAAATAATGTCGGTCGGACGTAAACAAACATACTGTAGATATTTGCCAACCAGCAGTTAAGGAGAGAACAATATCAGTGATATTTAGATAATCTGTTCAAAGTTATGACCCTTTCATATCGTTTACCGCTATACACAATGCACTGCATGCGGAACGCGGATCTGCAACCACATTCATTCTATAGGCATTAGGAAAAGAGGAGGTAAAAAACCGGAGATCGGAAGAAGCGTTAAGTGAACACTGGATTATGCATACGGATGTTCTCATGTGAATGAAGAATGAATCCTTCTCTTGGAGATTTTGGCCGGGATCTTGAAAACTTGGAGGATCAAAAGTGGTCCATTATCAGATTAAATTTCTTTTATCTGGCGAACAACAAAAAAACAAAAACAAAAACAAAAATAACAAAAAAAAACTGTCATTAATTCAACTTTTTTCATTTTTTTTTGTGCGTGATTCGGCCGTTTTCATATTTCCAACCGGAAACAACATGATATTTCCTTGAGTCCCGTAGTTGCATTTCCTGGCGCAGTGTTTTCTGTGCAATGAAATGATTCGGGAAACAACCGAAACGATTGTTGTATGAAAGTCGTTTTGTCACGAGCTGTGATCAGATATCAGCCAATCAGATAGAATTAAATCTTATTGAACCACGAGGTGAAATTATTGAACTATGAACAGTGGGCCTTTCCAGTGTTAACATATGTCTTTAAATTGACTTACAAGCTATCCAATAGCTAAACTGGGATAACTGTTAGTTCATGGTTGACATGGTTTGCACAAAATGACACATATACTGTTTGTGAGCAGTTAAACTGGTCATGAATGGGAACTGCGAGACTGCCAAAAACTTGACCCTGAAACGTGATCCTATATTTACAAATGACTAGCACATTGGTCTGCAGAAGACCGTATTGGCTAAACTGTTCTTTGTTTGGGTTAGATGCCCCAAAGACAGTATTGAGGTCTTCCTCTTCATAAACTTGTTTATAAACTGATGCATTGCCTTTTCACAGCCGTAATCTTAAATTTCTTTTCGTTAAATTCCGGATTACAGAGGTTAGGGGGAAAGGTTCTGTAGCACAAGTTAAACAAATATTGTTTTGTTTTACTCTGTTTGTTTGTTGGTTTTCACGTCCCACCGACAGTATTTCAGTCATTTGGAGACAGATATAGTGAGTGCTATCACGTCGTAGAACTCACTCACATTATCCTGATACCGGGCCAACCAGTCCTGGAAATACTCTTATATGGTGAGCGCCAAGCATGGAAATATACCAGTACTATTTTTTACGGTGTGTCGCGGCCGGGGACCGAACCTTCGACCTCCCGATACTCTTACCACTCGGCCACAGGGGACGTTTATTTTTCTCTTGTCATTTTGCCATTTTAAATGTACTATTTTTAATCTACTTCTAATTATTTTGCATTTGTAGAGTGTTTTTCTCCTGTTCGTTGTTTTATTTTTGTACTCGTATATAATGAGGCAGATTTTGATCCTGATTGTAGACACTGTAACTACACGGCAGCCATGACGGACATGGCCAAACTGGTACAGCGTCAGTTAAGCGACCCGACGGTCCCTGGTTCGAAACTGGCTACAGCCACCACGAAGTTTCAAAATCTCTCAATTCTGATTTCAGAGAGAAGTTTGTCAGTGACATGCAGATGATTCGTCTTAAGTAATGGTTCACACCAAGAAAGTAGTGTCTGGGTAACAAGCTGTCTATAAATGATGAATAAATAGACATTTTCAAGGGGCGTACCGATAGGAATTTAAATTGTACGCCAAATGTGACCAGCGATGCACCTATTTAAGTTAAGTGTTCGGGTTTTGTCGTTTGAATGTTAATTGGGTTAAACGTGCCGCCGACAGTATTTCTGTCATTTGGAGACCATGTCTACTTGAGACAGATATAGTGCTGCCACACAGCAGTATCATGCTGTAGATATGTGGCATGATACCACACTCAGTCACATAATCCTGACACCGGGCCAACAAGTCCTGAAACTACCATTATATGCTGAGCGCCAAGAAATGGAGCTATACCTGATTACCATTACCGTTTTTACGACAATGGTACATGTCGCGGCCGGGAATCGGACTCCCGACCTCCTGATTCCGGGGTTGACACTCTTACCACAATGGTCCTACACTTCCAGACACAAAATGAGATGCGCAAGTGTCCATAAGTGTCACTGGATAGACATATGACCTTTTGCATTTGTATGTTTCATAACTCACAACAAACCATGATATAGTAACAATAATCCACATGGCAATGTTTGAGGCTTGAGGTCTATGGTAACCAGATAAAAAGGTCTCCACCTTCATCTCATGCGACTTTTCTGAAAGTTAGATATGACTATCTTGGGATACTGAGACACGGCCTATAATCTGATGAATAGAAATAAAGACAGAAGATCGGAAATGTTTAAATGGAGCTTAACAGCTGGATGGAATGATGGATGAACAAAGCGATAGATAGACATCGAACCACAGAGAGAGAGAGAGAGAGAGAGAGAGAGAGAGAGAGAGAGACGGGATGAATGGGATGGAAATTAAGAGAAACAGTAGAAAATGAATTTTTACGGGAGCCGTGGTTCAGTGGTAACAACATATCTGACTGTGGATCTGAAGGATGTGGGTTCGAGCCCCGTTGGGGCGAGGCTTTTTCATTACCTTCCCTGGCACAAAGTACAGATCCAACCCGAGAACCGTCGAGAGGAATTAGTATAATTTGAAAGAACGTGTTTCCCAATCGGTAGAATATAAATAGATTTAAACTAAATCAACCGTGCGAATACTACTGCATTCAGTGACTGGGGAAGAATTCTAAATTGTAAATTTGCATGGATTTCATATTTTAACCATAAGAATCTATGTGGCATTTACTATTTGAAAGGGACATTTTTGAACGTTTCAATATTACTTTTTTTAGTTTAAATGTGACAGCTAATGTCCTATAATTACAGTATATACGGTAGAAATCTACTTCATTTTGCGGTAGGTCGGTGGTTCTACCCGAAAGCCTCCGTGCATTCGAGGTCTTTCTCCACCAGTAATTAGCTGGACGTCGCTATATGACTGAAATACTGTTGAAGCGATGGTAAACTCAAATAAGTCAAGTCTACTTCATTTATGTACATATATCTGTTCATAAATTATTTATAAACCGG